>CM051240.1:238566621-239066621 GCA_027917425.1 Gastrophryne carolinensis
CCTCGAACGAGGCCACCATCAACCCCACCAGTCTCATCCCTAGCCGAATGGACGGGCGAGGAATGGAAAGAAGACGCTGAGCCAATTCCTGAATCAAAAGAACCTTGTCCTGAGGAAGAAACACTTTGTGCTGACAAGAGTCCAAGGACATCCCCAGAAAAGTCACCACCCTGGCCGGAACCAGAGAGGACTTGGGGTAATTGATCACCCAGCCGAACCTCTCCAGCATGGACACCACCGTGCTGGTATCCCCTTCTGCTTGGCTGAAGGAAGGAGCCATGATGAGAAGGTCGTCCAGGTAAGGAACAATACGAATCCCCTGAGCTCTGAGCAGGGCCATCACCCCTGCCAACACCTTCGTGAACACTCTCGGGGCCGAGGTGAGGCCGAATGGGAGAGCCACAAACTGAAAATGACGATCCTCCACCACAAAGCGAAGAAACCGCTGATGTGGCGGAAAGATAGGAATGTGAAGATACGCGTCCTTGATGTCTATGGACGTCATGAAGTCCCCCTGCCGAAGCGAGCCAATCGCCGACCGCAAGGTCTCCATGCGAAACTTCCGGGGACGAATAAACCTGTTGAGACACTTCAAATCCAAGATCGGACGGAAGGACCCGTCCTTCTTGGGGACAGTGAAGAGATTGGAGTAATAACCTCTTCCCACCTCCGAAGGAGGAACCGGGCAGATGACTGCCAACATCAGAAGATTCCTTACTGCCGCCAGGAGCCCCTGCGCGGCCACAGGATCTAGAGGCACCCGAGACCTGAGAAACCTTGGAGGAGGGCGGGACTCGAACTCCAGCTTGTAACCGGTCGACACTACCTCCCGGATCCACCTGTCCGATACCTCCAGGTCCCACACCCGGGAGAAGCATCGTAACCGTCCCCCCACCCGTGCGGGTGAGGGCGCCCCCTCATTGCTGAGCGGGCTTGGCAACTGACTTAGGCTTGGCGCCCCAAGCGTGAACGGGGCGGCCACGGCCTCTACCCCTATTCCAACCCGTGCCCCTGGAAACCGAGACGCCCGCACCTCTGCCGGCTTTGGCTCCCCTAAAGGACGGATTGAAGGAGACCGCCCCCCGAAAGGAACGGCGAAACCTCTTGCGCTGAGGCAACCTGCCTCCCTTGGCAACAGAATCCAGCTTTTCACCAAAAAGCCTCGACCCCAAGAAAGGAAGGGCCGTGAGAGATCTTTTAGAATTAAGGTCAGCTGTCCACTGTCGCAACCACACAGAGCGACGAATAGCCACCAACAGAGCAGAAGCTCTGCCACACATCAACATGGCATCATCCTGGGCGGCCAGAACAAATGACAAAAAAGAGTCACAACGCTTGAGCGCAAGAAACTCATCACCAGAGGGATCAAGGTCCACACACAAATCCCTGACCAAAGACCGCACTGCCAAAGTCAAAAGAGCCGAAGCACAAACAGGCCTCAAAACCGAGCCCGCACAAACAAAACCATGGCGGGCCAACTGATCAATCCGGCGATCTTCGCCATCCTTGAGATAAGTAGTGTCAGGAAGATGAACAGTCGCCGTATTAGACAGTCCCAAAACCGGGGCATCCACCTCGGGAGGGACCGACCACCGCTTTAGCAAGTCCGCCGGAAAGGGATATTTCCTATCCCAGCTGGGCGGAACACCAACAAGCCGTGTAGGCTGCTCCCATTGCTTAAGGACAACATCCTCAAAATGCTGTTGACTGGGAAACTCCAAACGCTGCTTGACCCCCCCAAAGAGCTGACCCCTAGGCCGAGGAGCCGCCTCGGGAGGGTCCAAATCCAGAACCTCAAACATCTGGGCTAAAATAGAAGGCGTGTCAGGAACGGGACCATCAATATGGTCCCCCTCAGTACCCAACACCTGCTGACCCACGGAGACATCCAATTCTTCCTCAAGCTCCCCCT
The DNA here is from genome assembly GCA_027917425.1 of Gastrophryne carolinensis. Taxonomy (NCBI): domain Eukaryota; kingdom Metazoa; phylum Chordata; class Amphibia; order Anura; family Microhylidae; genus Gastrophryne; species Gastrophryne carolinensis. The sequence goes on from CM051240.1 coordinate 238,568,534, forward strand.
CCTCAAGGGGGCGATCCACCCAATCCAAATCCTCAACAACCTCCTCATCAGAGTCCGGCTGAAGCGGAGATAGGTGTTTACGCTTCGCGGTAACCTTCAGAGCGGACATATCTGAAAACCGCTTCTCGAGGCTGGCCAGACGGGCGCACACCTCAGATTGCGAATCCCCACCCGTGACAACGTCACACGGGGTCCGGAACAGGCGAGGCGAAGAGGGAGATGGCGCGGACGAAGAAGTCCCAGGCACCGGAGTGCTGGATTGACGCTCAATGTTCCGCTTTGCACATGGTATACATATAATGACATCATCCCCCGGGAGCGGAGTCCCACAACCCCCGCACAGCCTGGATTGTCCCGAAGGATCAGTTCCGGTATCCTTGGCAGCCTCCATATGGTGAATTTATGGTATTCGCGGAACCCAGGGATTTATGCAGTAAGCAACCCGGGATGCCCCCAATGATACAATCTAAGTATATATAAATATATACAATCTATACTGCCCAGACCAGGGAAAAAATTTTTGCCAGCCACCCAAGAGGGACTATAAGGCCGAACCCAAACTAGCCAGGTATATGAGACCGGGAGAGCCCCACAGGATGGAATCCCGGAATCTGAAAGACAAAGACAAAGACAACAGTCAAAAAACCAGCACAACATGGCAGCAAACACACAACATAGCCAAAATACTGGGAAGCCAGGGAGGGCCAGACTTAGCAGAAAAACAGGGAGGCCAGGGGCCAAGAGCATATAAGCATAAAATAATGGCTGCAAAATACCCCACCTGCTTCTATTACCAACACAGGCATACCCAAAACCTGGCCGCATATACCACCCAACACCCCCGGTCGGAGGGGGGGGGGGGGGAAGGGGAGGGGGGGGGGGGGGGAGAACAGAGCCCGCAATAAGGCCCAATAGCCAGCGATCCCTGCCCCACTATCCCCTATAGGCAAACACGGAAAGGAAAACCACAAAAACCTACCTGGATCCTGCCGCACTAACAGACGCCACGAAATGGCGGCCAGCCAGGGAGAGAAGGAGCGAGACTCGGGGCGGGCCCAACAGAAAACGCGGGAGCCGCTAAAGCCCCGCCCCTTCTCGCTCCGCTTGTCACGGCGCGGGCCGCGCGAGCCGCGGTCCCGCCCACCTCTGAGGCAGAGCGAGCAGCGGGCGCCACATGAATGGCGCCCACGGAAACCGCCAAGGCGGACCAGCAGCGCACATGCCGCCCCGATCTGCCCGCAATAAAAAACCGGCGAGCGCGACCGCGGCCTACGGGCCGGCGGCGCAGCGCGCCTGCCGGCCCCGCCCACAGAGCGAGCAGGGGACCCTGGGCCAAGACAGGCGCCCTGACATGGCGCACGCCCCTACCTACAAAACGGGCCGGCGAGCCGCCGCCCGCACAGCCCCCTAAGTGAAAAACACGGGGCTCAGAGAGCCCCCCAAGCACCAAGCACCAAAAACGGAAAAAGCCAGACCACTCATACACACAGACATGAATAAAAGACAAGGGCACTAAGGGCAAACTAATGGGGATATAAGGGCTGGGGCATCCCATGTCCGGATCACCAACCGGAGCACCGCTATGCCCCATAATATAGGGTCGAGCGGAGGAGCTAATCTCCTAGGCACCTAGAGTGCCATCTACCTGTGCCCGGCCTCCAGCCTGAGCTGGGAGGCTGCCATAGAATAAGGGGATAAACACAAAACAGAGCCGGGCAGAAATAGACCATTGGGGGGGGGCCGGGGTGAGACCCCGGCTACCTGCAAGCAGGAGACTTCTCTCTTCTGTCTTGTCGCCATCTTGCAGAGACCAACACTGGGGAATTGGTGAGAGGTACCAGGTATATATAGACCGGGAGGGGCTTGCTGAAGCTTTTGGAGATCTCTGCAAGTGCGCCACCTAGCGGTGAGTTACCCAAGTGTAATAATAATAAGTATCTGAAGTGGGGTGTGTGACATACTTAGAATAAAGCACAACCCAGTGAGGGACCATGTAGACCCCACCGAACCAGAGAAGGATGCCAAACAGCAGGGGATGAAAAAGAGAACACCTGGAACCGGACGAACGTTTTTGTGCAGTGTATTAAACTACTTTTGGGGAACAAGGGTAGGAGGGCCCAATTACCTGCCCCCCCCCCCTTGTGGCACCAGGAGTACGGAAGAGCCCGGAGCCCCGGTGTTCTTCCGGGGTGTCCACGGCCTCACAACTCTTACTGGAGAACCCAGAGCAGCATCAGTATTTAAACCGGACCTTCTGCATCATTGAATAAAAAGCCCAAACCCTTAAAAAACTATTCCCCAGCATCTAAAATTATTATATTTCCCTATAATGGACCTAACATATGCCTGGTGTCCAGCATTAGGATGTTCATGAAAGATGGTGGGTGGAAGCTGCTGGGAAGCCTCCATCAGGCTAATAGATAAGAAGGTAGGTATGTGATAGACTAGCATCGGGCGGGGGCATGGTTAACACCAGCCAGTATCATAATAAAATATACATCTTTGTAGTAAAGTGCACAGAAAATACACCTACAAGGGCAACGCCATATGCTACTGTATTCAAAATGCTGCTCATGAGTCACATGTAGAAAATAACACACAAAACCAAAAGAATGGAAAAAAACTAATTTGTGCCAAATTTCCATGGGGGTAAATATTTGCTTCACAAAAGCCTGTGAATAGGCCACACCCCTAAACCACATCCTTACCATTCCCATCATGCTATAAACTAATTTGGACGCTGCCGTCAGTAGACCCCAGAGCTGTCCAAGAAGACTGGGGAAAAAAGGACAACCCAGTGAGGCAACCGGAGAAGGATGCCAAACAGCAGGGGATGAAAAAGAGAACACCTGGAACCAGACATAAGGGTCGATTCAAAGAAACATGTAACAGCTTTGATTTAGGTGCCGATCATCCTATTTTTCCCGTACGCTCGTGCGTTCGTATGAACTTGCGAGTGATTCTATTAAGCTAATACGTTTCTATCCTAAAATGTCCGTCCGTTCGTATGGCAGTTCGGGAATCAGACCTATGTCAGTTTCCATCCTGAATTTTCCGTTTCATTTCTCAGGTTGCAACATTGGTTTTGCCCTTTTTCCTTTTTTGTCTGGACGTAAATCCTTCTGATCTTGCGGCTGCGCACTACAAACTTACCTCATTAAAGTGCATTCTAAATATTTGGTCTTTTATTTTTCTTTATTTCATTCATTTTGTAGTAACCAACCATTAATGAATGCAGTTGCATAAGTAAATCTTACTTTGTTTAATTTTTAGTTAACTTGCATTTTTTACTTGTGGATTTAATTTTAATATTTTGGCTTCAAATGGTACAACTTAAACCTCTACATACAGATTGCTCTCAAATATAAAAAAACACCCAGCAACTTCTGCATGTTATGAGTCTAGAAACAGCCAAGATGGCGGCTCAGGTATTCTCGGGCAGCCTGCAAACAGAAAGGGCCTTGTGACTGTGTTGCTCTGCATTCTTTGAGTTCTGACCTTTCCGTGCCCCCAGCTCTGCTGTGTCTGTGCAAAATACAGCAGTAACCCACATCCTGCACTTTATCCCGCTCTCCTCTCCTCAGTAAGTGTGATGCATCTGACCAAAGATGTGCTTAAATAATTAAACAAAGCAAAGGTAAACAACTACACCAATAAATGCAATCTAAAAATATTATTCTAGTACATCAATTTAAAAATTAATAACAAAGGACATAAGTTTCTTTAATTAACGCAAATATATTGCAAAATAAAGGTTTACATGCAAAGGACTAATTAAGGTCCACATTAAAATGCTTTTATAAGGCATACATGAATCAGGTATGCATTGCCATACAATTTATGGCCTCGGCCATGCTGATACATGCAGTTCATTGGAGCTCAAGACGCGCAGACTCCTCCACATAGCCAAAAAACCTGTTCAAGAACAGCAATCCGACTGCTAAAAGGTGTCGGCAGTGGCTTTCTTTTAAAACGTATTTAGAGGTTTGAAAACTGTTCTCTGAATCACACCTAAACACATTCGATTATCCTAAGTTTTACGTTTTGATCCTAAGTTTTAGGATTTGATCCTAAGTTTTACGTTTTCATCCTAAAATTTAGGAACGAACTTGCGATGATCGTAAGAGCATATACGCATTCGTACGTAGGCTCGTGCGAGTCGGAAATGGCCAAAAAAACAGGAAAAAATGACTAACACCCACCCAAACTTACGATTCTCGATCCAAAATCAATTCACTTTTGCTCTTTGAATCGAGGGGATAGTGACATTTAGAACATTAAAACGTTTTTGTGCAGTGTATTTCTTTAAACTACTTTTGGGGAACAAGGGTAGGAGGGCCCGATTACTCGCCCCCCCCCCCCTTTGTGGCACCGGGAGTACGGAAAAGCCCGGAGACACCAGGGTATCCACGGCCTCACAACTCTTACTGGAGAGTCCAGAGCAACATCAGTATTTAAACCGGACCTTCGGCATAATTTAATAAAATGCCCAAACCCTTAAAAAAAACAGCATCTAAAATTATTATATTTCCCTACAATGGACCTAACATATGCCTGGTATCCAGCATTAGGATATTCATGACAGATGGTGGGTGGAAGCCTCCATCAGGCTAATAGAGATGAAGGTATGGCCATGTGATAGACTAGCACCGGGGGGGGGGGGGGACGGGGGGGCAGTCAACACCAAACACCAGCCAGTATCAAAATATACATCTTAGTATTGCATAGAAAATACACCTACAAGGGCGGCACCATATGTTACTGTATTCAAAATGCTGCTAGTAAGTCACATGTAGAAAAATACCATGTTGTGATTACTCACCTGTAAAATGGGTATTATAAGTATGTCACACACCCCGCTTCCACTATTCATGACATATGGGTTATGGTCTAGTAGAGGGCGAACTTCTGCAGAAATGAAAGCAAAAAAGAAGACCCTCCCGGTCCATAAATACCTGGGACCTCCCACACATTCCCTAGTATATGACAGCAGTAAGGGGACCAGGAAGAGACAATAAAACAATAAAAGGTTCATCATATAAAGGATCCAGAATACCAAAGGGCGGGATGAAGTGGGGTGTGTGACATACTTATAATACCCATTTTACAGGTGAGTAATCACAAAATGGTATTATTCCAAGTATGTCACACACCCCGCTTCCACTATTCATGACATATGGGACATCCAATAGCAGTGTCCGTCATGGGTGGGGATCCAAATACAGCAAAAATGCACCAATTTAAACCACTGCAGCTTGCAGAACCTTGCGGGCAAAAACAGCAACCGCTGAGGCCTGCACATCAACCTTATAAAACTTGGAAAAAGTATTAACGGAAGACCAAGTAGCAGCCTTACAAACTTGCTCAACAGAAGCCTGGTGCTGAAAGGCCCAGGAAGCCCCAACAGCACGAGTAGAATGAGCAGTGATCTTAAAAGGAGGAACCCTCCCCTTAGCGGAATAGGCCCCCAACAATGGCCTGACGAATCCATTTACTAATGGTAGACTTGGCAGGCGCCAAACCTTTCCTGGGCCCGGAGGGCACCACGAACATGGCGTCCGTCTTACGAAAAGGAGAAGTAGCGACCAAATAGTACTTCACACAACGAACCACACCAAAGAGTGCAAATCCCTCTCCTTGTCATTGCTAGGCTTAGGACACAAGGAAGGGAGAACTACATCCTGATTGAGATGGAAAGCAGAAACCACCTTAGGAAGGAAATCTGGTTTAAAGCGAAAAACCACCTTGTCCTGGTGTCTCTCAAAGTAAGGGGCCTGAATAGACAGAGCCGCCAACTCAGAGACACGCCGAACAATAGCCACCAAAAAGGCAACCTTTTGAGTGAGCACAGAAAGTGCCACATCCTGTACCGGCTCAAAAGGAGGCCCCTGGAGGGCTGAGAGAACCAAATTTAGGTCCCAAACTGGAACCAAAGGCTTTCTAGGGGGCCGAACATGAGTGACCCCTTGGAAAAAAGTCTTGACCAGATGATGCAAAGCAAAGGACCTTTGAAAAAAGACAGCCAGGGCAGAAATCTGACCCTTCAAAGTACTGAGCTAGAACCCCAGATCCAGACCGTGTTGTAGAAACTCCAAAAATCCTAGGAATCGAAAACACCCTGCAAGGTAAGGCCCTAGCCTCACACCAGTCAATATAGGACCGCCAAGTCCTATAGTAAATGATAGAGGAAGACCTCTTCCTAGCTGTAATCAAGGTCTGAATAACCGCCTCAGACAAACCTTCCTCCCTCAGGATGAAGGTTTCAGCAGCCATGCCGTCAAAGCAAGCGTTTGTAAATTGGGGTAACGTAGTTGACCCTGAGAGATCAGATCCGGAAACAGGGGCAGCCTGTACTGGTCTACCGCCAGTCTTACGATGTCTGCGAACCAAACCTGTCTTGGCCACCTTGGAGCCACCAGAATTGCTGGTGCCCCCTCTAGAGCCAGCTTGCGCACTACCTTGCCTACCATGGAGAAAGGAGGAAACAGGTACAGAAACCCCAGATCCCTCCAGGCAAGGGACAAGGCATCCACTGCCAGGGCCAGAGGATCCTGAGAGAGAGATACAAAGGATGGAAGCTTGTGATTGTGCCGAGAGAGACATCAGAAAGGACTGATCCAAGGACTGTGGACATCTGTCCCATTTCAGCAATAGATGGAGTTGGAGCGACCTCATGTGGAACTGAGCAAAGGGGACTGCCTGGAAGGAAGCCACCATCAAACCGACCAGTGTCATCCCTAGCCGGATAGAGGGGCGAGGATTGGCCAGGAGAATACGTATCAGATCTTGAACCCTCTGCACCTTTGGGTGAGGTAGGAACACTCTGGCCTGACTGGTATCAAGATTCATGCCCAGGAATGAGATCTCCCTTGATGGGGAGAGAGAAGACTTGGGGTGGTTGATCACCCATCCAAACCTTTCCAGCGTCGTCACCACCATCCTGGTGTCCAGCTTCGCCTGACATAGGGAAGAAGCTGTAATGAGGAGGTCGTCCAGATACGGCACAATGCAAATGCCCTGTGCTCTGAGCAGGGCCATTATGCCCGCCAGAACCTTGGTGAACACCCTCGGTGCCGAGGTCAGCCCGAACGGGAGGGCCACAAACTGAAAATCCCACCGCTAACCTGAGAAACCTCTGGTGTGCTGGGAAGATTGGTACATGTAGGTAGGCATCCTTGAAGTCTATGGACGTCATGAAGTCCCCTTGACGAAGGGAACTGATGGCAGCGCGCAGAGTCTCCATGCAGAACTTCTTGGTTCTGATAAACCTGTTGAGAAGCTTCAAATCCAGAATGGGCCTTATGGAACCATCCCTTTTTGGAACCGTGAAGAGGTTGGAATAGTAGCCCCGGCCTCTCTCTGAGAAAAGCACTGGGCATATGACCTCCATGTCCAGGAGATTCTTCACAGCCAACAGGAGCCCCTGCACAGCCCGGGGATCCGAGGGCACCCGAGACCTTAGAAATCTGGGAGGAGGCCGGTACTCGAACTCCAGTTTGTACCGGGATGATACCACTTCCAAAATCCACTTGTCTGTGACCTCCTGGGCCCAGACCTGGAAGAAGAGCCACAGCCGCCCCCCCACCCGTAAGGGTGAGGGCGCCTCCTCATTGCTGAGCTGGCTTGGCAGCGGGCTTGGGCTTGGAACCCCAGGTAGAGACTGGACGGGCACTTCCTCTGCCTCTATTCCAGGAATCACCCCTGAAGCTAGAGTAGGCAAGACCTCTGCCCGCTCTGGCACCGCGAAAGGAAGGATTGAAGGAGCTTGCCCCCCGAAAGGAGCGACGCTGCTTCTTACGCTGAGGTAGCCTTCCACCTTTTGCCACAGAATCCAATTTGTCTCCAAACAGCCGCGTACCAAGGAAGGGCAGAGCAGTAAGTGATTTCTTGGCCGCAATGTCAGCCGCCCACTGGCGTAGCCAGACCGATCGGCGCATGGCCACCAGCAGAGCCAAAGTTCTACTACACATGGTAATAGTGTCGTCCATAGCTGACAAAACAAAATTCATGAACAATTCACACCTCTTAAGGGCTGTGAATTCAACGCTGGCCGGGTTGAGCTGGAACCCATTTAACATGTCCCTAATCTCAGACCTGGTAGCCACAGCCACGAGTGCCGATGCACAGACAAGCCGCAAGGCTGAACCCACACTGGCAAAGACATGACATGCCATCTGATCAATGCGCTTGTCCTCGCCATCCTTAAGGGTAGTGGCGTCAGGAGTATGTACAACGGAGGTGTTGGACAATCCTAAAATGGGCGCATCAACCTCGGAAGGGGAAGACCAGCGCTTCACCGCGTCACCGCGTCATCCGGAAAGGGATACTTCCTATCCCATCCCTGAGGAACACCGTGAAGCCGACTCGGCTTCTCCCATTCTCTAAGAATCATGCTGTCAAAATGATCCTGATTTGGGAACTCCAAGCGGGGCTTAGAGAACCCAAAGAATTCCCCCTTCTTCGGAGGGGCCTCCGCTGGTGGGGAAATATCCAGAACCTCTAAGAGATGGGCAGGACCTTGGGAGTATCCACAGCATACCCCAGCGCCTGCCCGGCATCAGAATCAAAGAACTGCAGTTCCTCAGTCTCAGATTCCTCAAACAATTCCCCCTCCTCAAGCGGGGAATAATCAGCCCAGTCCGGGGAGTTATAATCATCAAAATCAATTACCGGCGTAGCCGGTGACAGATGCCTTTTCTTAGCAGGGGCCTTTCTGCCCACTGAGCTAGAAATAATATTCTCGAGATTGGCCAATCTAGCACATACATCAGAGTGCGACTCCCCACTAATGACAGTGTCACATGGGGTACAGACAATGCGGGGTGGGGTAGGAGATGAGATGGGTGGCACTGACCCAGACGCCTGGGATCCCGACTGCCGCGTTATGGCCTGTTGCGCACATGGTAAGCAAATTAGTACATTCTCCCCCGTAAGGGGTACCCCACAACCCACACATAGCCGGGATTGTCCCGAAGGGAGCCCGAGCCCGGTATCCTGTGGCGCCTCCATATGGTGATTTTAAGGTAGTCACAATGACCAGAGGGAATTACGCTGATAAGCAACCCGGGATGCCCCTTTAAGTCCCACGTGGGAGGATTTGTAGGTGCCCAATTTACTGCTAGGGACCCTAGGACCGGGAGAAACCCCTTTTTAGCAAGGCACAGGGAGTCCTCCTGAAAGACACAAGAGAAGTGGGCCCATAAGCACATGCACACACAAATAAACACCTATAATATATATATATATCCGGCCCAGCCAGCATCCCGAGAGAGAGAGAGGGAGAAGAAGAAGGGGCGGGCGCCTGGCCCCGCCCCCCCTCAGCAACCAGCAACGCGGTTCCCAGCAGGAGGCTGGGCTCCGCAATGGCGCCTAAACAGAAGGCTCCCCAACGCAGCCTGAGGGGAAGAAGCTCCCCAAAGTGTCAGCAGATTGCAGAAAGTGGCAAGTAAACGTGAAGCACTCAAGCACACAGTGCACACACATTCACACCACAGACGAGTGAAAAGAAGGAAGAGGGATAAAGGCAGCCCCACCCCCTGCTGGAGGGTTAACAGAGGGACCCGGAAGGGGGAGAATCCCACACCATGGGTGTAAGGGATATATACATATAAGGGACAGGGCGTCCCAAACCGGGATCACCAACCCGGATACCGCCTACCCCCTTGTATGGGGTCTCACGGGGGAGCATGGCTCCCTAAACACCTAATAAGGTGATGCCTACCCTCACCCGGACCTGCAGCCAAGGCTGGGAGGCTGGTATTGGGCTTAATGTAAAAGGTCCGGGCAGAAATAGGGCAAACATGGCCGGGTGTAAGCCCGGCTTACCTGCAAGGAAGAGCAGCATACATCTTCTGACTTGCTCGCCGTCCTGCAGAGAAGGAACTTGGGGAATGTGTGGGAGGTCCCAGGTATTTATGGACAGGGAGGGGCTTCTTTTTTGCTTTCATCTCTGCAGAAGTTCGCCCTCTACTGGACCATAACCCATATGTCATGAATAGTGGAAGCGGGGTGTGTGACATACTTGGAATATAACACACACAATAAAAAGAATGGAAAAAAATAATTTGTGCCAAATTTCCATAGGGGTAAATATTTGTTCCACAAAAGCATGTGAATAGGCCACACCCTTAAACCATGCCCATCGGGCTTTAAACTGGCCTCCAAGTTTGGCATCTCTGCAATATGTGGTAAATTTAGTGATAAAGTCATGCGCCCTTAGCAGTTCTGATGCTTTATAAAATAAAACAAATTGCTCCGGATTACAGAGGATCATCTTCAGGGCTTTGTATTTGTTGTATTTAATGAGATCCCATGTGAAGCAACGCGCGGCTTGCTGCTCTCTGTGTGAAACCTCACATAAGTCAGACCGAGTCTCTGATATCCCCTTTCGGGGCAGGGGAACATGTGTTGGATAACTGCCACGCCTCTATCTTTTCTAGCATAGAGCATTTCCCAGCCAAGTCAATGTCATAGATTTGAAATCCGATTGTTAATGCCTCTGGAAAGGGGATCTAAGGTGACAGGGAAGGTCACTGAACGCTGACACGGGAATAAAACCGAGTTTTCCTATTTCAAACTGTGCCGCGGAAAACTGAAATGTGTGTCATCAGCACAGTGCGAGGCCTAGTCAGCGGGCGCACTATGGAAGAACGCAGCAAACTGTTACTCAGCATACGGCATTTAATGGCTGTGCTGCATCAGTAGAACAAATGTCTACAGACATTAAAGGACAACTGCAGGCTACAAATAAAAACCCTGTATTTAGATCAGCAGCACAGCTCAGGTAGCAGAGAAAGGACCTCAGATCATCAGTACGGTTATTGTTTATTTATAGAGTGCCATCTTGTTCTATGGCGCAGTACAAGGTAGAGATTAGTGATGGGTTTCAGAGGATCCTGGTCAAACTAAACCAACATTCTAGCCAAAAACAATTGCCCTGCCACCTTTTCCTGGCGCTGAGGCAGATTGGGGTAACAGAAAAGCCAGACCTCCTCAGTTCATGAAAGCTTGTATTATGCAAGTCCATTCAATAAATACAAAGCCATAAGTTGGAATGCGCGGTTGCTTGTCAATAAGTCCAACATTTCGGGGCCAAACATAGCAAGACAAGATAGCAGCAAACAAGCAGAGTGTACAACCCATAGAGTTTAAATGGTCAAAGGTCAAATGGTCAACCAGATATGACATCATCAATGATGTCAAAGGGTCAAGACATTTACCCATAGTGTCACTAATATGCAAACACAGTAGAAAAGTATTCAAGCAATAAATGTATACAACTCATAAAGAGGTACACCCCCAATTGGAACCGTAGGTTCCAGTCCCCCTCAGCTCCGCTCTGGCGGATAGCTGCCGAGCGGTGCTTCTGTCACTGCCGAAATCCCGGCAGTTGGGTTGATACGCAACCCGCCCCGCCATCCCTCCACCTGCGTCTGGGGAAGGCATCCCCATCAGGAGGTCCTAGTCACACAGCATACCGATTCTGGATGCCCCGTGGGGAGGGAATCTAGCGGCCCTGGAATATTATCGATTCCAGGGCCATCGGGGCGTGAATTTTGGTCCACTTTAAGAAGGACTTGAGGGTTCATTCTTCCAACAAATAAGTGAACCCTGGAAAGGTGTTAGAGACCCAGTCCCCCACCCACACTTGCACATATAGGGCCCAGAAGAACCTGCTCCCTACACTTCACCTCCAACCAATGGGCATGTGTATATAACAAGTGCCTCTTTTGGACATTCTTCTCCAAACTGAGAGGTATCCCGGGAGGGGAGGAGTTTAAACAAACTTACAGCAAACGCTATCAATAATATTTTTTGGAGGTTGTGCCCCCTTTAAAGGGTAAGTCTACTTTCGATGGATTTTTGAAAGTGTATATTTTTTGTGTCAAACTATGTGCTCAGGATGCTGAGCTGATCCAAGTATTTTTTAAATGTTTGTTAGCAAATGTGTGTTTTATGGTGTGTTTTATGGAAGCAGTTGTTGGCAACATGTTGCTATTGACAACATACACCAAGCCCTGTACACACATAACACTGCTGCTATGACCGCTGCTCAGGTGAGGGAGCTCACTCACATTTACACATGCCCAGTGTTCTGTGCAACTATCTGCAATCTGTTACCATGGCAACGTACACCAAGTCAGCAATTGCTGTACATTGCCAAAAGCAACAGATGAATACCGCTTCCATAAATCACACATTCGCTAACACAAAATTATATACTTTCAATCGAAAGTGGACTTACCCTTTAAGGCCAGCATTCTGATTTCACATTTTATTAGGGAAGTTGTCTTGGCAGTATGTCAGCCTGTACTGAAAAAGAACAGAGACAGTTTTGCTGCCAGCTGATCAAGAAATGTCACATCCGATCTGACGGGACACTTTATTGATTCATCATAAAATGCCTTATGTCCATAAAGTTAGATGAAAACCAATGTGCCGCTCCGGAAAATTCAGCAAGACTTAGTTACCTTGGGAGCTTTGCTGAATTAGCTGCTATATTAAAATGACAGTTAATAGACAAGTATCATCTTCCTCCTCCTCTGGCATGGCTGGGGATATTTTCATTACACACCGTCCTCGGCCTCTAACCAGCAGAGAATGTTTCAACACTAGTAAACACAGCTGAGTTGCTGTTACATTTACTGTAGATAAACAAGTGTTACATTCTCTGCTGGTTAGAGGGAGATGACTGTGTAGTGAAAATAGCTCCAGGCCATCCTTAAAGTGACTATCCTGGGTTTTGGTCCTTGCTCACGGGGACTCCCGATCGGATTCCGGGCAAGGTAAGGCTTGGCAGGCAGGGTGGGGGGTGAATTGTAAACTGGACTTCTGCATTAAGTTTCTTCACTGTGTTCGAGGGGAAGGGGGGGGGGGTCCATTTCAAATCCAGATACCCCCTGGACAAGGAACAAAGTTTTGTTCCTCATTAAGAACGGGACAATTCTTCTACGGAACTGACAAGTAAGCAGATAGCCCGAGAGACACAATGCAGGTTGGACGGCTATTCTGAAAGCAATTCATGGTGCCAGCATGTCGGACAAGAACCTGTAGACACCAATAAACTCGAAGGACAATATCCCTGAAAAAGTCCAACAATCAGCAAGTTGTCTGAGGTTTCCTGCACTATACTGATGAGAGCCTAAAGCTCGAAACACGTGTCCACTAGTTGGTGTGTAAATTTAAAGCTAATCCTTGGCATTGCACACTCAACATTTCTAAGGGCCTTCGATTGCTCAGAGACATAAAAAGATTTGCATAGCTCCGCCTGCTGCAAGGATTGATGGGTAATGCTATCTGTCCTTGTATTGGGTACTGTGCAAATACTTTCTCTTTTAGGAAAGCTCCTCTTTACCTTTACCTGAGTAGAGGGTTTTTTGGTCTCTTTAGCCCCCCTATATTAAGCCTAACATGGCTCTCTCCACATGCGACTCTGTTTTCTGCACTATACAAAGAAATACATTCGCTCCACTTAACTAAAGAATAATAATTAAAGCGGGATAATGTGCCATGCATAGTCTGCACAATTTATGGCGCATTGGGAGAGCTATTACACTGAACGCCAAAGCTAATTGTACAAAGTAACATATTTTTCTTCTTTGCTTCCAATACGCGCTCGCCTTGCCTTGCGCTGACATCTCCTGAAAAGCCGGAGCCCTGAAAACGCTGTTGTAGACAGCTCAGAAATGTAGCCACGGCCCCGCATTCTACACTAGTAAATGAATTTCTGTGAACATATTCTTTTTTGTTGTCATAATTAGTTTTCTCGCACATAAAGCTCAATTATTCAAAAGAAATATTCTCTAACTGTAAATTTAGACTATTGGGCCAAAAGCGTGCCGACAGATACACCAATGCTGCAGGTGCTTGTTGAGTAAGGGGGCAAAGTGGGAAAAGTATGTGAACCTTTTCAAGAGAGCACCCTCCGCATACCGCTGCTGGCAACTCCAGATACTGTAACATGAAGGTGACATTTTAAGTCAGCGGTTCACAACCTGTGGTTCGGGACCCCGGCGGGGGGGTCGAACGACCAAAACACAGGGGTCGCCTAAAGCCATCGGAAAATACATATTTCCGATGGCTTTAGCCGCTGAGAAGTCGCGCTACGGTCTGCAGCAGCGCTATTCAGCTGGAACGCACACCGTTAAGTATGCGCGTTCCAAACTCAATGCCTGCGCGCATGCGCAGACGTGATTGCATCATCCGTCTGGGGCCTAAGGGGCGGGGGAAGGGGGGGAATGCTCAACAGTCTATAGCAGCACATTACGTGTGTCCGACGCTTGCTGACATCATCAGTGGGCGGACGCAGCAAGCGCCGGAGGACAGAAGCCTAGGAGGCGGAGAGGCAAGAGAGCCTGCGAGACGCCTGCTGATGGAAAAAAGGTTAATAATGTAAAAACAGTACACACACCATATACACAATACTGTGTAAGTGTAAGGTGCTTTGCGTGTAATCATTACACAGTACACAAAGCAGCTTACACTTACACAAAGCACCATACATTTACACAGTGTCTTATACTATAAGAGACCACTATAAGATGTAGTTCACACTGTTCCCCAATGTATAATTATCTCCCATATCTCCCACTATTTTCCCATATTCTGAATGAGGAGACTGCTGAAATCAGTTGTTTCCGGCATTGAATCCGCCTCCTATTGATTTCATTGTGAGTGCGGCGGATTTTGTGGAGGAGAGCTCCCGAGAATCTTGAATTACCACACAATCCGCCGCAGCCTCCTATTAATTTCAATAAGAGGCGGAGAAATGACAGTTTCCGACACATGCTATGTCATGGTGAAATGTTATTTATTGGAATTAGTAATAAATATTTCTCAACATATAATTAAAATGGACCTTCACTCTGAATAAGAGTCTATCTTATATGTTTCCCACACCCTGTACATACAGATTGCTCACATTAAAAATCATCCTACCTGCATCTACTGTATGTTATGAGCCTTTAAACATCCAAGATGGCGGCTCATGCAACATCAGGCAGCCCGCAAACAGGAAGTGCCTTCTGACTGTGCCGCTCTGCATTCTGGGATTGCTGACCTCTTCCTGACCCCAGCTCTGCTCTGTCTGAGCAAAGCCCAGCTATAACCCGCCCCTGTACTTTATCCCACTCTCCTCTCCTCAGTAAGTGTGATGCTTCTGAGTCAAGATGGCGGGGCCCATATCCTAAAGTCCTGAACAGAGTTGCAGCCCAGTGAGGGGAAAGAATAATAAGTAAGTGACTAAAAACTTAAAATATATTAATTTTAGATGCTGGGGAATCGTTTTATAAGGGTTTGGGCTTTTCAATAAATCATGGTGAAGGTCCGGTTTAAATATTGTTTTTATGATTAATCACTATGTTTAAATTATGTTTGATTTGTAGCAATGAGAATACATAATGCATATCAGGTATTTACATTCCGAATCATAACTGTAGCAAAATTACGTTTTGAAGTAGCCACCAAAATTATTTTTTGGTTTGGGGTCACCGCAACATGAGGAACTGTATTGCGGGGTCACTGCATTAGAACGGTTGAGAACCACTGTTTTAAGTGGACCAAAACCCAGCGCTGTAAGATTCCTGGGTCCTGGGTTGATCGATCTCCCCTTCCCAGGGCATCCAAAATCAAGATGCCCCGCTGTGTGAAACCCCCCAGGTTGCCCCGTTCACTTACCTTGCTTCCCGGCTCTGATCTGGCGAACTGGGGGGTTCCACACAGCGGGGCACCCCAATCGGAGGGAAAGGATAGACAAAAGTCACGTGCTTTTGTTTTCAATCATAACAAGGAAATTCACAGACGCGACAATAATTAAATGGCTATTCCAAGCAAGCAGCGGTGTCCCCTCTGCCTTCCCTACTCCTCACCTTACGTGATTTTTCTGTTGTCCGGCTAAGTATTTGCCTCCTTATTTGCTCTATTTGTGCTAGTTTATTTGGATATGTCTGTTTTGTATTTGGTATTTTGTGTCTATGACCGAGATTGATTTAAATATTTTTTAAACACTTATTACACATTTCTTATATCATTGCCTTTATATATATAAATTGTTCACTCATTGTATAGTTTTCGCATTCACTGAACTTTTAGGATTTGTCATTGTTGATATGAATATGGATTGCGGTTTGTGATTTATGCATTGTCACTTTATTAATTTAGATTCAGTGGGGGGCCCCCCCTCTCCTCTCTCTTTTTTTGGGGAGGGTTTTTTTCTGTGCCGGCACAATAATAGTGGTTGTTCTAACGTATCAATAGAATAGGAGTTTCCCAGGTATATGTTGCTGCGTTGGCAGCACTGGATGTATTTTGGGGATAGGCAGTGCTTTTAACGTGTCTTGTATTGCATGTTATGTCTTTGTCCTTTTGATCCAATGTGATTTTGTATAATAAATAGCAATTTTTTATTATCATTGATTGTATTGGTATTGTATCGTTACTTACAGTGTAGCACAGCACTATTGATTTTGGGCGGTGCACCACTGTGGTGGCAGCTATTCCAAGCAAATGGTTAAGAAATTCTGCAGACAGCAATATAAAAACGCTATACTCACCTTAAATCCACCGGAGATGATTGCTGACAGTCCGAAGCTCAGACACAGGGAGCAGCGCTTAGAACGTCCGCTGGTAGGCGCTGCAAGCGGCTGTCTGGCGCTGTGAACTAGCTTAGTGGGCAGACAAGTGGCGCTGTACTATCCTGTCCAGCATTGATAAATGTGATGTCTGGAGGGCGCTGTAGAAGCTTCTCCCTGATTCACTGCAGAGCCAGTGGAGAACACTAGGTGGTGTCCGCGGTCATAGCGCCCAAGATTACGCTACATCAAACATCAGGACAATGCTGCAGCGAGCGATAGGTAGCGTCAGCTCAGTGCGATCGGCACTCTGTGCTCCACACCATATTTAAGAAAAAAATACACACAACCAGCGTCAGCGCTCTAAAACTGGGCGCCAGATGCTGTGTGATAAAAGTCTGTTTCTCAACACATATCCACCAGCAGCAGAACGAAATCATATGGAATAACATACACATACACATACTGCAGAATACAAATGCAAAAATATATACTGCAAAAAGTTTTACTACTTAAAAATCCCTCCGGATTTAAAAAAGCAAACATATGGCGAGTGTTTTGAGTTCCAAGCCGTTCCTGTCGGCTGAGGAAACGAAAGCGTCTCCTGCAAGGTCGGCGTGCAGCGAACTCTGCAGCTTTTCTGTTTCGGGGATTTGTCTTAATGCTGGCTCATCATTATCTTTCAGATAATACTCTTTTCATGGACCAATCAGTGGTCATATGTTGCCTGCAAACACTGGTCACTTAACCCACTTGAAGAGCACTAATGCTATAATGTCTGCCTCAATACAATCAGATTAACGTCTAATCTAAATGATTTGCATCCTTTATGGGGCAGATGAAGTGTAATCCGAGGGCTTCTGCAGCATAGAGGATCGAGTGGGCAGGGTGCGATGCGCTAAATCTCAATATGTAATGTAATTACTGCAGGGAAGACTGTCATTGTAGAGACAAAAAGATCACTTAATTTACATTAAACTAGTTCTAGCTCTAGTTGCATGATATATATAGACTATATAAATATAGTATATAGAATATCTATACTATACTTTTCTAAATAAATGTATTTAAAATATAAATACATTAGAATATTTGTATATATATATATATATATATATATATATATATATATATATATATATATATTGTGGTAAATTGTATCAAAATGTCTATTTCTCCCCTGCTTGGCTGTATAAAGCACAATCCGGGTCGGGTTTTCAGGACCCGGGTCACTTCCACAATTCCCTAACGGGTTGTTACATGTTCTAAGGTCCTCCACAAGTGTGCACGCTGATTACAGGGGAAGCCTGTATAAGAAGAGAGCACACGGCCTTTCCTTTGTCTATGACCAGCCTGTTGGAGTGAGCCCAGGCTGAGCTGCACCGTGGTGAAGGATAGCACTGGACATTGAGCAGAGGGGCTGATACGCCCTGTAAAGTGGACTTGAACTGATCAGCTTGCTGGAGTACCCAGCCAAGGACTATTTGGTTGGTGAAGTAACTCTTTTTGCTTACTGCATTTATGCTGCAATCTTTGGACTATCTACTGAACTTTGCTGAATAAAAGCCGTTTTGCCGTTCAAATCCGTTGTCCGTCACTGCTGATTGTTTGCCCGCTTACAATATATATACATACACAAATCCTGCAAGGATTGATGGGTAATGCTATCTGTCCTTGTATTGGGTACTGTGCAAACACTTTCCGTTTTAGGAAAGCACCTCTTTTACTTTACCTGAGTAGAGGATATTTTGATCTCTTTAGCCCCCCTATAGTAAGCCTAACATGGGTCTCTCCACATACTGGCTTGGGACTCTGTTTTGGTCCTCACCAAGTCTCACATCCCATACGGCCAGAAACATCCACCCTGGTGCCGATGAGAGCCTAAAGCTTGAAACATATATCCACTAGTTGAATGTGTTGAATGTGTTTGGCTGAGTAAATTTAAAGCTAATACTTGGCATTGCACCCTTAGCATTTCTAAGGGCCTTGGATGGCACAGAGACATTAAGAGATGATTTGCATAACTCTACATGCTGCAAGGATTGATAGTAATGCTATATGTCCTTGTATTGGGTACTGTGCAAACACTTTCCATTTTAGGAAAGCACCTCTTTTACTTTACCTGAGTAGAGGGTATTTTGATCTCTTGAGCCCCCATATATTAAGCCTAACATGGGTCTCTCCACATACTGGCTTGTGACTCTATATATGTGTGCAAAGCTTATATTGAGTTCTTATTTATTAGATATTTATACACTGGGAATAAGAAACTGGGAAACTGTGGAGCACTACGCTCCATTTATGTGAGAGGTCAATGTCTCTTGAAGGTGTGTAAGGGCAGACTGACGCAGTATAGTGAAGCCCCCCATCGCCAAAATAAAGCAGGCGGCTACCAGATGTGTGTCAAGTACGAGAGTTCAGGAAACCCGACTGTGTATGGGGCTTCAAAGAACACGGATGGTCATTCACCCCTGCTAACAATGGATAGGCAAAGGCAGACAAGGCTTCAATTTTCAAAGCTGTATCAGGATTGGACCTTCACAGATTGGCAAAAGGTTGCCTTACGTGTTCTGCTTGGAATAGAGGTTGGCTTGTCAGAGAACAAAACGCCCAATAGCTGGATAAACACAAGCTAATGGTGGAAGAGTTATGGCCTGCAGAATGTTTTTGTGGAACTCAGTAAATCATCCATGCAGCCTTTTTGCC
Source organism: Gastrophryne carolinensis (assembly GCA_027917425.1). Lineage (NCBI taxonomy): Eukaryota > Metazoa > Chordata > Amphibia > Anura > Microhylidae > Gastrophryne > Gastrophryne carolinensis. The sequence goes on from CM051240.1 coordinate 238,587,808, forward strand.
AATCTGGGTAGGAATCAATCCTTGCAGTTCAATAGCACCCAAACATGCTGTAATGCCCTGTGAGCTGGCAACCCCCAATCTCCGCCACCACTTCCGCCTATAGCCAAGTTATATAGTTCACCGGGCCACACAATACGCCTCACCAGACACAGTTGCCCCCAGGTCTGGCTGTCCAGCCCCTGAGACACGCAGGTGAAGGTGGTGTATACTATTTTTGAACAGAGCGGCATCTTCTGCGAGCCACTCTATCAAAGGGCAGGCCGCGTGCCCGTACTACTGCGGGGGCGCAAGGGAGGCAGGCAGGGTGGCTCGCTGCGCTCTCCGGTTTCTGGGAGTAGCAAGAGCGCCCTGCTTCAGACAGCCAGGGAACACCTTGCCGGCCTGGAGACACTTGTCACGGGTTCCCCGAGACAGGTAATTCTTTACACATGCTGATGTCCTTCCTGTGGTAGGTGGCATCATTCAACTAGACAATGTGACATGTCACATGGCCAAAAATGTCCGACGTTGGTAAGAAGGGCATGACCAAGACTTCCAAGCACCACCCTGACTGCCTGATTCCCTAGACTTGAACCCAATTAAAGTGGCTCAAAACCCAGCTCGATCGATTCCCTCCCCCGCTGTGTGGAACCCCCCAGGTCGCCCTGTTCACTCACATTTGCTCCTGCTCCAACAGCCGCATCCCCGCTGTCCCTCTAGCAGGGTGCGTGCCCGCGTCAGCCATTTGTGAATGGACGGCACAGGCACGCTCCCTGTTAGAGGGAAGCACCACCCTGACTGCCAGGGTGGTGGCAGTCCGGCCCTTAAAGCGGACCTTTAAGTTTTTAGTCACTTAATTATTATTCTTTCCCCCACTGGGCTGCAACTCTGTTCAGGACTCTAGGATACGGCCGCCACCATCTTGCCTCAGAAGAATAAAATACAGAGGAGCCGAGAGGGGTGAAATATGTAGGGGGTGGGGTTATAGCTGTGCTTTGCACAGACAGAGCAGAGCTGGGGTCAGGAAAAGGACATCAATCCCAGAAAGCAGAGCGCATCAGTCAGACACTTCCTGTTTGCATGCAGCCTGATGCTCCATGAGCCGCCCTCTTGGATGTTTAAAGGCTCATAACATGCTGTAGATGCAGGTAGAATGATTTTTAATGTGAACAAACTGTATATACAGGGTGTGGGAAACATATAAGATAGGCTCTTATTCAGGGTGAAGGTCCGCTTTAATGTATAATACTATACAAAACTACACAAACATGACATCAACATGCAGCCAGCAGTTCTCACTCAATCAAAGCTGTTTAATTAGCATCTCATTAATGTGATTCATGAGGCAGTCTGAGTCAAGTTTTGGTAATTGATGGGATGTTTGCCATTCATTTCCTAGAAGTACATTTTACTGGCACAAAAATACTCCCTAACCCCAAGAGCGATGTCGTCTTTTTTAAAAATGATGTTTTCATTCTATTAGAACAAAAAGCGGACCCTGGCTCATTTCTCACGTCCCTCCTCAACAAGAACATTGCGCCTATCTGGATTTATGGTGCGTTAAAACCAGGGCCGGAGTCAGCACCCGGCAAGGTGGGGCAGCTGCCGGGGCCCCCACCCTCGGGGGGGGGGGGGCACTGACAGGGCTGGCCTTTGGGGTGTGCAATGGCAGGAGGCAGACTGGGAGGGCACGCCACGCTGGTGCCCAAATCTCCTCGAATTGTGGGGTTCCACACAATGGGGTGTCTCGATTTAGATTCCAGGGGAGGAAGTGCTGGGTTTTGTTCTGCTTTTAAGTTGACCACCCCAGCTGATTTTCTGTCCTTGGAGCATCCCAATCTGTGATAACCTACTGTGTGAAACCCCCTGGGATCGCTGGCATACCCACTATGCAAGCACCCCTGAGTTTTGGTCCACTTTAAAGGAGCATCTCAATTTGGGATGCCCCTTTTCGTGAAAGAACCCCCCTGGTTTGGCCGTTAACTCAAACTGGTGCATTCACCAGTTCCAGGAAAATAATGAACAAGGGGGGGGGGGGGGGTCACACACAGGAGCATCCAAAATCTAGATTTGTTTAAACTCCAAGGTCAGGTTTAAAAGGGTTTGGTGCACTTCAAAATAGACCAAAACTAGAGTTTTAGTCCAAATAGCATGATCCTTAGGGGGAATCCAGATTGGTGACATGACGACTCTTCACCACAAGGGGACCCACTGAGACCATGCCGCCCAAGGGCCCACATAAACCTGCAGCAGGCCCTGGTTACAACAACGTTGTGAACTCTGGAAACGAATTAACGATTTATCAGTCTCTTTTGATCAGCTGACCTTTAGGAAGCCAAGTAAAATGTTCTGCTTGCTACTGTATCTCTATGATGGTAGACCGCGGCATCACGACTATGGTGGCCCTCAAGTTGCACTCTTGTTGGCCTGCTGATGATGGAGGCCATCTGTCCATGTGTTGGCTCCCCCCCTCCCTCATGCCCAAACATGCTGTGTAATCTGTTAGTAAAGCTGCTTTGCCAAGTCAGAACGCCAATTAAATCTCTCTTCCCTGATTACAGCGTTTCCATAACTCTAGGTTGGCTGCCACCATACAACATGTGCTATAATCTTTCTCACCCCCTCCCCAAATACAATTCGGGAAGCCCATCCGCTACAAACCCTAATCAAATGATGGAAACTGGACAAGATTACTTACTTACCCTCCCATGACACTGCAGTGGTCCATGTGATGCCCTTCCATCACACTCCAGTGGTCCATGTGATGCCCTTCCATCACACTCCAGTGGTCCATGTGATGCCCTTTCATGACACTCCAGTGGTCCATGTGATGCCCTCCCATGACACTCCAGTGGACATGTGATGCCCTCCTATGACACTCCAGGGGCCCATGTGATGCCCTTCCATGACACCCCAGTGGTCCATGTGATGCCCTTCCATGACACCCCAGTGGTCCATGTGATGCCCTTCCATGACACTCCAGTGGTACATGTGATGCCCTTCCATGACACTCCAGTGGTCCATGTAATGCCTCTCCATGACACTCCAGTGGTCAATGTGATGCCCTTCCATGACACTCCAGTGGTCCATGTGATGCCCTTCCATGACACTCCAGTGGTCCATGTGATGCCCTTCCATGACACTCCAGTGGTCCATGTGATGCCCTTCCATGACACTCCAGTGGTCCATGTGATGTCTGCCCTCCTATGACACTCCAGGGGCCCATGTGATGCCCTTCCATGACACCCCAGTGGTCCATGTGATGCCCTTCCATGACACCCCAGTGGTCCATGTGATGCCCTTCCATGACACTCTAGTGGTACATGTGATGCCCTTCCATGACACTCCAGTGGTCCATGTAATGCCTCTCCATGACACTCCAGTGGTCCATGTGATGCCCTTCCATGACACTCCAGTGGTCCATGTGATGCCCTTCCATGACACTCCAGTGGTCCATGTGATGCCCTTCCATGACACTCCAGTGGTCCATGTGATGCCCTTCCATGACACTCCAGTGGTCCATGTGATGCCTCTCCATGACACTCCAGTGGTCCATGTGATGCCCTTCCATGACACTCCAGTGGTCCATGTAATGCCTCTCCATGACACTCCAGTGGTCCATGTGATGCCTACCCATGGCACCCTAGTGGTCCATGTGATGCCTACCCATGGCACCCTAGTGGTCCATTTGATGCCCACCCATGACACTCCAGTGGTCCATGGGATGCCTTCCAATGACACTCCAGTGCCATAGCTCCTCTTTAAAGTAGACCAAAACCCAGGATTTTGACTATCCTGGTTCTTGGTCCTTGCCCCCGTGGCACCCTGGGATTTGGTCCACTTTAAAGAGGAGCTATGGCACTGGAGTGTCATGTGAGGGCATCAAATGGACCACTGGAGTGGCATGGGAGGGCAAAGTGAGTAATCTTGTCCAGTTTCAAACATTTGAACTGGGTTTGTAGCGGATGGGCATCCCAAACAAACTCACATCATCCCCGTCCTACGGCACATACGCCGGCCGGCCGTTGTGGGTTTTGGTCCACTTTAAAGGTTACAAACCATGTCTGCCAGAACCGCATGTCAGGAGTCAACACTAGGCATACCTGGCAAGCAGCTTACATATTGGATGTCTCAAGTACCTCTGCTCCATTTCTTGAACCCCCGGGTGGAAGTCTTAGCAGGGCTCCAAAGTTTGCCCCCCTTTCAGTTTCATCCCCCCCCCCAAAAAGTCAGTTAGTGCTCTCAGTGTGAGGAAGCACAGCAAGCCACAGTGTTCCCACAGACTCATAAAGCTGGACCATGACCTGCCCTTACCACTTCACTGAGGGGTTTGTCCATCAAGGTCTAGCGGCAGGTAGTTCCTCGTAGCATCAGGCAGTGTCTGGTGAACGCCGGGCGTTGTACGCAATGCCACATTTATGAAGGCGATTCTGGTGAGCGACTCTGACAGCACCATGTAGTGTCCGATTCATCATTACAGGTGGCTCAGCGTATAGCGCCGGTACTCTAGCTTCCAGAGCGCCAGGTATAACCTGTCGCTACCTGTCGCTCTCCCATACATTTTAATGGACGTTCCTTTTCTTTAAACAGGGTTTTTGTTTTTAATTTTTTTTTCTCTCAAATAATTGTGTGACCTCTCTTGGCCTAGAAAGAGTCATTTTTGAAAACTTTTTTTTATTTATTTATATTTTTATGCAGAATTGTCATTACAGGTCTGGCATTAAAGTATTAATGTTACAATGTTACAAATAATGTAATTCCATGTGTTTTCGCTTTGTTACAGGTGGATATGTGTTCAAAAACAGACTTTAATCACACAGCATCTGGTGCTCTATTCTATAGCGCCCAGATCCAGAGCGCCGACGCTGTGTGTTTTTTTGTTGAATATGGTGTGAGTCGCTGAGAGTCGGTCGCAATGAGCTGTAGGAATGAATCCATTGCAATAGCTGTTTTTTTTTACTTCAACACATTCGACAAGTCATCCAGCCGCCGTTCCCAATAGTGGGATGAATAACAATACACGTGAGGAAAAAGAAAACAGAAAGTTTGGCTGCCTTGATCTATTACTAAATACAAACCTGGCATTACATGGATGAATGAGATCCTCTATAAGAGGGATGTCAAACTCATTTTCACTGAGGGCCACATCAGCATTCTGGTCGCCTTCAAAAGGCCACACAAAATAACGTGAAACAAAATGCCCTCATTTTGCCCCGAACAGATGCAGACGCGGAATTATTTTGACAAAATGAAAAATAATTTTTTGACCCGGAGTTACTTAGGCCCTTATTTAACAAGGGATAGCGCCAGGTAGCGAATGGTGAGCGAACGGTAATGACGCTCACCACCACGAGAACGCCGGCTCCCCACCGCAATCACACATTTATCAAGCCGATCCTGCTTAGCGACTGACAGAGCGCCAGATAGCGAATCATTCATCATTATTCCAGCCTCACCCCACAGCGCCAGCGAGCGACCTTGAACAGCGACAGGTATGACCTCTCGCTACCTGCCGCTCTACAATGCATTTCAATGGAGCAATCTTTAAATATTCATAATTAATTGCTATTAATTTTAATTTTTTAATTGTGACCACTTCTGCAATGTTAGATATTTTTTTTAAGGTAAAAAAAAAAAATTGTGCAGAATTGATATTACAGGTCTGATATTAATGTATTCATATTACAAAATGTTTTGAAAAACATGTTTTGTTTTTTTTCAAAAAATATGGTTGTTTGGGGGTTAAAAAACTACTTTTAACCCATCGCCGCCAGCGCTCTGGGGTTTAAACAAGCATTTCACAGTGCAAGAATTTTTTGAGCGTGATTTGTTAATGAATATGCTGGGAGCCGTTCGCTATGGCCGTTCGCTGTCATGCGCTCCCATACAGCGCGGAACCTGTCAAACAGCGACTCCTAACCCCGTATTCAACATTACCGCACACCGACTGAGTCGCTGTCAACAGCCGAACAACGGGCAACCACAGCGAATACTAGCGGGCGCTGTGAAAATAACGCTACTGTCGCTCATCTGTCGCTACCTGGCGCTATTAATGAATCGGCCTCTTAAAGTTATACTAAAAGCGAGCTCCTGATTGTTGTCCCATTGTCTCGGGCTACACTTTGTACTGGCCCAAACTTCAATCCGTTTCCAAAAAGACCCTGTAGTTCTTACGTTATTATTAAAAGTATTAGAGCATTGGAGATGCAGAGAAACAGTGGGTGTGGCAGCACACTGTGTGCTTTACATATTCATAATAGGCAGTCTCTAATGTGTGTGCCCGAGAACGCTCTATATTACAGTAAAAAAAAAAACAAGTGCATTGTTGTGCCTCTAGTTATTATTGCCAGCACATAAGGGCTGATTCCGCATCGTGATCATTTTTTTCTTATTTTCTTATGTTTTTTGGTGAGAAAAATTATCTTGATTTTTTTCTTAGCTGTGCAAATGTCTGAATAATTAGCACAGCTAAAAACGAGTTGCACCAAGGAAACAAGTCAAGATCAAATTTTTTATCTCCAAAAAACCTGAGGGGTTTCAAACAGCGGGGCATCCAAACTCGGGATGCCCCGCTGTTTGAAACCCCTCAGGTTTTTTGGAGATAAAAAATTTGATCTTGACTTGTTTCCTTGGTGCAACTCGTTTGGAGGGAGGCAATCAATCTGCCCGGGAAACTTATAGATTCCTGGGCCGATCTCCTTGGGTGTTAGTCCACTTTAAACGGGACCAACAACTGTTTTTCTTTAATGGGTATTGGTCCCACAGACAGCTAATCAAAACAAGCTCGTGGGGGCATCCAGAATGCTCGAGCCCCCCCGCACATAACCCCTCAGAACACTCGTAATCCTCACCTTCACTACGAGCCAGTGCAGGGAAAGGAGTCCCGTTATTGGCCGGTAGGCGGTCACATGAGCCATGGTTGTTTTCCCCGCGCTGGCCATTGGAATGACCTGCCCCAGTGACCACCCACCGGCGAATCGCAAGACTCAATTCCCTGCGCTGGCTCGTAGTGAAGGTAAGGATACCGGGCATTCTGAGGGGGAATATGTGAGGGGGGGCTCCAGCATTCTGGAAGCCCCCCCCCCCAGCTTATTTTCATTAACTGTCTGCAGGACCAACAACCGTTAAAGAAAAAATGGGTGTTGGTCTAAGTTTTTCACGTGTGATTTTACAATGCACATTATTTTTCTATGTTTGCTGAATCATGTCCCATGTCTGAGGAATAAAAGGGACTTGCTAAAGTGCACCATAATATATACCACAACAGATACGGCTTCATTTGTTCACCCTTCTACTATAGTTAAACCAGACCTTCAGCCTGAATAATCCTGGTCCAATGGCGCATGCGCAGGCCACTATCCCTCTAGCAGGGCCATTTGTGAATTTGTTACAGGGAAGCGCGCGATGCGGCCGCCAGCACACTCAGAGCCGCTGACTGGACGAGTGGCGCATGCGCCGTAGGACCGTGGTCAGGTGAGTTGATGCGAGCGAACTGGGGGTGCCCCGGGGGAGTGGACCAAAACCCAGGATAGTCCTAAACAACCAAGATGGCGGGGTTATGGAGCATCAGGCAGCCTGAAAACAGGAATTGTCTTGTGACTGTGTCGCTCTGCATTCTGGGATTGCTGACCTTTTCCTGACCCCAACTCTGCTCTGTCTGTGCAAAGCACAGCTATAACCCCGCCCCCTTTACTTTATCCCGCTCTCCTCTCCTCAGTATGTGATGCTTCTGAGGCAAGATGGCGGCGCCTGTATTCTAGAGAGCTGAACAGAGTTGCAGCCCGGTGTGGGAAAGAAGTGACTAAAAACTTAAAATCTATTAATTTTAGATGCTGCCGAATAGTTTTTTAAGGGTTTGGGCTTTTCATTAAATGATGCTGAAGGTCCGGTTTAAGCCGAGGATCATATGCTGTGCCAGCTTTATAGAAGCAGCTGTGAGCAATTCTACAGATCACATGTCCTCCTGCTCCTCAGCTTTGTCATTTTAATTTTCCCTTTTATAAGGCAATCTTGGCCGGCATATTCGAGTGTGTAACACAATACATATTTAGTTTAGCTGTCATATTGCTAACTGATATATTATATAAACAACATTTATTTTGGATTATCCAACGTCGCCAAATCCTGATGTTGTAGCAAAAAAATACACTCTGCACTTCCAGAAATAAACTGTAGTCTTAACATCAGCTTTGTAAAAAAATGTAAAGCATGCTTTTGTTGCTTTTGCAGCCTTGCGCGCCTTAGTTGGGCTTGCGGAACAAAGCAAGTGGCCCTCTATGAGAAGCAGTAAGTATTTACTCCAGCATAGGCTAAGGAGGGGTCAGACAGTTAGGGGTTTATTCATCAAGGGATAGCGCCAGGTAGTGCCTCGTAGCGAAAGGTAGCGAGCGGTGAATGCCGGGCGCTGTACGCAATACCACATTTATCAAAGCGATTCCAGTGAGCGACTAACAGCATCCGATTCATTTTCACAGACGGCTCAGAGTTTACCACCGGCGCTCTGGCTTTTGCCAGGTATTGCCTGACGCTACCTGTCACTCTCCTATACATTTCAATGGACGTTACTTTTCTTCTCTTTAAACAGGGTTATTTTTTTTTATTTTTTTTGTTCAAATCATCAAATCATTGTGTGACCTCTCCTGGCCTATTTAAATACATTTTTGAAAATGTTTTTTTGATTTTTTTATCCAGAATTGTCATTACAGGTCTGGTATTAAAGTGTTAATGTCACAATGTAATAATGTAATTCCATATGTTTTCGCTTTGTTACTAGTGGATATGTGTCCAAAATGGACTTTAATCACACAGCTTCTGGCGATCTGGGCTACAGCGACCCAATTTTGAGCGCCGGCGCTGAGTGAGGCTGTTTTTTGGATGAATATGGTTGGAGTTGCTCACACTGACCAGTCGCTACCATTAGCTCCCATATAGTGCTGTACTGGTGTTATAGCAACTCACACATCAAATTCATCAATGCTGGCCAGGTTACTACAGCGACTGAGGCGCTCGGTAACAGCGACTCACGGCCGATCACAGCGACTACTTAGCGCCGCAGTACAGACGCTCATCTGCCAGTACCTGGCGTTAGTAATGAATCAGCCTGCAAGTGTTCAGTGGTCCTCCCCTGAAAAAAGAAAATGATACCTTGTAAAACCCTGTTACTATTGATTTTTAACTTACACTAAATAAAAAAAACTAGATTGAAAATAGATTCCCAGGCCGATCTCGCTGGCTTTTGGTTCACTTTAAAAACATGACAGAATGCAGGGGTGCCGAGATCTCCAATAAATCACTTAATGAAATATTAAAAAAAAATTATAAATTAAAAAAATACCTAATAAAGCAGGTTGATTGCTGCCCCCTCTGCAGTGCCGCCTGAGATGGTCGCCTCACATGACCTCATTACAGGCCCACCCCTGCCCAAAGGCCTGCCATGGCCGTAGCTATACAGCCACCCTCACACCTTATTTCTCCAAGTACTGATCCCCCTGTTACAGGAGCATTTGGGCTCGGCAACCTCTGGATAATTTTGCTTTCCCTGATAAAGCTCAAAAGGCTTTTTAGGTTGTTTTTCTTTTTTATTATTATTATTATTTGTTTGCAGTAATTTTGGTTTTCTGCCACAATAGACGCACGGGCTGTCAAACCGCCGGAGACCAGCGACGTGTTTAATCGCAATGATGCTTTCCACTTCAGCAGTTGAATTAAAAATAAGGTAAATGCAAAGTAATGGTGCCCCTGATACGTTCTATAAACAGTCATTTTGTTTTCTTTGACAACAGTAATTTGCTCGTGATGCGGTACAGAGTAACAGCACCCTTGATAAGTTCCATAAAAAGGTGCATTTAAAATTGACATAGTACTCACCCATTTCAAACAGCCACATAGGGACCCATTACATCTGCTTGTCATCCTATTAACAAAACAAATCAACCCATCATGCCCTTTTTTTTTTTTGTTGATACTGTATGTAATTTGTCATTCTGTTTGTACTTGAACCATCTGATAGTAAAACACTGCAAAATATGTTGGTGCTATATAAATATTATTATTATTATTATTATTATTATTAAAAAGTAATTTCACTTTTTGTGTGCCAAAATTATGTCCTCAAGGTGCTGAGATTATTGTTTTGTAGGGGTGTAAATTGGCAATAATCTGGCAATACAATACATATCACGTTACGAGTATGACGGATACGATACATCCCAATTCTGTCTCAAAGACGATATATTGTGATTATTTTTTTATTTAATTTTATTTAAATTTAAAAAATGAAATAGGTTCCCCCCTTCCTGGGAGGTAGGACTCCATTTTTGGGGGAATTTTAGGGGTTAAAAACCCTTAAAAATCCCCTAAAAATGGTGTGAGGTCCCCCTTACCCAGCATAACCAGCCCATACCAGCCATGGGGGCTTGTAGAACAGGGCACAGGGGCCAGCTTGGCCCCTGGTCCTGCAGGCTAAAAAAAGCTGGCATAGCCTATGGCCATGGGATTTTCTGCCCTCCTGGGCTTTGGGGAGGCAGGTAATGGGGGCTCGGGGTTAATGGCAAGTCACCCGCTAGCCGCAGGTGACTTGCCAGACCCAGAGCCTTGTGAACTGGTATAGGGGTCTCATGGATCCCTTACCAGTTCACAAAGGGTTAACAGTAAAAAAAAAACACCATACTCACCTCCGGTTGTCAGTTCCTGTGTCCCTCGCCGATCCGATGACAGATGCAGTAATCGCCGGCCAGAGGGGGGGAGGCAGGAGATCAGAGGAAAGCCTGTCTCTCTCCTCTGGGCATCTGACAGCTGAGCGCAGCGAGCCAGAATGACGCCCGTGGGAGTGACATCATCCGTCCCCCCCCAAAGGGGCGGGGCTACACGTGAAGATGGTGGCGCCCGTCGGAAAGGCGGGGGGATGGGTCTGCCGGACTCTCTCCTGAAGACTGAGGAACCCAGGGTGGGGGGAGATCGGAGGCCCCCCGGAGAAAAGAAGAGCCAGCCGTATGGAACGAGGGCTCAGGTGAGTGTTTTTTTTTAACTTCTCTTTTACTGTAGGGGGGGAAGTCAGAATCGATTCTAGAAAGAAAAAATTGTTTCTAATATCGTCGAATTAAATATCATGATACTTGACAGAATCATTTTTTCTGACACCCCTATTGTTTTGTTATGTTTTTTTCCCTTAATTGTTTGGAACTCCGTGTTATAGAAGAAAACCGTTTTCTCTAGCAACAATGGGTTTACCTTAGAAACTTGCACCAACTGCTGTGTACCTGGCAGAGACTTTCAGACTCTGGCTTGCTAATCATCTGATTGGCTGAGACAGTGACTACGCTCCACATTCCTGAGCTTGTAGCCCCTCCTGCTATAATTCATTCTGTTCAAATTACATTCTTGGGTTCCATTAGCTAAAGGGTTACTTGCAGCATTTTCACCTGTAAGGTCATTACTGCTGATTGATTTTGCCAAAGCAGCTGTTGAGCCCATCTGTTACACTGGAAGGATCGGGGATTTGTAGTCAGACAATAAATTTTGTATAGTATGCATGTGACAGTAAACTTTGATTTAATACTAAGGGCTTTACAAAGTAAAGCCGTTCCCACTTTTGTAACAAAGTGCCTCAGGAATGTAAGAGACTTGGAAACAGCTTGCTGTAATTGACAGGTCTGGAGGCACAATCTTAACAAATTATTAATCTACATTGCAGAAGAGGAAAACAATAAGGCAGAACACCAAAACCTCTATGCTTCAGCGCCCAGCTTTAAAGCGCCAACGCTGTGTGTGTAGTTTTTTTCTTAAATATGGTGTTGAGCACCGAGTACCGGATGCACTGAGCTGGCGCTACCTATCGCTCGCTGCAGCGTTGTCCTCTTGTAAAATGTGGTGTAGTCTTGGACGCGTTGACCTTAGGATACCACCTAGCGTTCTCCATTGGCTCTGCAGTGAATCAGGGAGAAGCTTCTACCACACATCACATTCATCAATGCCGGCCAGGTTACTACAGCGACCGCTACGCTAGGTTACAGCTTGCGATACCCGCTTACAGCGTCTACTAGCGGTCGCTCTAAGCGCCGCTATACGGACGCTCACATGGCGATATGTGGCGTTAGTAGTGAATCAGCCTCATAGTCTTACTTACGACTTACACCCGCCCAAGATCCAGTCACCGCATTCCGGCACCACTGTGATGAACGACTATTGAAATGAATGGAGCATTTGTTGCCAGTCACTGTGACTGATGCGAGGAGGCGACCATGGACAGGGAGGAGCGTGGTTGAGTGGAGATGACAAGTCGGGCGTAACTTTTAAACTACTGAAATCGGACAGATTATCTGTGCAGGACAGTGAGTATGTATGTTTTGCCCAAACAGTGAATTAGTTGAAAGCTCATAAGAGACCTCTAAATAAACCTAAATCTACTTTGTTGACTTTCATCTTTACATAAGCTAGACAAATAATAGCAACTATGTGGCTAAAACCTGGCCTGGAATTTAGGAAGGTCACCAACAGATTTTCCAGAACAATAAGAAAATAGAAATGAACATCAATGTTACTAGATAAGCATAATATGTTTTATACAATATATGGTCCCCTTGAATCAAATATATATAGAATAAGGGCCTTATTTATCAAGGGATAGCGCCAGGTAGTGTCTCACTAGCACCAGGTATCGCCAGCTATCGGCGGCTACCGACTCCAGAACGCCAGGCGGCGGACACAATCACGCATTTATCACGCTAAATGAGGCTAGCGCCGGCGAGAGCGTCAGCTAGCGCGGGATTCATCATGTAGCGGACTGCAACGAACAGCGCCGCTGCTAATCCCATCACAGCGCCAGGTATGACCTCTCGCTACCTGGCGCTCTCCAATGCATTTCAATGGAGCAATCTTTAAATATTCATAATTAATTGATATTAATGTTTTTTGTTTGTTTTTTTTAAATGTCAAAAATTCTGTGACCACTTCGGCAATGTTAGATATTTTTTTTAAGGTAAAAAAAAAAAAAAAAAAAATTTGTGCAGAATTGATATTACAGGTCTGATATTAATGTATTCATATTACAAAATGTTTAGAAAAACTTGTTTAATTTTTTAATCAAAAAATATGGTTGTTTGAGGGTTAAAAACTACTTTTAAGCCATCGCCGCCAGCGCTCTGGGGTTTAAACATGCATTTCACAGCACGAGAATTTTTTGAGCGTGATTTGTTAATGAATATGCTGGGAGCCGTTCGCTATGACCATTCGCTGTCATGCGCTCCCATACAGCGCGGAACCTGTCAAACAGCGACTCCTAACCCCGTATTCAACATTACCGCACACCGACTGAGTCGCTGTCAACAACCGAACAACGGCCAAGCACAGCGAATACTAGCGGGCGCTGTGAAAATCACGCTACTGGCGCTCATCTGTCGCTACCTGGCGCTATTACTGAATCGGCCTCTTAGAGTTAAAGCCACTCTCCAGTGCTAAAAGAATCAGTAAGTATTTCACTAGCCCTGTGATTGTTCCTCTTCGGTGGGGCATTTCCGCTTTGTTAAATCCCCGGCACGTGTGCAAACTCACCTCTGATTAGCTTCAGGCGCTCTATTCAGCTTTACTAAGCTACTCTGACACCAGAATTTAGGCAATCCCCATATTAATAACAGTCTTTGCACTTGACCACATCAAGCATGTTTATTTTATAGTTTATAGTTTGTAGTTTATAGTTTATACAGTTTATTTCATCATAGTTTAAAAACAATTCATGCTATGTATGTTTCTTTAAAGTGGACCAACACCCAGGGGTGATCGGGCCGGAAATCTATAAGATCCCTGGGCCGATCACCTCCCACCCCGCGGGACATCCGAGATCGGGATGTCCCGCGGGGTGAAACCCCCCAGAAACCCCGAAAAGATCTTACCTGATCCGCCGCTGCTTCCGCCGCCCCCGCCTCCCGCGCGCCCCTCCAGACGTGCGCGCGCCCGCGCCGGCCCTCTGTGAATGGCCGGCGGGGGCACGCGCGCGCCGAGAGTGACGCGCGGGAGGCGGCGGCGGCGGAAGCGGCTTGGACGTTCCTGTCCCCCACCTGGACGTTGGCGGGGATTGGCTGCGGCGTTCACGTGGGAGCGGGGAGAGGTGAGTTTTTTGGGGTTTCTGGGGGGTTTCACACAGTTCACACAGTGCCCCGCCGAAGTGGACCAAAACCCAGGATAGTAAAAATCCTGGGTGTTGGTCCACTTTAAGAAGAATGACAATAAAAAAATGCTATAATCACAAATGTTACTTGGAATCATTTACTGCATTTCTCTTTCTTATGTAGACTTCAGGGTAAACATGTTTCACCCACAAGGGCTTTAACAATACCCTAAACACAAGCATAAGTTCATATTGCTCATTATTATGTAAGTTAAATATCCAATAGCCAAAATAAACTATTATGTTGTGCTCGCTAGGTAGGAAGCAAGGTATCTGGGATATCAACTGTATTTTAGCTGTTGTTGTATATATATATGGGTATTATATAACATCAACTTGGTCAAATGCCTATGGAAGATTATGTTCTGTGGCACTCGAGGAGTTGCACACTCGGGCCCTATTGTTTTCAATAGGAGATGGGCATACCCAGGCCACGCCATCCGGTACCCGGAAGGGCAGCACCTCACTTCACAAACCAGGGCTACAGGAGGATGATCAGCAGCGCAGGGCCCACAGAAGTGGACTTTTCCTTTAAAAAGGAACAACACACAGGAATGTCACTTTCCCGTGTCTTGTTCCTCTCAGACGGGGCATCCCAAATTGAGATGCCCCATAGAGCGTATCCCCAAAGGTCGTGCAGGAAACTGAACAGAGGGCACAGACCACACCATATTTCCCACCCCTCAACACAAGTTCACACCCAGCCTTCTCCAAAGATATATGGAGATATAGAGTATGGTCGCATTGTTGATCTATTAGCAGAGCAGAGGGAGCAGGGAACTGGTAAAGTGAAAAACGGTGGTTCTGCTTTAACATTATAAACATTAGAGGCAGCGTAAAATGCTACAAAAATACCATGAATGCATGTATCGGTTGCAGTGTCGTTCATGTGCGGCCTCAGCATGGTGTGTCCGGAGTAAAGCCACAGTAAGCCCTTATTTTTGCTCTTATTTTAGAACCAGTGTTAATCGCCGGCTACTAAAAATAAAGCTGCTGAGTGAAACTGTAACCGACAATTTAGTGTTGGTGGTGGCCAGATGTGACTGTGTGCTGCCAGATTACAGGTCACTCCCATACAACAAACATGTGGTTACACACAGTGTGCACTGAAATGTGTAGGCTGTGGCCTCTCTGTTGTATATATAGGAGCTGAAAGAAGTGTTATCATGTAGAACAGGACAGAATATTTGTTCTGTAATTTAGCTGCCAGTTGAGTGTCACTTCAAACGTGTAACTGTGGCAAAATTGGAGACGCTTCGAGAAGTTGGAGCTGTGGAGGGAATTTTGAGTTGCTGAATGTTTACACGTATATTTATTGTGGAATACTCCAACACATTAAAAGCAGGAAGAGAATCTTGCCCAATACTGGAATTGATGCAGCTGCTGCATAGATGTCTATAGTCACTCCCATAGTGATGCAGTAAATGCCACACAGTTAATTCATTGAGTGGCTCGAGCATTGTGCTTCCTCCTCTACCTGTCTCCTTAGTTAGGAAAATCACTTCCTCATTCAACTTTTAGTCTCCACTCCGCTGACCTGGTCCATCAATCAACCTTTAGTGGACCAAAAATGGACCCCCCCTTATTCCCTGTCCAGACGTCCTGATTGACTGCCTCTCTCTGCAGCTCTGAAACCCTGCCTCCACCCTCATTTTAGTGTGCTTACATCACATCGCTTTTGCCACACCCACTGTTTCTCCTCATTTTTTCTATGCATCTCCAATGCTCTAATACTTTTAAAGATAACTTAGGAACTACGGGGTCTTTTGGTAAACAGATTGGAGTTTGGGACAGTGCAACGTGTAGCCAGAGACAATTGAACAACGGTCGGCTTGTCTTTAGTATAACTTTAAGTGTCTGTCAGTAAAATATACATGCTTGCAAGGCTCCAGATAAATAAGCTTTGCTACCTAACATTACATAGTTACATAGTTAATACGGTTGAAAAAAGACATATGTCCATCAAGTTCAACCAAGGGTGTTGGGGTAGGGGGAAGTTATTTTTTATTTCATAGGGGAAGCTATTTATTTTATTTTTTGTCTTTATTTTTTTTATTGATAACCACTAGCAGTAACTGTTAATGTTATTTTCTTCAAAATAAGCATCTAATCCTTTTTTGAAGCTGTCAGCGGTTGATGCTGTAACAAGCTTCTGTGGGAGGCTATTCCATAGATTTATAGTTCTTATGGTAAAAAACGATTGTCGCCTCCGGAGACTAAATTTCTTTTTTTCCAATCGAAGGCAGTGCCCCCTTGTCCTTAGAGAGGATTTTACGTGAAATAGTGTTCCCCCATATTTTTTGTATGGTCCATTTATATATTTATACAAGTTAATCATGTCCCCCCGCAATCGCCTCCTCTCAAGACTAAACAGATTTAATTCTCGTAATCTTTCCTCATAACTTAGATCTTTCATTCCCTTTATTAGTTTGGTGGCTCTCCTTTGCACCCTTTCCAGAGTCAGGGCGTCCTTTCTATGAACGGGTGCCCAGAACTGGACGGCATATTCCAGGTGAGGGCGCACCAGTGCCTTGTAAAGAGGCAAAATTACATCTCTATCCCGTGATTCCATGCATCTTTTAATGTATGATAATATCTTGGTGGTCTTGGAAGCAGCTGCTTGTACAAAATAGGAGATCCTAGACTAATCCCCAAAAACCCTTAAAGAAGGCCGCACACTAATTATAAAAATATATGTAATTTTAATGAATATAATATGGATAAAAAAGAGACACTTATCTACACACATACAAGGTTAAAAAGCATGAAAAACACAGGGGATCCAGTATATAGTGACTAACAAGTATACAATTAAGATGATGCCGCCATAGTTATATAATATAAGGAACTAAGTAATAATAATGGTGTGCCCAGATCTGGCAGCAAATATGTGTACATACAACAGTGAAAAAATGAATATGCTAATACAGTGAGAAAAAACTATTGTGTATAAAGAAAAAACTAAATGCATGTACTATATATACATAAATAAATACGAACCATGTGGTGTGTGCAAAGTAGCAGCATTGAAATATGTGCAAAATAGCAATGTGAAGTATGTGCAAAAATGGCAACATGACAATATATCAAGGGCTATATATGTGGCCCGACACTGAACAACAGTGGATATTTATAATGAGCAAGGTATGTAAACCAGAAAAGACAGGCTTTGCATGTGATAAAGCCCGGCTGGGCCACCAGACAATTGATAATAAGTAACAGCGGCAGCATACATGAATAAATAACAAACACTGGATTACATCACCGTGTCACAGAGGATCCCCCGCCGCAGCCGCCACCGACGCGTTGCGTGTCGCTAGGACACGCCAGGGTGTTGGAAGCAGCTGCTTGGCATTGCATGCTGTTATTTAGTCTGTGATCTCCCAGCACCCCCAGATCCTTCTCAACAAGTGACTCTCCCAGTTTTACTCCCCTAAGGACATATGTGGCCTTCGGGTTATTAGACCCCAAGTGCATCACTTTACATTTTTCCACATTGAACTTCATTTGCCAAGTGGATGCCCAGACACTCAATGTGTCCAAGTCAGCCTGAAGCTTGTGAACATCTTCAATAGACTGCACTGTGCTACATATCTTTGTGTCATCTGCAAAAATAGAGACAGTGCTTTTAATTCCATCTTCTATGTCGTTTATAAACAAGTTGAATAATAGTGGGCCCAGCACTGAACCCTGGGGTACACCGCTTACAACTGGTAACCATTCAGAGTAGGTATCATTAACCACAACTCTCTGCACACGATCCTTCAGCCAGTTTTCAATCCAGTTACAAACTGCGTTTTCTAATCCTGAAGATCTCAATTTCCCCAATAAGCGTCTATGGGGGACAGTGTCAAATGCTTTTGCAACACATTTATTATTATATATATATTTATTATTTATTTATCTGTAGCTTTGCAAGCATGTATAGTTTTAACAACAGTGTAATTTACTTTGGTGAAACAATCCTAACACCTGCTTGATATGTGCAGTGAATGATCGATACAATCTGTCAGTTTAGCTGTAAAATCATTGAATAATGGATTGAATAACCTAAATTGTAAGTGCTTTCCTATTATTTATAATAATTTCAACATACTGATTATAATTTTATGTATTTTTTGCACACATGATTCTATATTTATTCTATGTATATATATTTAGACCCAATTTTTGGTGGACAAGATCAAGCAAATGATTTATCTATCCAAACACGTTCTTAAAGTGGATGAAAACTGTATTGCAAGCAAAGAAAACTAAAGTTTTGGAATCATGCTATAGGCCAAGTTGGTTATTTTTTTAAAAAAATACATGAATTTAATAAATGCTGTTGTTTTTAAGTATTATAAATTGTTAGTCATCATTACTATTGCATTAATGTTTATATGGTATGCGGGGGATAGACAGAGTTTTCCTTTGATACACTGATATCAAGGATCTTTCAAAGGGAACTAAGATGTCAGCACCTAGTTTCCCCAGGTGCACTATGCACAGAGAGCGAGGGGTTAACAATGTGCCGGCATCTGGGAGGCTGATTTATTAATAGCGCCAGGTAGCGACAGTTGAGCGACTGTAGCGGTATTTTCACAGCGCCCGCTAGTAGTCGCTGTGCTTGGCCGTTGTTCGGTTGTTGATAGCGACTCAGTCGGTGTGCAGTAATGTTGAATACAAGGTGATGAGTCGCTATTTGACAGGTTCCGCGCTGTATGGGAGCGCATGATAGCGAATGGCCATAGCGACCGGCTCCCACCATATTCATTAACAAATCACGCCCCAAAAATTCTCGCGCTGTGAAATGCATGTTTAAACCCCAGAGCGCTGGCGGCGATGGGTTAAAAGTAGTTTTTTAACCCCCAAACAACCATATTTTGGGAAACCAAAAAAAACAAGTTTATAAAAACATTTTGTAATATGAATACATTAATATCAGACCTGTAATATCAATTCTGCACAATTTTTTTTTTATTTTTTTCTTACCTTAAAAAAAATATCTAACATGGCAGATGACCGTCATTACCGTTCGCTCACCAGTCGCTACCTGGCGCTATCCCTTGTTAAATAAGGGCCTTAATTTCCCCCCTGCAGAACCTACAGCTTTTGCTCCCAGCAGACAGGGATCCAATAATGCACACTGGGGCAGCATCAGTCCGGTCACAGGTGCTGCAAGGTGTGCTTGCATGCCCCCCCCCATCTACCATGGGCCCAGTAGTAGCTGCCTCCCCTACTACTATAGTATTGAGTAAAAACGACCAAAAAAACCCTACTGTATTTTTCGCCATATAAGACGCAATAATTTTTCCCCGGGGGGGGGGGGGGGGGGGGGGAGATGTCAATGCATCTTATTGGGCGAATGTAAAAAAAAAAAAAAAGTAAAAAGATACACTTACATAAGCCTTGCGTCGCAGCCCCCGGGACGCCAGCCGATGGAAGAGTGTTGGGCAGGGTGACTGAACCCGGCCCACTGTCCCCACTCTGGCTGCTCCCAGCACCGCCGCTGCTTTTCAGGCTGGAGCGCTCACACACCCGGTACATGCAGCTGGGACGCCCACTGGCTGCATGGACTGGGTGTGCGTGTGCTCCAGCCCATGCGGAGGTGCCAGGAGCGGCCAGAGCGGGGGACAGTGGGCGGGGTTCAGTTACCCTGCCCTCTCCCAGCCCACCGCTCCTTCATCGTTGAGACTATCTTTTTTTGTTTTCTCCAGCGTGGGGTGGGGATCGGGTGGGGGTGGATTCAGCCACACTGCCTATGGGAATGGGAGGGGGGATGCCACGCTGTCTGTAATGGGGTGTTTTAGCACACCATTTGGTTTAGAATTTTTTTTTTTTGGGACTTTCTATGAATGGGTGCCCAGAACTGGACGGCATATTCCAGGTGAGGGCGCACCAGTGCCTTGTAAAGAGGCAAAATTACATCTCTATCCCGTGATTCCATGCATCTTTTAATGTATGATAATATCTTGGTGGCCTTGGAAGCAGCTGCTTGTACAAAATAGGAGATCCTAGACTAATCTGCAAAAACCCTTAAAGAAGGCCGCACACTAATTATAAAAATATATGTAATTTTAATGAATATAATATGGATAAAAAAAGAGACACTTATCTACACACATACAAGGTTAAAAAGCATGAAAAACACAGGGGATCTATGCCGCCATAGTTATATAATATAAGGAACTAAGTAATAATAATGGTGTGCCCAGATCTGGCAGCAAATATGTGTACATACAACAGTGAAAAAATGAATATGCTAATACAGTGAGAAAAAACTATCGTGTATAAAGAAAAAACTAAATGCATGTACTATATATACATAAATAAATACGAACCATGTGGTGTGTGCAAAGTAGCAGCATTGAAATATGTGCAAAATAGCAATGTGAAGTATGTGCAAAAATGGCAATATGACAATATATCAAGGGCTATATATGTGGCCCGACACTGAACAACAGTGGATATTTATAATGAGCAAGGTATGTAAACCAGAAAAGACAGGCTTTGCATGTGATAAAGCCCGGCTGGGCCACCAGACAATTGATAATAAGTAACAGCGGAAGCATACATGAATAAATAACAAACACTGGATTACATCACCGTGTCACAGAGGATCCCCCGCCGCAGCCGCCACCGACGCGTTGCGTGTCGCTAGGACACTTCGCCAGGGTGTTGGAAGCAGCTGCTTGGCATTGCATGCTGTTATTTAGTCTGTGATCTACCAGTACCCCCAGATCCTTCTCAACTAGTGACTCTCCCAGTTTTACTCCCCTAAGGACATATGTGGCCTTCGGGTTATTAGACCCCAAGTGCATCACTTTACATTTTTCCACATTGAACTTCATTTGCCAAGTGGATGCCCAGACACTCAATGTGTCCAAGTCAGCCTGAAGCTTGTGAACATCTTCAATAGACTGCACTGTGCTACATATCTTTGTGTCATCTGCAAAAATAGAGACAGTGCTTTTAATTCCATCTTCTATGTCGTTTATAAACAAGTTGAATAATAGTGGGCCCAGCACTGAACCCTGGGTTACACCGCTTACAACTGGTAACCATTCAGAGTAGGTATCATTAACCACAACTCTCTGCACACAATCCTTCAGCCAGTTTTCAATCCAGTTACAAACTGTGTTTTCTAATCCTGAAGATCTCAATTTCCCCAATAAGCGTCTATGGGGGACAGTGTCAAATGCTTTTGCAACATATTTATTATTATATATATTTATTATTTATTTATCTGTAGCTTTGCAAGCATGTATAGTTTTAACAACAGTGTAATTTACTTTGGTGAAACAATCCTAACACCTGCTTGATATGTGCAGTGAATGATCGATACAATCTGTCAGTTTAGCTGTAAAATCATTGAATAATGGATTGAATAACCTAAATTGTAAGTGCTTTCCTATTATTTATAATAATTTCAACATACTGATTATAATTTTATGTATTTTTTGCACACATGATTCTATATTTATTCTATGTATATATATTTAGACCCAATTTTTGGTTGACAAGATCAAGCAAATGATTTATCTATCCAAAAAACGTTCTTAAAGTGGATGAAAACTGTATTGCAAGCAAAGAAAACTAAAGTTTTGGAATCATGCTATAGGCCAAGTTGGTTATTTTTTTAAAAAATACATGAATTAAATAAATGTTGTTGTTTTTAAGTATTATAAATTGTTAGTCATCATTACTATTGCATTAATGTTTATATGGTATGCGGGGGATAGACAGAGTTTTCCTTTGATACACTGATATCAAGGATCTTTCAAAGGGAACTAAGATGTCAGCACCTAGTTTCCCCAGGTGCACTATGCACAGAGAGCGGGTTAACAATGTGCCGGCATCTTAATTTCCCCCCTGCAGAACCTACAGCTTTTGCTCCCAGCAGACAGGGATCCAATAATGCACACTGGGGCAGCATCAGTCCTGTCGCAGGTGCTGCAAGGTGTGCTTGCATGCCCCCCCCCCCTCATCTACCATGGGCCCAGTAGTAGCTGCCTCCCCTACTACTATAGTATTGAGCAAAAACAACCAAAAAAGCCCTACTGTATTTTTCGTCATATAAGACGCAATCATTTTTCCCCGGGGGGGGGGGTCGAGGAATGTCAATGCATTTTATTAGGCGAATGTAAAAAAATAAAGTAAAAAGATATACTTACATAAGCCTTGCGTCGGAGCCCCCGGGACGCCAGCCGTTGAAAGAGCGTTGGGCAGGGTAAATGAACCCGGCCCACTGTCCCCACTCTGGCTGCTCCCAGCACCGCCGCTGCTTTTCAGGCTGGAGCGCTCACACACCCGGTACATGCAGCTGGGACGCCCACTGGCTGCATGGACTGGATGTGCGTGTGCTCCAGCCCATGCGGAGGTGCCAGGAGCGGCCAGAGGGGGGACAGTGGGCGGGGTTCAGTTACCCTGCCCTCTCCCAGCCCACCGCTCCTTCATCGTTGAGACTATCTTTTTTTGTTTTCTCCAGCGTGGGGTGGGGATCGGGTGGGGGTGGATTCAGCCACACTGCCTATGGGAATGGGAGGGGGGATGCCACGCTGTCTGTAATGGGGTGTTTTAGCACACCATTTGGTTTAGAATCTTTTTTTTTTTCTTATTTTCCTCCTCAAAATCCTAGGTGCATCTTATAGAGCGAAAAAATACAATTCTGTGATTACTCACCTGCAGAATTGTTTTTGTGGTGTACAGCACGGCTTGCTTCATTTCAATTCTTTACATGTGGGTAATCAGCCACAGGTGGCACAATCGACTGCAGTAAGACTTGTGGCCCCTCCCGGCCCATAAAAGGGCCAGAATTACCCAGAAGCCCCCAGTGTTTGAAAGCAGTAATGCAAGAAGTCGGGAACTACCATGTTAGTAAAACACAGCCCACTAAAAGGAAGCTCTCTCAACAAAAATCACCATAACAAGGCAAAAAAGAACAACGATAACAAGGGTGGGATGAAGCAAGCCGTGCTGTACACCGTAAAAACAATTCTACAGGTGAGTAATCACAGAATTGTATTTTTCCAGGTGTACAGCACAGCTTGCTTCATTTCAATTCTTTACATGTGGGACATTCAACAGCAGTGTCCAAAAAAGAAGGGTGGGATCCCCAGAGAGAAATGGCAGGCAGTTCAAGCCACTACCACCTGAAGCACCTTGCGGACAAAAACAGCGTCAGCTGAGGCCTTAACATCAACTTTGTAAAACTTGGAAAAAGTATGAACCGAAGACCAAGTAGCTGCCTTACAAACCTGTTCAACTGAAGCCTGGTGCTGGAAGACCCAAGAGGCACCAATAGCCCTAGTGGAGTGAGCTGTAACACGAAAAGGGGGTTCCTTCCCCTTAGCAGAGTATGCTTGCACCAACGCCTGACTAATCCACTTACTAATAGTGGATTTGGCTGGAGGCAAGCCCTTCCTAGGTCCTGAAGAAAGGACAAAAAGAGAATCAGACTTCCGAAATGACTCAGTGGCGACCAAATAATACTTGACCTAACCACATCCAGAGAATGAAGGTTCCATTCCTTGGAATTAGCAGGGGCAGGACAATAGGAAGGTAAGACAATGTCCTCATTGAGATGAAAGGCAGAAACAACCTTGGGTAAGAATTCCGGCCTAAGACGGAACACCACCTTATCCTGATGCCGCTCAAAATAAGGAGGTTTCATGGAAAGTGTCGCCAGTTCAGAGACGCAAGGAATCAAAGTGATAGCAACCAAAAAGGCTACCTTAATAGTCAGAATAGAAAGAGCAGCATCGCACAGGGGCTCGAAGGGGGGACACTAAAGAGCAGAAAGCACCAAGTTCAAATCACACATCGGTAGCAGAGGCTTACGCGGTGGATGTACATGAGTGAAAAGGTTTTGAAAAGCCTATGATTAAAGAAAGATCTTTGGAAAAAAATTGCCAAGGCAGAAACTTGTCCCTTGAGGGTACTCAGTTGTAGACCTCATTCTAGACCGTGTTGAAGAAACTCCAGAATCCTGGAAAGGGAGGAGGTGCGGCAAGGGAAGGCCTTAGACTCACACCAGGCAATGTAAGTGTGCCAGACCCTGTAATAAATCATAGAAGAGGATTTTTTCCGAGCCTGAATCATAGTACTGATGACTAAAGCTGGCAAACCCTTATTCATCAGGATGGAGGTTTCAGCAGCCAAGCCGTCAAAGCCAGCGTTTGTAAATTGGGGTGGCGCAGCTGTCCCTGAGTGAGGAGCTCTGGAACGTCGGGCAGGACATACTGATCCACCGCCATCTGGAAGACGTCTGCAAACCATACCCTCCTCGGCCAGCAGGGGGCCACTAGGATGGTCGGTACCACCTCCTGGGCTATCTTGCGCAGCACATGACCCAACAGAGGGAATGGAGGAAAGACATAAAGGAGTCGAAACTCCTTCCAAGGAAATGCCAGCGCGTCTGTGGCGAAGGCCAGAGGATCTCTTGACAGGAATACGAATCTCGGAAGCTTGTGATGGGACGCAAACAGGTCCACGTCCGGCTGACCCCAGCAGCGACACAGGGCATGAAAGATCTTGTTGTCGAGAGACCATTCCCCTAGGAGAGACGTCCCTCTGCTCAGGGCATCTGCCTCCTGGTTCTCCACCCCGGGGATGTAAACCGCCGAGATGGAGGGAACCGTCTCCTCCTCCCAAGACAATATCAGGGACACTTCCTTGAGGGTTCGTTTGCTCCGAGTCCCTCCCTGATGATTGATGTAGGCGACCGCCGTCTGATTGTCCAAACGGGCCTGGACCACACGACCCTGAAGGTGGGGAGTCAACTGGAAGAGAACCAACCTGATCGCTCTCAACTCCAAGAGATTGATAGGCGCGTGGGTCTCTTGAGGGCCCCACTGGCCCTGGAACTTCAGTGATTGCCAAACCCCTCCCCAACCGGTCAGACTGGTGTCTGTGGTGACAATCTCCCAGCACGGAGGCAAAAAGGACCTGCCCACTAGAAGATTCCTCGAGTCCAGCCACCACGAGAGGGACTGTCTGGCCAGAGGGGATAGAGCGAATTCCTGCTCCAAGGACTCCTGACTCCGATCCCAGACGGTCAAGAGATTCAACTGAAGTGGTCTCATGTGGAACTGGGCGAAAGGCACAACCTCAAAGCAAGACACCATGAGACCCACCAACTGCCTCCCCAGACGGATGGAGGGATGAGGGCAAGCCAACAAGGCCCATGCCTGCATCTGAAGGTCCTCCACCTTCTGCTGAGGAAGAAACACCTTGACCTGAGAAGTATCCAGCGTCATTCCCAGAAAGGATCTTTCCGATGAAGGAGAGAGAGAAGACTTGGGACAATTGATCACCCAACCGAAGGACTCAAGGGTGGACACTACCATCCGAGTATCCCTCTCTGCCTGATGCAAAGATGGAGCGGCAATCAAAAGGTTGTCCAAGTAAGGAAGAATGCAAATGCCCTGGCTCCTCAGAAGGGTCATGACACCCGCCAGCACCTTGGTGAACACCCGGGGGCCGAGGTGTGGGCCAGCGGGGGACGAAAGGCAAGGCCACAAACTGGTAGTGTTGATCCCCCAGAGTGAACCTCAGGAACCTCTGGTGTCCCAGGAAGACAGGAACGTGCAGATAGGCATCCTTGATGTCCACAGTAGTCTTGAAATCGCCTGGCCGAAGAGAGCTCACCGCCGACCATACGGTCTCCATGCGGAAGTGTTTGAACCTGACAAATCTGTTGAGACCCTTTAGATCCAGGATGGGTCTCAGGGAACCGTCCTTCTTGGGCACCATGAACAGGTTGGAGTAGAACCCCCGCCTCCGTTCTAGAAAAGGGACATGGCAAACCACTCCTGATGACAGAAGATGTTGAACGGCCAGCCACAGGCCCTGCGCCGTCACAGGATTTTGGGAGATCCGGGGCCGAATGAATCTTGGGAGCGGCCAAGCTGCCAGCTCTAACTTGTATCCGGAGGACACCACCTCCTGAATCCACCGGACCGAGACGTGTTGCCTCCAGACGTGAGCAAAGAGCCGAAGCCATCCCCCCCCTGCTGGGTGAGGGCGTCCCCTCATGCCTGAGGGGCCTTGGAAGGGGGCTTAGGCTTGGATCCCCAGGCAAGGCCGGGACGACCTCGGGCTCTACCTCGCCCCCATGAGTCTCTGCGGCCACCAGAGAAGGAAGATCCTCGTCCTCCCCAAGAGCCCATGCGCCTGTCAACATGATCACGCAAGGAGGAAGTCTCAGGAGATGGCATAACGGAGGTATTGGAGAGCCCCAGAACAGGAGCATCCACTTCCGGAGGATGGGACCATAGGCGAACCAAATCCTCTGAAAAGGGATATCGTCTGTCCAGACCCCTAGGCACCGATGGCAACCTATTAGGCTTCTCCCATTCCTTAAAAACGATCTTAGAGAAATGGTCTTGTTCAGGAAAGACAAGGCGCTGTCTCTCCGGCCGAAAAAAGGTCCCCCTGTTTATTCTTGGCTGCCTTAGGAGGAACAATGTGCAGAGTATCAAGTACCGCCGACAACAGCTGCTCAGTATCATCTTGGGGCCACTCGTCCTCGGACCGGGAGGAACCACAAGAATCTCAATATGGGACTCTGAAAGACACAATAGGGAGCAGATAAGCGTCCCACAGCGCATGCACAGCCAATATAAAACACAATAATAAAAGGTACCAACAAGAAAAGACCGGACTCACGGATCAAAAGGGAGCCAGTTGAAGAGCCTGGGAAGAGCCTGTGCAGCCTGTCAACAGACCAAGGAGCGACAGCATGAGGTAAAAACAGGAAATTTACCTCAGGAAACTCTTTGAGGAGAGTGGCGCCGGCCTGCCCAAGCAGCACCTCAAGGGGCCAGCCACGCCGCGTAGAGGAGGCAAGAGGAGCAGGAGCGGGGAAGGTAAGTATATTGTGAGGTAAAAAACGTGAGAAAAACACACACAGCATAAAATGCACAAGAATAAAGCATGTGGGACACATAATGAAAAGGGAAAAAGGGTGGTTCCTCCCCTCCCCCTGCCTACAGGCTCACCATAGCCTATGGCTGGCTTACTCTGAGGAAGAGTCTGTGGCCCAGAGCGTAGCTCTGCCGAACGCCTGACCCTCAGCGTTCCCCTACCTGCACCTGATCCGCAGCCATGGCTGGGAGGCAAGAAGGGTCCCGGAAGCAGGTGGGAATAGGGCTTGCAGCGGCCGATGGGCTAGTAATGCCCCGCTTATCTGCGAAGTCCATGGAGAGAGAGAAAGAGACCATCTTCGCAGTCAGACTGCAGGAGAAGACTGGGGTCTTCTGGGTAATTCTGGCCCTTTTATTAGCCGGGAGGGGCCACAAGTCCTGCAGTCAATTGCGCCACCTGTGGCAGATTACCCACATGTAAAGAATTGAAATGAAGCAAGCCATGCTGTACACCTAGAAAATGCGGTATTTTGATTACATTTTACCCATACATTTGTAAGGTTGTGCTTGCATTTTGTTTTGTTATTAAGCCGCCTATTTAATGGTGCTGATGTAGCCCTCAGGGAAAATGAGTTTCACACTCCTGCCCTAATGCTTCAACCAAAAAAGGGAGCACAACAGAAAATACTGTACATGTATTTCTAGCAAAGGAAGCAAAACAATACTTTTTAATATATTACTAAGCTATAAGGGAGAGTTGGGTTGAGGGAAGGGTAAAATGTCGTTTGCTGCCTTCAGCTGTCCCTTTAATGCTGTTCTGGTGCTAAGCAGCTGATTGTCCAAAGGCACCTTCATGCTGGCCGCTTGTTCTGGACCCGTTTTAATGGATAATGACTAAAACCAGGTGTGCTTTTTGTAACCTAGATTCCTGGCTCAGCCTATCATTTATATCACTCCCCGGAGAACAGAGGACATGAGCCCAATTTATTTCCTGTCCTGTGCCCACGTTGTAAAGAAATGTTGCCTGGAGGTAACATATAAATAGAGAAACGCGAGACTGATGAGGTGACTGCAAGGAATTGATTGCATGCCTTACTTTTTTAATGAAGTCGGCAAATTTATGACGGCTAATTTAAATGAATCGGATGCTATTCAGTGTTACAGGAGAAGGAATTATATTCCGATATAAGGTTTTTGACAGTTTAGTTTTAAGAGTAACAAAAGAGTAGTTTAAAGAGTTCCACTCCTTGGGGCATCCCAAATTGGGATGCCTCGCTGTGTAATGCCCCCTAGATCCCCAGATCCACTCACCTGATACATCTCGGCGCTGCTGCCGCATCCCCACTCACTTCTAGCCGTGCGTGCAGCCGTGCCCAACCTTGCTGAAAGGGCGGTGCGAGAACGCCACAACTAGAAGCTGAGCGGAGGGATGCAGCCGGTGGTGCATTCAGCTCCCTCCAGCCAAGTGACATTGAGAGCGCTGGTTGGCTGAGTGGCCCACGGGAACAACAAGAAGGTGAGTAATCAGGGGAACTCTGGGGATACACACAGTGGGCCATCCCCATTAGGGATGCCCCCACTGAGAGGAACAACACATGGGAAAGTGAAAATCCCGTGTGTTCCTCTTTAAAGGGGGCACACAGCAAAGGCCTGCACTATCCTCCTCATCCATATAACCAATCAATTGTCAGGTGCCACTCCCACAGCTGCAACAGCAATCCACCAAAAGCCTAATGAACATATAAAGGGAAGCACACCAATATCCAATCAATGCTAAAATATTTTTTATTTGATCAAAATATCAACACCAGCTACATCCAGACATATTAAAAACATTAAAATACATAAATACAATAACACACAAGACAGACCAACATAAATAGATGAATAGGAGGTGGGGAGAGCGACATTTCAGCTAATTACAAAAATAAATCAACAAAAGAGATAAAAAAACAATTAATACAAAGCATAACACTGTGATATGCCACTCCAATAGTGCAAAATGCGCAAAATCTACTAGTAATCCAGATCCTCTCAAAAGTAAAGTGCCTACATATAAAGTGCTAGTGCATAAATATATAATGACAACCAATATACGTGACCATAAATCACATGTAACAATGACCAAACCATCTCCAAGCTAAAAAAATATATAGCAGTAATAATATCGCTTGCAAAAGGGTCTCCCCACCGCCTACCACTGCCAATGAGCTTAAAGAGGGGCTTACTGGGGCTCCCATTCTGGGCCTTCACCACATTTTAATAAGGGTAACAATAAATCTATTCTTTTACAGAAAGAGTAGTAGATGCTTGGAACAAACTTCCAGCAGACGTAGTTCAAAAAATCGACAGTGAATTTAAACATGCCTGGGATAAGCCTCCATCTATCCTAAGATACATACTAAGGGCTTTATTCATGAAGGGATAGTGACAGGTAGTGCCTTGTAAGCGACAGGTAGCGGCAGATGAACACCCGGCCACGGCGCGCAATTCCAAATTTATGAAGCCGATTATGGTGAGCGACTGGAACAACGCCATGTAGCGTATGATTCATCATTACCCCAGGCTCAGCGTACAGCGCCGGCGTTCAGCCTTGCAGAGCGCCACGTATTACCTCTAGCTACCTGGCGCTCTCCCATACATTTCTATGGACAATAATTTTCTTCACTTTAAACAGGGTTTTGTTTTGTTTTTTTTATTATCAAATAATTGTGTGACCTGGCCTATTTAAAGTCATTTTTGAAACCTTTTTTTATTTATAATATTTTTATGCAGAATTGTCCTTACATGTCTGGTATGAAAGTGTTAATGTCACAATGTAATAACCATGTCATTACATGTGTTTTCACTTTGTTTCTAGTGGATACATGTTCAAAAACAGACTTTATTCACACAGCGTCTGGCGCTCTGGGCTACAACTACCTGATTTTGAACGCTGGCGCTGTGTGGGGCTATTTTTTTATGAATATGGTGTGAGTCAGTCGCACTAAGCTGGCGCTTCAGTTCGCTCCCATACAGCGCTGTACTGGTGTTAGAGTGACTCATACAATATATTCATCAATGCCGGCCAGTGACTGAGACGCTCTGTAATAGCGAACTATGGCCGAGCACAGCGACTACTAGCGGTCACTCTCAATGCCTCGCTAGAGACGGTCATCTGTCGGTACCTGGCGTTAGTAATGAATAAGCCTGTAAGAGAACATACAGTATACACATAAGGGCAGACTAGATGGGCCTTATGTTCTCCTTCTGCCATCACCCTTCTATGTTTCTATATTTCTATCTACAGTTACTTGTACGCGGGGCCTCCGCTAGACTTTTCCCTGAGCTGCCACCCATCCCCAGCATACCTCTAGCTAGGTGCTATGGCTGTGTGTACCCGTGACCCGTGCCAGCCATTCAGATAAGCCTGGCACGGTAGCAGCTACAGATATGCAGGGTATGCCACCGCGGCCTGTACATGTGACTTAGGATCCATGGAAGTTTAAGATTTCTGGCCCAACTGGGGGGAAGGGGGGTTAACACCCGGAAAATGAAACCAGCAGCCCTAGAGTATTACAGACCACAGACCAGTGGTTGCTCCTCTTTGAAGGGAGAGTCTACTAAAGTTGACATTCCCTTTGAAGAAGGAGTACACTTTCTCCTTAAAGTGGACCAACACCCAGGATTTTCACTATCCTGGGTGTTGCTCCACTTCCGCGGGGCACCCCGCTGTGTGAAACCCCCCAGAAAGCCCCTAAAATCTTACCTTTGTAGGCGACGGACAAGCGACGGATAAGCCGCCTCTCGCGCGTCCCTCTCATAGGGCGCGCGCCCGCGCCGGCCGTTCAAACAGCCGGCGCGGGAGCGCGCCCTGATCGAGGGATGCGCGGGAGGCGGCGGCGGCTTATCCGTCGCCTAAAAGGTAAGATTTTAGGGGCTTTTCACCCCGCGGAACATCCCGATTTCGGATGCCCCGCGGGGAGGGAGCTGATCGGCCCGGGAATATTATAGATTCCCGGACCGATCAGGGGTGGGTGTTGGTCCACTTTAAAGGGACATGTGGGACAAAAGGACAATGCCTGATTTTTGCATCTTTCATTCACCCTGCTTTATATTTCTTGGTAAGCCCTAGTGAACTCTCACCCTGTCGGATCTGCTTGTGCATGGATGACTCGTCGCTCTGCTTCTGTGTGACTGCGAATGTCCCTCAGAAGTAAAATTAAGTGTGGTGGAGGCCCCTGGGCACATAATCTGGTGGAGGCCCCATATACAGTAATTTTTTTCTTTAAAATAATAGTCCAGCCAAGTAACTGATTGGTGGTTGTCTGACACCCGCCTACTTACTGGAACATCAGATGGAGTCCCTTGTGCCCCCCTTGTGCGGGTGCGTGCTGCTCGGGAACTCCTGCTTTGCCATTCTGGGTGGGGGGTAGTGTAGTCGCCCGGCTGGTTCCCTGGATTGAGCTGCCAGCGGCTGTGCTTGGTGGCTTATGTGCAGTGACAGCTCTGCACCCATCACTGTAGCGTTGCTGGCGGCGGCTTTGCTGCTCTAGACTGTCCGTCCTGCCCTGTGGTGGCTTTGGCTGCAGGTTTGCAAAAACAAAAAAAGGCTTGCCCAGGGGTGGGGGGCCCCCACTGCTGCCGATAGCTTTGTTGCTGGTTCTACTGCCAGTCAGACCAAAGACTGAAAAGCCTCCTGGACCAGACCATAACCCAAAGGTTGGTAGAGGCCCCCTTTGCTGGGCAAGTGGTGGAAGCCCCGGGGCGTGCGCCCTTTGTGCCCCCCTTATAATCTGGCCCTGAATGGTAGAGACAGAAGAGAGCAAAGTGCTCGCAGATGGAGAAGTAAAGGATTCAAACTGAAAATGGAGCTTGGCCCATTAGGGTGTGCTAAAGCAAACTTCCTAAAAAGAACAGATAAGAACTATCATTCACGCAATACATGTGACTAATATATCACTGCCTGTCACTTATTTCCATAGTGCAAAAGATAATCTTTCAAACTTCCCTTATCCACTCACATGTCAATTATGAAAAAAAATGATGGAATGCAGTATATAAACGTGTATATTTTTTTCATGACAAAATTATGTCCTCAATGTGCTGAGCTAATCTAGCATTTTTTTCTATGTTTTTTTATGTTAGTAAATGTGTGTTTTATGGAAGCAGTCTTCACCACCTGCAATCTGTTGCTATTGGCAACCGTATACCAAGTCTATACACCAAGAAGAGAGAAATAAAATGTTAAATGTGTGAGAAGGCTTGTAACTGACCTATACTGAATTGTATAAAACATCTTTACTTTAAAAGGAACAAAACCCTACAAGACCGGTAGTGGAGTCAAAGACTTAAAGTGGACCAACACCCAGTTCGATCGGCCTGAGAATCTTCATGCTTCCCGGGCCGATCGATTCCCTCCCCCTGCGGCATCCAAAATTGGAATGCCCCGCTGTGTGAAACACAGGTCGCCCCATTCACTTACCTTTCTTCCCAGTCCAACGGCGCATGCGCAGGTCGCATACCAGCTATCCCTCTAGCAGGGCGCTTGGCTGCGCCAGCCATTTGCGACCGCCAGTGCGCTCGGAGCCGCTGGCTTTAGACGCAGTCTTACATGGCGTGACGTCAGCAAACACGCTGACTGGACGAGTGGTCGCGAATGCGCCGTAGGAACAGAATGAGGTGAGTTTCTTCAGGCGATCTGGGGGGTTTCACACAGTGGGGCACCCCCGATCGGGGAAAGGACCAAAACCCAGTATAGTCAAAATCCTGGGTTTTGGTCCACTTTAAAAGTCCAGGGCTGGCCCATTGCCTCTCTCTGGGGCATCCCAATCTGGGATGCCTGCTGTGAAACTCCTGGGATCGCAGCTATACACAGAGCCTGATTTATCAAGCATCAGCGCCTGTTAATACCACTTAGCGCCATTTTTTGCCAAGGGTGGGGCGGAGCAGGACGTACTGTATACTCATAATACCAATTCTACAGGTGAGTAATCACAGAATTGTATAATTCTTAGTATACAGTACGTCCTGCTCCAGAAAGATTACTTACACGTGGGACATCCAATAGCAGTGTCCATAAAGTAGGGTGGGATCCCCAAGAAAAAGTAGCAGCAGACAGTTTAAACCACTGCCGCCTGCAGAACCTTTCGGCCAAAAGCAGCGTCAGCTGAGGCCCGAACATCAACCTTGTAAAACTTTGAAAAGGTATGAACAGAAGACCAAGTAGCGGCCTTGCAAACTTGTTCAACAGAAGCCTGGTGCTGAAAAGCCCAAGAAGCACCAATAGTACGAGTGGAATGAGCAGTAAGGCGGAAGGGAGGATTCTTCCCCTTGGCAGAGTAGGCCTGAAACACAGCCTGATGGATCCATTTGCTGATAGTGGACTTGGCAGGAGCCATACTCTTCCTAGGACCAGAAGGGACCACAAAAAGAGCATCAGTTTTCCTGAAGGGTGCGGTAGCCACCTAACCACATCCACAAAGAATGCAAGACCCTTTCCTTAGCATTACTAGGATTAGGGCACAAAGAAGGGAGAACAATGTCCTGATTCAAATGAAAAGCAGATACTACCTTAGGCAGAAAGTCTGGCTTGAAACGAAACACCACCTTGTCCTGGTGTCTCTCATAGTCGGGGGGCTTGAATAGAAAGCGCAGCCAACTCAGACACATGCCTAACAGAAGTGATAGCAACCAGAAAGACAATCTTGAGCGTAAGAATGGCCAAGGCAGCATCCTGCACAGGTTCAAAGGGAACACCCTGCAAGGCTGACAAAACCAAGTTCAAATCCCAAACAGGCACCATAGGCTTACGTGGGGGACGCACATGAGTGACCCCCTGGAAAAAAAGTCCTGATCAGAGGGTGCTGAGCAAAGGACTTCTGGAAGAAAATAGCCAGGGCAGAAACTGCCCTTTCAGAGTACTGAGTTGGAGCCCCATCTCCAACCCATGCTGCAGGAACTCCAGGATCGTGGGAATAGAGAACACACCACAGGGAAGAGACTTAGACTCACACCAGTCAATGTAGGCACACCAAACCCTGTAATAAATGGAAGAAGAAGACTTCATCCTAGCCTTTATCAAAGTATCCACAACCGAGGAAGACAGCCCCTTCTCCATCAAGATGGAGGTTTCAGCAGCCAGGCCGTCAAAGCCAGAGTTTGTAAATTGGGATGGCGTAGAGAGCCCTGAGTGAGCAGATCTGGCACCAAGGGCAGAGTGTACTGATCTACTGCCAGCTGTACCACGTCTGCGAACCACACTCTTCTTGGCCACCTGGGGCCACCAGAAATGCTGGCACCCCTTCCAGAGCAATCTTGCGCAGAACCCTGCCCAGCAAGGGGAACGGAGGGAAGACATACAGAAACTGAAAGTCCTGCCATGACATTGCTAGAGCATCCGTGGTCAAGGCCAGAGGATCCTGGGACAGGGAGACAAAGGCTGGAAGCTTGTGATTGTGACGGGACGCAAACAGATCCACATCTGGTTAGCCCCAGCGGTGACACAGGGATTGAAACACCCTGCTGCATAGGGACCATTCTCCCTGGCGAGAGGTCCCCCTGCTCAGAGAGTCCGCCAGGCAATTTTCCACCCCTGGGATGTACACAGCTGAAATGCAGGGGACATTGGCCTCCGCCCAAGTCAGAATCAGAGACGCTTCCAGGAGGGCCCCCTTGCTCCGGGTCCCTCCCTGATGATTGATGTAGACAACTGCCATCTGGTTGTCCGAGCGCACCTGAACAGGCAGGCCCCGAAGGTGAGTAGTCAAGCGAGCCAGAACTAACCTGATCGCCCGCAGTTCCAAGACATTGATAGGTGTGTGGGCCTCCTGAGGACCCCACCTCTCCTGGAACCGCAGGGACTTCCAGAAACCCCCCAACCTGACAGACTGGCATCCGTGGTGACCGTCTCCCAGGGAGGGATAAGAAAGGATCTGCCCCCCAACAGGTTCCTTGAGTCCAGCCACCACAAGAGGGACCTCCTGACCAGGGGGGAGAGCACACAGACCCCGTCCAGGGACGCTGGGTCCTTGTCCCATACTGACAATAGGTGAAGTTGCAGAGGCCTCAAGTGGAATTGAGCATAAGGGATTGCCTCGAAGCATGCCACCATCAGGCCCACCAGCTGCATCCCCTGCCTGATGGAGGGGTGAGGACAAGATAGGAGGAACTGAGCCTATGCAATCAGACTGTCCACCTTCTGTTGAGGAAGGAAAATCCTTGCCTGAACTGTATCCAGATTCATTCCTAGGAACGGAGTTACCAAGGAAGGGGACAGTGAGGACTTGGGGTGGTTGATCACCCATCCAAATGATTCCAGAGTGGACACCACCAGCTGAGTATCCAATGCCTGATGAAGAGATTGGGAAGTGATGAGAATGTCGTCCAGATAGGGACGCACGCGGACGCCCTGATACCTGAGCAGAGACATCACGCCAGCCAGCAGCTTGGTGAACACCCTGGGAGCTGAAGTGAGACCAAAGGGCAACGCCACAAACTGGTAGTGTTGATCCATCAGAGTGAACCTGAGGAACCTTTGATGACCTGGGAATACAGGAATATGAAGGTAAGCATCTTTGATGTCCACAGAAGTCATGAAGTCCCCTTGGCGCAGGGAACTGATGGCAGAGCGCAGAGTTTCCATGCAAAAGCGCCTGCCCCTGACAAATTTGTTGAGGATCTTTAGGTCCAGGATGGGCCTGACTGAACCATCTTTTTTGGGTACTGTGAATAGGTTGGAATAAAGGCCCTTGCCTTTTTCTCTTAAGGGGGCCTGGCAGATGACCCTCAGCTCCAGGAGGCCTTGCACTGCTTGCACTAGCTCCTGAGCTGACACAGGGTCCTGAGGAATCCGGGATCTGATGAATCTTGGAGGGGGGCAGGCAGCAAACTATCTTGTAACCAGAGGACACTACCTCCTGAATCCACCGGTCTGAGACATGAAGCCTCCAGACGTGAGCAAAGTGCTGCAGCCGTCCCCCCACCCGGATGGGTGAGGGCGCCCCATCATGCCTGAGGGGGCTTAGGGGATGATTTTGCTTTGGGACCCCAGGAGGGGCCAGGACGTCCACGGCCTCTGCCCCTACCCCAGAAATCTCCCCAGGACCCAGGAAAGGAAACCCCCCTCCCCTGTCTGGCACCACGGTAAGGGGAGGAGAAGGAACCCTGACCCCAAAAGGGTCGAGATTGCCGCCTGCGCTGGGGTAACCTGCCTCCCTTAGCAAAAAGATCCAGGCGGTCCCCAAACAGGCACAGTCCTTTGTAGGGAAAACCAGGGCCTTCTTGGCAGCGTTGTCAGCAGCCCACTGGCGCAGCCAAACCGAGCGGCGTATAGCCACCACAAGGGCAGATGGTGTCATCCATGGCAGAGAGGACAAAATTTACAAAAACATCACAACTGGAGAGTGCATTGAACACCTCACAAGGCAAATCATCAGGGGCACTATCAAGTATATTTCTGATAAGGGTTCTAGTGGCCACAGCAGTAATAGCAGAGGCACAGACCGGGCGCAGTGCCGTCCCCTTACATGCCAAGGCATGGGATGCCAGCTGGTCAATGCGCCGGTCCTTAGCATCCTGCAGGGTAGTAGCGTCAGGGGAATGCATGACAGAGGTGTTAGATAGGCCTAGGACCAGGGCATCCACCTCGGGAGGGGATGACCAACACTTTCAGCATCAGCAGGAAAGGGATACTTCCTATCAAAACTTTTAGGAACACCGGGAAGTTTACTGGGGTGCTCCCATTCCTTGAGCATAAGGTTATGGAAATGAGCCTGCTCAGGAAATTCCAAACGTGATTTTGCTGTATGGAAAAGCTCCCCTCTTTGCCTGGGAGCCGCAACAGGGGGAGATATGGACAGGACCTCAAAAATCTGGGTCAGTAATCTGTGTGTCATCCGGGGCCCAGGGGTCAGAGCCAGAATCGTCATGACCCCTTGGCCTCTCATCAGATGAGCCTGAGTCAGAGAAAAGCTCCCCTTCATCAGACGGGGTATAGCCACAAAGATTAAAAAAACTCCTCAGTTTCCATAGGGAAAATAGTGACATTAGGCGTTAATTCCGCTTTTTAGCAGGGGCCTTACGTATTAGCAATTAACTTCTCAACACTAGCCAGTCTAGAAGACACATCAGGCTGAGAATCCCCACTAGTATGCAACTCAGTAGGAGTGAGATTTAAGCTTGGGGAAGTAGGCGAAGTGAAACGAGGTGCAGCCACTGGCAGGCCAGATTGCAATGCAAGCACCTGCTCAGCACAGGGTACACAGACCCGCGCCTTGTCAGCGTCAGCATGAGGCTGCCCACACGCTACACACAGCTGGTCTTGTCCCAAATGAACCCGGGTCGAACTATCCTGGGATGCTTCCATATGGTGATTATAGCGGCACTATAGGCCGATAGGGATTAACGCTATACAGCAACCCCGGATGCCCCAAAAACCCGCTAGGGAAGTGGGAGTATTACACAAGGCCTAACAAGTTAATAACTAATAGAGGGCCGGGAGAAGCCAAAGGGTTCACCCAGCCTGAAAGACATAAGAGGAGGAGACCGTAAGCACAGAGTAATAAAAAGTAGAAAAAAAAATACAGCCGCCCGCGAGGGCACTTACGGACCGCGGTAGGTAGGGGTCCGTCGCGCATGGGCCAACCAAGCAGGTTAAAGATGGCGTTGGTACACCTCGAGGGGCAGGCCGGTATCAGCGATGACGCAGAGCGCGCCATAGGCGGGAATCCGCCCCCCCCACGAAGAGCGCGAAGCCAGGACGTGACAAGCAGCCAATGACAGCGCACCCGCGCCTGAGGTAACGCCGCCGCCAAGCGCGGAACATAGTGACATAAAAAGGCACGCAGCGGCGGCAATTTTGAAAACGGTAAGGGAAAGCAAGCCAGCGCGGCGGCTGACACAAGGCAGAAAGAATAAATTATAAGGTGTAAAAACACAGAATGCATAGCATACAGATTTACACCCCCCCCCCTCTTTTCCCCCAAAGGCTACAAGGAGAATGAGGGAGGACAGCGGCCACTTAATAGGGCCCACCGATAGGCAGGGGTAAGGGGCAATAGTGCGGGAGGGGCATCCCATAGAGGCTCACCATAAGCCTAAACCGCCTACCCTTTGGTGGGGGATTGCGGTGGAGCAGCGCTCCTAAGCACCTAACAGCGGTGCTGCCTACCTTCACCTGACCAGCGCAGCCAAGGCTGGGAGGCATATTACTAGTGGAACGGGTGGGAATAGTCCTACAGGGCCGCAGGCTAATAGCCCTGCTCACCTGTGAGTAGAGAGACACTTCTCGTCCTTCGCAGTCCAGACTGTAGAGAAATTCTGGGTATTTGTGGGAGGTCCCTGGGTATTTGAGGGGCCGGGAGGAGCCTGTTTTCGAAGTCTCTGCAGTCCAGCGCCATCTGGCGGAGTAATACCCACGTGTAAGTAATCTTTCTGGAGCAGGACGTACTGTATACTAAGAATAAAAAATTGGCACACACTGGCGCTGTTATAATTGGCAGCGGGGTCCAACAGATGCTGACACAGGCCGGCTAATACCTAGTGCAACAATCAAAGCTAATTAGTTAGCATCGAGCGCAGAGACTTCCAATGCGATTGTAGCTCCTAAACCGGTGCTATAGACACCAGAAAGATGCTAAACAACGCAATTCATAAATAAGGTGCTTACATTGTACAACGCTTCCATGGGCTGTCGCCATAGCCCCGGCGTCTCTGGGCTGAGGAGCACTTTGGTGCCCAGACATTCAGATTGGCTGGGGGCAGGAACGTTCCTTACACTGTTGGGAGTGCGGCCAGTCGGCGTGCCTACAACATACGGAAATTTTGAGCTCAACCTGTCAGCGATCTCAAATTTACCAGATGGGTGTGGCTAGCACAGACAAAATAAAAATAAAAAAAAGAAAATAAGCAGCCCAGGAGGAAGGGAGATGCCTCCAGGTGCTGGAGGTGCAGGGGCCGAGTGGAGAGGACAGGAGGGAGGGAATGGTTTTGGTCTGCTTTAATAATATTCAATTGTTATAAAAAAACATCAGTCTGAGTGTTTCTATCAGTAAAAAGATATCAATAAAATAATTTATTCTAAATAAGATCTAGTGTTTCGACGTTGTGACATTCTTGAAAAAACCTAGTAGTTCTGTACAAATAAATGTAATATTATTTATAAGCATTAACCATTTTAATCCATTTCTGCCCATTGTGCTCTATGGGATCTTGACCTTCAGCATCACTAAAAGTTGGGGCAGCTTCAACCAGAGCGTCCGGTGGTGCGGCTAGCTGACGGCCATATTGTTAGTTTCTTAATTAGCAGACTGCGTGGCGCTGAGTGGTATTAGCAGGGGCTGACTTTTCATAAATCAGGCTCTTAAAGTGGACCAAAACCGACCGTGGTAGATTCCTGGGCCAATTGATTCCCTCCACCCGGGGCATCCAAAATCGGGATTCCACGCTGTGTGAAACCCCCCAGGTCACCCCATACACTTACCTTGTTTCCCGGTCCAAAAGCGCAAGCGCGAGCCACAGCCGCATCCCCGCTATTCCTTTAGCAGTGCGCATGCCCGCGCGGGGCATTTGTGAGTGGCCGGCACAGGCACGCTCCCTGTTAGAGGGAAGCAGGGGATGCGGCTGTACGCTTGGAGCCGCTGGCCTTAGACAAAGCTTAGACAACGTGACTAACACGCCCACGTTCTGGAGCCCACGGCCCCTTTCTCAAGCCTTGAGAAAGAGGCCGTGGGCGTGTTAGTTGCGATCAGATGCTATTGTACTGCCACTTGGTAATACTTTTCCAATATACTGCTTTAATGATCTTATGTTGGCGCCATGATTTAACCTTGTATTGCAAGATGTATTATACTGAAGGTTACATTCTGGTTTGATGCAGGGCTATATGCAGTTTTTCTGACCAGAAACTTTATTTCATGTAACATATATATTGTTCCCATATATTTGTTATCTTTCTTGACTGATCAGACAGCCTGCATCGCATACCTTTCATCAGGACCGTGACAGTATCACCTCATAGATATATGGTAATATGTGGTTACCTTTGCATAGCAGCATTTTAACTGGATAAAATACATGTTAGCGCTAATGCTATAATCTCCCTTTTTCTGCTGAGGTGGTCAAACGTTCCTGATGACACCCTGACCTTCGCCTATACAGAGTCACTCATTGTATCCTTTTTTTGCCATTTGTGTTGTATACCTGCATTCCATTATTTGTATATTTGTCTATATATGTATATGTTCACTTGATACCTAATACAATTTTTATTTGCAAAGTAACCTTTGTAGTATGGTGTGCCTTTGATCAAAAAACTTTTTCTATGAGTCTATATAGGGGTGTTAATGTGGCGAGACACCCTGGATCTTATGAGCACCCTCTCTGATTACCTTTTTTCCTTTTTATTCTACTGTGTGGTGTGCCGATTACCAACCACTAACATTATTATGATATACATGACCCCATGGAAGGGTGTTTTATCGTACTTACTTAACTTTGTGTTTAGAAAAAAGTTGTGAAAATTGTAGCGATAACCCTTATCGCCGGAGGGCTTCACCGCCCGAGACGTCCTTTTCCCAATCGTAAGAGGTGCTGCAGGAATCCCAGAGTCGTCCGTGAGGAAACAGGAACAGCCCTTACAAGGGCTAGTGAATTGTAATATAGCGTTTCCCCCAATAAGAGACAGAACTTCAGTATTGAGGGTGAAGGTGAAGACAACTTTATTAGTGCCACACTGGGCCTTATATGCCAGGCTCCATGCAAGGGGACCTCCCCCGTGGACCTGATGGAAGACTGCATGACAAACACACGGACCAATGGGAGCAGGGCACACAATCCCTCAACTCTGCCGGTGACGCAATCAGCAACACAATAGACGTCTGTAATACACTCAATCAGAACAATGCCATTGTCTGTGACGTAATCAATCAATACAATGGCAGTCAGAACAATGAATAACGCAATCAATCAACACAATGGCAGTCTGTACATGCTTAAGAAAAGGAAAGTAATGAACCTGTGTAAAGTCCAAAGGGCAGAGAGTCTGTCACAAAAGTCCTCATTTACAAACAGTAAGCGGCTCTGTGCCGGAATATCTTGCATTTTCAACATATTTTCACTTTTCTGAGAGAGAACCTGTCATTAGCATATCAGTCCTAGCATGGATATTTGAAGTCGTGGTTAGTAAATGCCGCACACTTGCACAAAATGAGGTACAGAGAACATACAGCTGCTGCATAGGCTGAGCGGAGGAGTTG
This sequence comes from Gastrophryne carolinensis, assembly GCA_027917425.1. NCBI lineage: Eukaryota > Metazoa > Chordata > Amphibia > Anura > Microhylidae > Gastrophryne > Gastrophryne carolinensis. Next base: position 238,629,030 of record CM051240.1, read on the forward strand.
GGGATCTTAGTTGATAAAAACCTCTCATAAACTATTCAGAACACTTTGGTAGAATCTACAGATAGAAATAGTAAATAAAACATAAAATGCAGGCTGTCTTTGCCGCTCAGTGCATAGGCTATGCAGAATAGATAGCTAAGTTACAGCTTAAAGCAGACTGAAACGTATCTTTTTGACTAATATCCTCCCGCATCCCTCAACCCACAGGCAGTACCTTTTGGATAAGCTCTCCTTTCCTAGAAACAAGTCAAGTAACTTCCCAGAAGGCCCAGATTTCTGAGGGTTTGAGTGGCATGCCCAGAGATTGCTGGATTGCATCTTGATTTAAAACAGAAGTTAGACAACAGAAGGTGACCAGATTGTCCATCTAGTCTGCCCTTATGTGTTTATGATCTCTTTATCTTAGGATAGATGTATGCTTAAACCGAACCAACAGCCTGGCACTGTTGGAAAAAGAAATGCAGCGGCCATTTTGGAGCTTCCTCTTCCATAACTGAAATGCACAGAAACAGGAAGCCCAGCACGACTGCAGGCCCATGAGCCACCATCTTGTTTTTAAAATCCACCCCAGCAGGCATTAGAAAAAGGGAGGGATGCATATGAGCACTGTTTGTTGTGTTGGTCTGATTTAACTCATTTTTGACTGTTGGTCCGCTTCAAACCGGACCAACACCCGTTTTTCTTTAACAGGTGTTGGTCCCACAGACAGTAATAAAAACAAGCTCAAGGGGGCATCCAGAATGCTGGTGCAGCCCCACACATACCCCCCCCCCCCAGAATGCCCAATATCCTGCGATTGGCTGTGGGAAATTCATGGCCAACGCAGAGGACGCGACAATGGCAGCCAATCGCAGTACTCCTTTCCCCGAGCAGGCTCGTGGTAAAGGTAAAGATATCGGGTGTTATAGGGCGGTCATATTGCGCGTAAAAGCCCCGATTACTACGGTATCACATATGTATCAATAGACACGCTTTCCTGACAAGGAGACCCCACAAACTGAAAAGGACACTTTATGACATTTCCAGCAAAACCAGCCCGGGCACCAGATATGGGGGCTAGTGGCAAGTCACCCGATTGCTGGTGGGTGCCTTGCCAGCCCCCCCCTGCCTTGTGAATGGCATAGGGGTCTCAAGGGCCAAGGTCATAAAAAATTAAAAGTGAAAAAAACACAGACACTAACCTCTGATCCTGGTTTCCTGTGCCAATCACCGCCACTGCACTGCATGGTGGAAGCCTGGTGCAGAGGATCGGAGATAAACTTCCGCTGGTTTCTGCTCGCTGGCTGCCGCTGGGAGGGGCCTTTTGTACCGGCAGAGTGAGATAACATCATCTTACTCCCAGTATAAAAGGCCCTTTCCTGCGACGGCCGGCAAGCAGACATAAGCAGGCTTGCAGGGCAGGGAAGGGGCACACTCGGACCCACTAAAGACACTAGACCGGCGATCAGAGGTCCGTCAGGGAAAAAGGAGACCCCTGGCACTGGATCCGGGACAAAGGTAAGCTTTTTTTTGGCACTAGCCCAGGAAAATGCCAAGAGCGGAGAATCTACGTGCTTGGCACTGAAAGGGTTAAAGGTCTCTATCATGTCTCATCTCTCTTTTCCTTGCCTGCGGATTTTACCAATTAGGTTTTTTAAAGTGGACCAAAACCTACCCTGGGTATGAGTTTCCAGGGCAGACATACTCCCCCTGGGGCATCCAGATTTGTGATGCCCCGCTGTGTAAAAGCCCCCAGGTCGCCCAGTAAACTTACGGTCTCCCCAATCCAACAGCGCACGCATGAGCGGCACCGTAGACATAATGATCTTACCTAGCTACTGTAGATCACACTGAAAGGAGTTCATTAAGCCCTGCCAAATCCATTAGGCCTCTGATGGATCACGGTGTTGATTCCTGGATGTTATTTAAGCCATCCAGGCGGAAATCCAGAATCCATAACGTTCATTTCAGAATCGATTATTTTCTGCTGTCATCAAGGTATACCAGGTCAAAATCATGAATATAATAATCTGTGACTATGCCCCTACGCTTTTCAAATGAATTCACACATACGTCTTTTCACCTATTCTGGAAGATCCTAACAAACCAACTAACACTGCCCTGTGGGAAAATACTGCTCATTATTAGAGATGAGCGAACCTAAACCGGACCTTCAGCATGATTTAATGAAAAGCCCAAACCATTTATAAAACGATTCCCCAGCATCTAAAATTTATATATTTTACGTTTTTAGTCGCTGACTTATTATTCTTTCCCCCGCCGGGCTGCAACTCGGTTCAGGAGTCTTAAGATACAGGCGCCACCATCTTGACTAAGAAGCATCACATACTGAGGAGAGGAGAGCAGGAGTACAGGGGGTGGGGTTATAGCTGTGCTTTGCACAGACAGAGCAGAGCTGGGGTCAGGGAAAGGACAGCAATCCCAGAATGCAGAGTGGCACAGTCAGAAGACTTTTTTTTGTTTGCAGGCAGCCTGATGCTCTATGAGCTGCCATCTTGGATGTTTAAAGGCTCATGCAGTAGGTACAGGTAGGATGTTTTTTATGTGGGCAATCTGTACGTACAGGGTGTGGGAAACATGTAAAATAGGCTCTTATTCAGGGTGCAGGTCCGCTTTAAATTTGGGCGTTTCACAGAATTTTCCCAAGAAATTTGGGTTTGTCCGAATCAAATTTTCAGAAACTGATATAAAAGCGGACCAACACCCTCTCTGCTCAGCCTGCTAGCTTGCCCCAGGGGCATCCTATAGTAGGATGCCCCGCTTTGTAAAACCCTCTGGGTCGCCAGTGAACTCACCTTTTTGAGGCGACTCCTGCGACGTGGTGATTGCTGACCCATGCATCCCCGGCTTCCCTCTAGCTGTGCGTGCTCATTGCAACCAGCCTATCTGAATAGCTGGGGTGTAGGAGCGGGCACACCCAGCATGAAAGCCAGGGATGCGGCCGGCCTGGCGTTTTACCGGGCACCTTTGCTTGTCACCAGGCACCTTAGCCCACCAGCGATCGCAAAAGATGCCAGGTAGGCGTTACCTCAGCGGTGGAAAACTCTAACTAAAACTTACCAACCTTCAGTTTTTTTGCCCGGAGGTCAGCTTTAAGTGATCAAGTAATTTCTTTCAGCCAGCAGAGAGGCCTGCATGTCCAGTATTAATCTATAAGTGTTAATGCAGGCAAATCTCCATGTGCTGGCTGTAACACCAAGAGCCTCATCTAGTGGCACAGTTGTGTGCACATGAGCCCTGAGGGTCCATTGAAACTTGTGTACGTGAAGCAGACATTAAACCTATCCCGCATGTGTTACTGCTCCCAAAGCGCTGTAAAGCGCCATGCTGTCACCGTGCCTTTTATTGAAAGAAAGGAAAAAAACTCCATCAACCTGCAGTACAGTGTGGGGGTGAACTTAGTGCCCATCAAGGTTTGTACAGCACCACTGGCACCAATTAGTTTAACTTTGGCTGCACTTTCCTATTTGTTAAAAACACAAGCGATCGCAGAATCAGGAGTTGGGGCCAAAGTGTTGCCTCTTCCATTCGGGGCATTAATTAGGATGCTAAAGCATCTTCTTGGCTTAATGCAGGACCGTGTCCCGGGATTCTCTCTTCTGCTGGATCCCTGCAGTAAATAGAGAAGGCTTCTTTATTTTTTATTGTTTATTTATAAAGCACTATCGTATTCTGCAGCACTGTACAAAGCAGAAATTGCAGGAGGGTGGGACGAGTAACATACTAATCATACACAGGGCATTATGAGTTCTATATAAACGAAATATGACAACAAATACAAAACAAATCCTTCCTGTGCAACGTCCCTGACATCCTATCCTGTGCCTAGTCCCTGACATCCTATCCTGTGCCTAGTCCCTGACATCCTCGCTGGTCCGCAATCCCTGCTATCCTCCTCCAAGTGTCCATTTTTTGCCACCCTTCCTATGTTGCCAGTCCCTGACATCCTCCCCTGTGCCCAGTCCCTGACATCCCGCGTGATTCGCAGTCCTTGCTATTCTCCACCAAATGTCCATTCCCTGCAATCCTTCCCTTGTGTCATCATCCCCTGTGTTCTCATCCCCTGTGCCCTCCTATACTCCACAAAGTGTCACTGCAATCTTTTATGAGCGCCCAGTCCCTGAAATTCAGCACTGTGCCTAGTCCCTGACATCATCCCTTGTCCATAGTCCATTCTACATATCTCCCAAGTGTCGCTGATTTGGAGTCAGTGTCCCCCTGCCCCTCATTGTTCTCACTTGTCCCTCTTTGAGGTGTAACATGCAGATCTGCATCAATGAATTATTGATTTGCCTATTTAAAGTGTTTATATTGTTTTAACTCCTATCTATCAATCAATGAGGGGCATGGCCTAATTTATCAATTGTCCCTGAATTTATCAATTGCTGTCCTCCCCCCTGTGCCCAGTCCCTGACATTTTCCCATGTGCCCAGGCTTTACTATCATCCTCCTGTGCCCAGGACCTGACATCCTTCTCTGTGCCCATTGTATGCAACCCTCCCCGGTGCCCAGTCCCTGACATCTTCGCCGATGCCCAGTCCCTGATATCTTCCCTGGTGCCCAGTCCCGGCTATTCTCTCCTTAGTTCCTGTTACTTCCATTAGCTATAGAACACTTACAGCACTCAGGCCAGAGGCCCCTTTGATAACGAGGGCCTTGGGTATTTTCCCAGATGCCCCCCCCTCCCCCCCCCAACGCTGCCCCTGGTAGTAGAGAAGCTTTAAAGGGGAACTGACTGGACTGTGCCCAGGACTTGACATCCTTCTCTGTGCCCATTCTGCGCTATCCTTCCTGGTGCCCAGGCCCTGACATCCTCCCTGGTGCCCAGGCCCTGACATCCTCCCCGATGCCCAGTCCCTGATATCTTCCCTGGTGCCCAGTCCTGGCTATTCTCTCCTTAGTTCCTGTTACTTCCATTAGCTATAGAACACTCACAGCACTCAGGCCAGAGGCCCCTTTGATAACGAGGGCCTTGGATATTTACCCAGTTGCCCCCCTGCCCAATGCTGCCCCTGGTAGTAGAGAAGCTTTAAAGGGGAACTGACTGGACTGTGCCCAGGACTTGGCATCCTTCTCTGTGCCCATTCTGCACTATCCTCCCTGGTGCCCAGGCCCTGACATCCTCCCCGGTGCCCAGTCCATGATATCTTCCCTGGTTCCCAGTCCCAGCAATTCTCTCACAAGTTCCCGTCACTGTTAGATTAGCTATAGCATTCTTACAGCACTAAGGTCAGAGGCCCCTTTGATAACGAGGGCCTTGGGTATTTGCCCAGTTGCCCCCCCATGCTGGCCCTGGTAGTAAAGAAGCTTTAAAGGGGAACTCACTGGACTCCCTCTATAATAAGCTGCATATACAGCATATACACTGTGCAACAGAGCCACTCAGCCCTACTGGCCGTAGAAGCTCATAAGCTGCTCCATGGCAGCCGTAGAAGGATCCCGTAAGAGATGAGTATCAGGGCGGTTCCGTTCTTTATTTTAGTGGCGATGCCCAGTGGGGCAGCCTAACCCAGGCTGCTCCGCTGCTGAACATTAAAGAGGGAGTCCGGTCAGAATGGCTAGAGTTGCTCTTTAAAGTGGACCAACACCCAGGATTTTGACTATCCTGGGTTTTGGTCCACTTCGGCGGGGCACCCCGATCGGGGGTGCCCCGCTGTGTGAAACCCCCCAGAAACCCCAAAAAACTCACCTCTCAACGCTCCCACGTGAACGCCGCAGCCAATCCCCGCCAACGTCCAGGCGGGGATCAGGAACGTCCAAGCCGCTTCCGCCGCCGCCGCCTCCCGCGCGTCACTCTCGGCGCGCGCGCGCCCCCGCCGGCCATTCACAGAGGGCCGGCGCGGGCGCGCGCACGTCTGGAGGGGCGCGCGGGAGGCGGCGGCGGCGGAAGCGGCGGCGGATCAGGTAAGGTGTTTTTGGGGTTTCTGGGGGGTTTCACCCCGCGGGACATCCCGATCTCGGATGTCCCGCGGGGTGGGAGGTGATCGGCCCGGGAATCTTATAGATTTCCGGGCCGATCACCCCTGGGTGTTGGTCCTCTTTAAGCAAGAAGATGTTTCTTCCCTATGTATTCATGTAGCTTAGTGTCCCCTGGATAACAGTGAAGATGCAATTTCCTATTTGTTAAAACATATGAGTGAGCCAGAACCGGGAGTGGAGCCAAAGAGTTGTTCTCCTCTCTCCATTTGGGATGTTGATTAGGATGCTAAAACTCTCCTCGGATCAAGCCATTCAACACTGTTTCTCTGTAATTTCTCCTGCGTATAACCCTGTGCCGAATCCCTCTGGTAAAGAAGCTTTAAGCAGGAAGATGTTCCTTCCTTAGGTATTCGTACAGATTAGTGCCCCGAGATAAGAGCTAGGGACGTTTCCCATAATGCTCGGCTATAGACAACTTAGCAGCAATTTGCCTGCACAATGAAGCAGAACATAATGCTGCGTTCACAGAATGATATTTATGTTATGCCCTCTAATTGATTCCAATTGTCTGGAGGTGCTCACAATGAGGCAAGAATACATAATGTGATATTAGTCAGGCTCATCTCGGCGTATTTACATCCTCGCGCACGAGATGCCTTGGCTCAATATCTTCTTGAAATATGGCACATTAACTGGAAAGTCGTGTTAATTAATTAGGAGGGAGACAGTTGCTTTCAGCGCCGAGTGCTGAGTATGGAGGAAGCTGCTGAGATGATAACAAATTTGAGGATGTGAGGTTGAAGTATTAGTGAAGAGGCTCTAATCAGTGTGTATGTGTGTGTGTGTAATAAATTCTATTTATCGTTAGAAATGTGCATAAGAACTGTGTCGCAATAAAGAAAAAATATTATTCTTCTACATAGAATAATTCGTGTGGCTGTTGCTTCAAAAATGCATATAATAAAGAACAAAGACATTGGAATTCCTCTTTAAATGATTAAAGAGGACCAAAACCAAGGATTTTGACTATCCTGGGTTTTGCTCCTTTCCCCGGTGGCACCCCGATAAGGAGTGCCCCGCTGTGTGAAACCCCCCAGATCGCCGCAGCCAACTCACCTCTTCCCGGTCCCATGGCGTATCTAAGAGCAGCGGCTCTGACTCCCGCATCCTCTAGCAGTGCGCATGCCCGCGCCAGGGATTTGTGAATGGCCGGCATTGGCACGCTCCCTGTTAGAGGGAGGCGGAGGATGTGGCCGTCAGAGCTGCTGTTCTCACAGCCCACTGGGGATATTTACATTGTGAGGGAGGCAGGAAGAAGATTTGGAATGCCCCCGGGGTAGGCCAGTGGCTGGCCCTGGAATCTAAAAGTCCAGCGGCTGGCCCCTTTGGGGTTTGTTCTGCTTTGAAGCGATCCCACGCCCATTTTCTACCTAAAAAGATATTAATTGGTGCTTTAAAGCGGCTCCCTATTAACATATTTTGTACCTTAGGGACGTGGGGCCTCATTGGGGCAGTCTCGGGGAGGTCATCCAGATTGCTGGAGCCCCTCCCCCCTGCACATAGACCCAGCAACCCCCCAAATCTTTACCTTCATCTCAATCCTCGGGCGTAATGTGGCCCTGCAAATAGCCAATAGCAGTCACATACATGGGGCAGCGTAGATCAGTGGCCAGAAAAGTAATCTTGGCTCACGCATTTCCACCCAGAGGATCGAGGGGGTGGTAAGGATTGCAGGGAGATGCGGGGGTCTATACAGGAGGGGGGAATGGGCAGCAACCTGCCCCCCCCCCACCCCGAGACTGCCCCGATGAGGCCCCACACCCATTACATAGAAAATAGGTGAATAGGGGGCCGCTTTAAAGCACCAATTAATATCTTTTTTTCATCTGAGGTGTCAGCTTTAGCTTATAAACAAGGAAAATCACAGTCCAGCCATGAATTCCTGACATATTTGCTAACTACTTACAAGATCAAATGTTAACTGCACAGCAAACAATTCCATTTGGGGGGTTTCAGGCAGTTTTGCTGAGACCTGAGCAAACAGCAGGAAATGTAATAAATATTGTTGCAGTCAAGAAGTGGCTGAGTCATCAAAGCTGCATTATGTATTCCATTCTACCTCTTATTGACAGCTATTAGTTTGACAGACTAAAGTTGCTGCATCTTTTTCCTGAAGCGTCTTCTAGCTCCATCTGTCCCATTTCCGTTGTAAACAGATTACGCTTTGGATCAATTATGAAGGCACACTTTAGGCATGCATTATTTAAAATGTATGCGGTAATGAAGAGGCATAACAATGTGACCATTGAGGAAGGCACATCGCAAACATGTTTTACAGCGAGGATGCAAAAACCTAAAGGTTAAAGGTCAGCGTGTTTTGTGGTTGATATAGGGCAGGGGACACTAACCTTTCTTAAAGCATTAGTCCAGTCTCTATGTAACCCCCCCCCCCCCCCAGCCCTGTTTCCCATCCCTTGGCCCTGAGACATTATGACGGGGGGGGATACCACTGCTGTATGCCCCAGTGGAAGCGCTGGATTACAGGAGAGGTAAGGGGGTTATTTAAAGTGGACCAACACCCAGGATTTTGACTATCCTGGGTTTTGGTCCACTTCGGCGGGGCACCCCGATCGGGGGTGCCCCGCTGTGTGAAACCCCCCAGAAACCCCAAAAAACTCACCTCTCAACGCTCCCACGTGAACGCCGCAGCCAATCCCCGCCAACGTCCAGGCGGGGATCAGGAACGTCCAAGCCGCTTCCGCCGCCGCCGTCTCCCGCGCGTCACTCTCGGCGCACGCGCGCCCCCGCCGGCCATTCACAGAGGGCCGGCGCGGGCGCGCGCACGTCTGGAGGGGCGCACGGGAGGCGGCGGCGGAAGCGGCGGCGGATCAGGTAAGATGTTTTTGGGGTTTCTGGGGGGTTTCACCCCGCGGGACATCCCGATCTCGGATGTCCCGCGGGGTGGGAGGTGATCGGCCCGGGAATCTTATAGATTTCCGGGCCGATCACCCCTGGGTGTTGGTCCACTTTAAGAACGGCTAGCGCCAGGTAGTGCTGCATAGCGGCAGGTAGCGGCGGGTGAACGCTGGTCGCTTTACAGGAAACCACATTTAAGAAAGCGAATCTGGTGAGCGCCTCTAACAGCGCCATGTAGCGTCACATGTATCATTAGAGGCGGCTCAGCGTATAGCGCCAGCGCTATACAAATTACCTTTTGTTTAGTGTCGCTCTCCCATACATTTCAATGGGGTTTCATTTGTGTTTGGCAATTTACTTTTTTTCCCCCAAATTAAGATGCCCCTGTAAAGCGGACTAAAACTCAGGGGTGGAATTGCTTGCATAGTGGGTATGTCAGTGATCCCAGGGGGTTTCCCACAGTAGGGTATCACGGCATGCTCCAGGGATAGGAAATCAGCTGGGGTGGTCAAAGCAGAACAAAACCCAGCACTTCCTCTCCTGGGATCTAAATCGAGATGCCCCTTTGTGTGGAACCCCGCCATTCGAGGAGATGTGGGCACCAGCTGTGGCGGTGCCCTCCCAGTCAAGCGCCGTCACACACCCCTAAGGCTGGTCCTGTCAGTGGGCCCCCGGCAGCTGCCCCGCCTTGCCGGGTGTTGACGCCGGCCCTGCCCTCCAGACATCACATTTATCAATGCTGGACAGGATACTACAGCATCACTTGTCCAGCCGCTACACTAGGTTATAGCCCCAGACACCTGCTTGCAACATCCACTAGCGGACGACGCTACATAGATGCTCAAATGGCAATACATGGCGCTAGTCTTAAAGTGGACCAACACCCAGGATTTTGACTATCCTGGGTTTTGGTCCACTTCAGGGGGGCACCCCGATTAGGGGAGTTCTTTTGGGGTTTTGGGGGGGGTCCCTCACCGCGGGACATCCCGATCTCGGATGTCCCGCGGTGAGGGGGGTGATCGGCCCGGGAATCTTATAGATTCCCGGGCCGATCACCCATGGGTGACGGTCCACTTTAAATCAGCCTCCACGTCTCGCCAGTTACTGTGTTATAGGCGCCTTTCTATTCTCCAATCCTTAGTGTTTGCTCTGTGGTGGGTTTGTTTCTCTGGTTTTTATGTGTAGTGTTTTAGTGGGCGATATCCTGATTCCAGTTGCCCTCCAGTGTTTCCCAATGTTTTTTTTCTGTACCCCTCCCTCCCCGCCAGGATTGTTTAGTGTATTATTGCTTAAAAACTACTAACGTATTGTTTCTTCATGTTGTTTTTATATTCTAACATTTGTGGCCAAATGTCACCTTTTTGGGAGTTTGTAGCTTAAAACTATAAAGCTATTTAAAGTGGACCAACACCCAGGATTTTGACTATCCTGGGTTTTGGTCCACTTTGGGGGGGCACCCCGATTGGGGGTACCCCGCTGTGTGAAAACCCCCAGAAACCCCAAAAAACTCACCTCTCCCCGCTCCCACGTGAACGCCGCAGCCAATCCCCGCCAACGTCCAGGCGGGGGACAGGAACGTCCAAGCCGCTTCCGCCGCCGCCGCCTCCCGCGCGTCACTCTCGGCGCGCGCACGTCTGGAGGGGCGCACGGGAGGCGGCGGCGGCGGAAGCAGCGGCGGATCAGGTAAGATCTTTTTGGGGTTTCTGGGGGGTTTCACCCCGCGGGACATTCCGATCTCGGATGTCCCACGGGGTGGGAGGTGATCGGCCCGGGAATCTTATAGATTTCCGGCCCGATCACCCCTGGGTGTTGGTCCACTTTAAGGTTCATTCTGCACCGTGAGTACCTTTCTTTACTCTTACTTTTAAGAGAATATGCTATTTTGTTACTCTGTGCAATTCAGCACCATTTTCAGCTGCGCACATTTTTAAACAACCTAAACATGGTGCTGAATTGAGCTCAAGGCAAAAGTGTAAAAAAAAAATGTGAGTAACAAAATTACGGTGATGAATCAACCCTAATGTGTTTATATTAGCAACATACAACAAAGTGGTCTCTTGGAGTACAGAAACTTCCTGACTCCTGGCTTGCTAATCATCTGTTGACTAAGGCACAGACCATGGGTTTAACTCCATGTGCTTTAATTCAAACTCTGTCGATAAGGGGATCACAGTCTTGTGTTCCAGTAGCTGAAGGACTACTGGCAGTGTTCACAGCTGGGGAGGTAATAACTGCAGTGTGATAGACAGGAATATAAGAAACTTGAAAGAAGCATGCTGATAAGTAAATCACAGCTCTGGGGGCACAACCCTAACACAAATAAATATTTTACATTGCATATGAGGAAAACAATGTGGGAGTTTTGTCCACTTTAAAGCAGACCTTCACCCTGAATAAGAGCCTATCTTATGTTTCCCTCACCCTGTACATACAGATTGCTGACATTAAAAATCATCCTGTCTGCATCTCTGAGCCTATAAACATCCAAGATGGTGGCTAATGGAGCATCAGGCAGCGTGCAAACAAGAAGTGTATTCTGACTGTGTCGCTTCGCATTCTGGGATTGCTGCTGTTTCCTGACCCCAGCTCTGCTCTGTCTGTGCAAAGCACAGATATAACCCCGCCCCCTGCACTTTATCCTGCTCTCCTCTCCTCAGTATGTGATGCTTCTGAGTCAAGATGGCGGCGCCTGTATCCTAGAGTCCTGAACAGAGTTGCAGCCCAGTGGGGGAAAGTATAATAAGTGACTAAAAACTTGATGCTGGGGAATTTTTAAGGGTTTGGGTTTTTCATTAAATCTTGCTGAAGGTCTGGATTAAGTAGAGTAAATAGGGCAAGCTAAAGATTTATTGGCACCCACTTGTAACATTTTACCTAAAGTGAAGCAATGGCGACCCCCATATATATTTTTCCCATTACAGGCCGGGTGATATCTGCTTCTATTGACTATGACAGAAAAGGTTATAGAAGCAGCAGGTTCCGGGTGTACGTCTTCAGACTACCTAGCTCCAGGGATTCATTTGGCCACGTGATAAGGTGACATAAATTAAATGAGAAAACAAAATCTCTTTATAGCCTCATCTGGACACGTCGCTTTCAGGCTTTGAACCGATGGGGAAGTAATTACAGCATAACATGGTCTATTAAATTATACCTGTCATGCACGTCTGCAGAATTTAGCATTAATCACCTGGCTCGCGCTGGGCCCGCGCTGATGGCCTAGTGCAGGGGTACTCAACTACTTTCAGTGGAGGTCCACTTACCAGGGTCTGCCGTGGGATGAAGGTCCGGGGGGGGGGGTGTAAGTAAGAGTGCATGTCACGGGCTGGGAGAAGGGTTAGGGGAGGGTGCAGATCAGCTGCTGGGGGGGGTAGGTGAGGGTCAGTGGATGTGTAGAAGGGTTAGGTGAGGGGTGCGAGAAGCAGGAAGTAAATGAGAGGTGGGTAGGGGACAGGAAAGCTCATTGCTCAGGTCTCCCTTTCCAGCTGAAGAGCTTGCACACAGAAGGGCGAGAAGCAGGAAGTAAATGACAGGTGGGTGGGGGGACAGGAAAGCTCATTGCTCAGGTTGGCTGAGGAGCTTGCACTCTACACATGAAGTAAATGGGGGACAGGAATCTCACCTCCTTGCACTTTCTCGGCCACTGGCCCGGTTCTCCAGCAGCTCGATGAACTGGTCCCGGGCAATGGCCTCCTCGCCCCGGGCCAGCCGCTCCTCCAGCCAGCGCAGCAGTGTGCTCTGATGCCGGGACACCACTGACTCCGGGGCCGCCACCTCCCTCAGGCAGGCCACCTCTTCCCAGAGTCAGGCCTGTTCTAGCAGCACCGGCGGTGGGGGCGGCAGCAGTGCGAGTGGACATGACGGGCCTCCAGGTGTGTGCAGCGGGCTCTGCTTGCCGCTCTGCTCCGCGCTCTCGGCTCCTTCCTCCTCCCGCGCCTCTTCGTCTCCACTCCTCCCCCCCAACCTACGAGGCCCGAGCCGCTTCCACCTTCCCCGGCCTGGCCACGCCCATGTGCCCGCCCCCAGCTCTGACAGCCCCGCCCGGCAATTGTCACCGGCACCGCCGGATCCCGGGCTGCCCGGTATGCCCTATGGCCAGCCCGCCCCTGGCTCCAGGGACACTACACCAGCCCTGGGCAGCGGTCCGGACAAATGGCGTCTGCGGTCCGGATTCAGACCGCGGTCCGCCATTTGAGTACCCCTGGCCTAGTGTTTAGCGCCCATCTACCGACCCGAAAGAAAAACATGCAGCGTCTCTCTGTACATTGTGGCTGCAATGGAAATTGCTCCTGATTGGCTCCTGGCAAATCTGAATACATAGTTCATATTGAATTACACTATAAACAATGAAGAATGACGAGGAAGTGACAAATCCTATCCTGTTTAAAGCAACAGTCACAAATTACTGTCAGGTCACCTGGTCTGCATCGGGCTGGCATACTGACTGGCGATGCCCCCTACCAGGGAAGAACTGGTCACAGGGAGAGAATTCCCGATGGGTCACACAGCTTTGTGGTCAGTTGGGCTACTGCTTCTAACACCCCCATTCATTTCCTGCGCCTTTAAAGTGGACTAAAACCCAGCGCAATTTGCCCGGGAATCTATAGGATACCCGAGCCAATCGATTTCCTCCTTCCCGGGGCATCCAAAATCGGGATGCCCCAGGTTTGTGAAACCCCCCAGGTCGCCCCATACACTTGCCTTGTTTCCTGGCCCAACGGCGCACACGCAAGCCGCGGCCATATCCCCGCTATCCCTTTAGCAGGGCACGTGCATTTGTGAATGGCCATCGCGGGCACGCTCCCTGTTAGAGGATAGCGAGGGATGCGGCCGCCAGTGAGCTCACAGCCTCGCAAGCCTTAGATGAAGTGACGTCAGAGGCTCCGAGTGTGCTGATTGGACAAGCGGCCGCACATGTGCCGTAGGACCGGAAGGAGGTGAGTTGGCTTCGGTGATCTGGGGGGTTTCACACAGCGAAGACCCCCCGATCAGGGTGCCCCAGAGGAAAGGACCAAAACCCAGGATAGTGGGGATGCGGCCGCGGCTCACGCATGGGCCATTGTACCAGGAAGCAAGGTAAGTGAACGGGAAGACCTGGGGGGTTTCACACAGGGGGGCATCCCGGTTTTGGATGCCCCAGGCGGAGGGAAACGCAAGGCCCGGGACGATTGCGTTGGGTTTTGATCCACTTGAATCTCCCCCTACAGCCAAGAAACCCAATACGATGCCCTGCTCGCAATGCTACAGCCCCAGCATCATGACTGAGGGGGCATATACACCCCTGCCTCATTGTCTTCCCCTACAATTCTAAAGCTTTACTACCATATAGTCAGTCATCTCCACCCAGGCAATGAACCGTACATGTAAAGGACAAGTATCTTTTGTCAACTGCTCTGGCAAATTGATGTGTGTATATTGATTAAAGTGGACCAAAACCCCGGATTTTGACTACTCAGGGTTTTGGTTCTTGCCCCTGGGGCACCCACTCACCCACTGTGTGAAACCCCCCAGGCCCCCCAGTCTAACTCACCTTTCCCCTGTCCTACGGCACAAGCGCAGTCTCTCATTCAACCAGTGCATCCCGACCCGCTCATGTCAGTTTGTCTAAGACTCGTCTGCAGCCAAGCACGCCAGCAGCCGCATCCCCACTACCCACTACCAGGGAGCGTGCTCACACCAGACATCCACAAATGCCTGGCGCAGGCCCACACCATGCTAAAGGTATAGCAGGCAGCTGCCGCTGCTTGAGCATGCACCATTGGATTGGGGGTAAAGGTGAGGGGTTTCACACAGTGGGGGAGGGAGTCAAAAGGCCCTGGAATCTTATAGAATCCAGGGCTGTCAGTTGTGGTTTTTGGTTCACTTTAATGACACTTCTCTGCGTCTCAACTGATAAATACGTTACTTCTCCTAGTGCTGGAGAAACTTGTTACATTTAGATACAACTGGACATTAGTTTTTTTACCAGTAATACATATGTATCTAAATGTAACAAGTTTCCCCTGCCATAGGAGAAGTAACATATTTTTTCCAAGGGCTTTATTCATCAAGGGATAGCGACAGGTAGTGCCTTGTAAGCGACAGGTAGCGGCAGGGGAATGCCGGCCGCGCACGCAATACCACATTTATGAAGGCAATTTTGGTGAGAGCCTCTTACAGCGTTACGTAGCGGCCAATTCATCATCACAGACAGCTCAGCAGATCCCGGCGGCACTCTGGCTTTCAGAGCGCCTGGTATTACCTGTCGCTACCTGGCGCTCTCCCATACATTTTAATGGACGTTAGTTTTCTTCTCTTTAAACAGGGTTTTCTTTTAATATTTTTTTTGGTTTTGTATCAAATCATTGCGTAACCTCTCCTGGCCTATTTAAATAAATTTTTGAAAACTTTTTGGATTTTTTATATTTTTATGTAGAATTGTCATGACAGGTCTGATATTAAAGTGTTAATGTCACAATGTAATAATGTAATTCCATGTTTTCGTTTTGTTACTAGAGGATATGTGTTCTGGCGCTCTGGGCTACAGCGACACAATTTTGAGAGCCGGCGCTGTGTGAGGCTGTTTTTTTGATGAATATGATTTGAGTCGCTCACACTGACCAGTCGCTACCGCTCGCTCCTATATAGCTCTGTACTGGTGTTATAGTGACTCACCCCATATATTCATCAATGCCGGCGATGTTACTACAGCGACTGAGGCGATCTGTAATAGCGACTCACGGGCCAATCAGAGCGACCACTAGCAGTCGCTCTTAGCGCCGCTGTACAGATGCTCATCTGCTGATACCTGGCGCTAGTAATGGATCAGCCTGCCCGTCATCCATCTGCATGACCACCTATCCGTGTGGTCATGCTGATGGATTCCTGAAAAATCTCTAATGGTTTTAGAGAAAAGTCTAACAGTGTTTTTTCCAAGTCATCCATCAGCCTGACCACATGGATAGGTGGTCAGGCTGATGGATTTCTGAAAAATCGGTTACCAGTGGTTTTCAGCAGCACACAAAAAATGTGTGTAATATTATTTATAAGCATAAAACACTACAGTTCTGCACTATGGGATCCTAACCTACAGTGTCACTATAAACCGGTGCAGCTTCAGCCAGAGGGCCTGGCACTGCACTGCATGTGGTGCCAGTGCTAAATTAGATGCAGGCTGGCGTCCGCATCGGCACTGCCAGGTTTTTGGTTTGTTAAATCACATGCTGAGTGCTGCTGAGGCAAAAAAAAATTAACGCTTGATAAATCAGGCTCTAAAATGGTAACAGGCAGCTAATCCTCTCTCACTCCTCACTTACTGCTGCTATTTGTTAGCTATAGAATTTGTTTCAAAGCAGCAATAAAATGATGTTAAGATGCCATATACATTATGGGAATCACAGCGCTGTGTATGTGAATGGAGCAGCAAGCTAAAAGCTTGGAGAGAATTCATTTATAGATCGTCCTTCAAGGAAATGCGCGTCAGCAAATAGTAATATACTGTTAAAGAGACTCTCCATTCACCACAAATAAAAGCACAATAAAGCTATCGCTATATATATATATATATATATATATATATATATATATATATATATATATGTAGCGATAACCTTTATCGCCGGAGGGCTTCCCCGCCAGAGACGTCCTTTTCCCAATGGTGAGAGGTGCTGCAGGAATTCCAGAGTCATCCGTGAGGAACCAGGAACAGCCCTTACAAGGGCTAGTGAATTGTAATATAGCGTTTCCCCCAATAAGAGACAGAACTTCAGTATTGAGGGTGAAGATGAACTGAACTTTATTAGTGCCACCCTGTGCCTTATATGCAAGGCTCCATGCAAGGGGACCTCCCCCGTAGACCTGATGGAGGACTGCATGACAAACACACGGACCAATGGGAGCAGGGCACACAATCCCTCAACTCTGCCGGTGACGCAATCAGCAACACAATAGCAGTCTGTAACACAATCAGTAGAACAATAGCAGTCTGTAACACAATCAGTAGAACAATAGCAGTCTATAGCACAATCAGTATAACAATAGCAGTCTGTAATACAATCAATAACACCATGGCAGTCTGTCTGGGACATGCTCAAGAAAATGAAAGTAATGGGTCTATGCAAAAAAAGAGTCTGTCACAATATATATATATATATATATATATATATATATAATAATATGAAGCAGAAGTTGTGATCACATGACTCATAAAGTACCCCAGGTACCTACTAGGCAGCTAAGAGGGGATCTTAGTTGTCAACACTTCCAGTTAGCAAAAAATAAATTGAAAGTTATGGAAAGTGTCCACATTCTAGACAGAGCTTCGACTCTTTATACTGTATCTTAGTGTATCTGTAGGTTAAAGAGGATCAAAACACACCCTGGAGTCTATGAGACTCCAGGGCAGGCATACTCGGTGCCCCACTGTGTGAAACCCCCCAGGTTGCCTGAAAACTCACCTTCATTCCTGGTCCAACGGCCGCATTCCCCGCTATTCCTTTAGCATGGCACATGCCCGCTCCAGGCATTTGTAAATGTCCGGCACTGGCACTCTCCCTGTTAGAGGGAGGATGGGGCCACCTGCACGCTCAGATCTTCTTGCTTTAGACAAGCTCCTGGATGAAGGAACTCGAGCAGAACTGAGCGTGCTGACTGGACGAGAGGTGGCGCATTCGCTGCAGGACCGGGAAGAGGTCTCTGATCAGAGGGTGCCCTGGGGACAAGAACCAAAACCCAGGATAGTCAAAATGGTCCACTCTAAAGTAGGCATCCACTCTAAAGTAGGCAAAGTGCATAAACTATCATTCAGAAGCTCATCTCCTAATGGCTGCCTCTCCCTCCCTGTCAGAACGCAGCTGCTCCTGGAAGTAGAAACAAGGCAAATAGCAGTGGCACAACCCCTAAATTCCTTTGCCATAGACCACCAATAATAGGGCTCTGCTGCTGGTCTATAGCTCTTAAAGACTCTGCCTATGCTAATTATTATGCAGCATCACAGCCCCAGTGGCCACGCCCACTTCAAAAGAGAAATCATAAGGTGAAACTGTAAAACTTGATATCTCTGCCATTTGTCTTCAATTTAAAAATGGATAACAGTTTAGGACAGTGCCAAATGTAGCCCTTCACAATTGCTTTTTCCAGCACTCCTCGCCTGTACCCACCTTACCTTTGGTTGGAAGTCAGAGGAGGTTGTGATGGGGCAAAATCTAGATAAGGAGGTAGAGGAGTGGTAGGTGTGAGAGGTTAGGTGGGGAAGCTAGCTAAAGTAAGTATGTGTAAGTTAGCGCTGGGAGAATATTGTATAGCGCACCTGTATTGAGTGGCCAAACTCAAAATGTAGTCTCAGAGAATGTAAATAGGTGGAGGCTGATTTTGGGTTCAAGGCCCTTGGAATGTAAATAGCCTCCAACTATATACATTCTTGGGGAAGATAGCCAGCCAAAGGTTCAGGGTATTCACCCTAGCTAGGGCCAGTAGACACAGGGGTTTATTCATCAAGCCATAGCAACAGGTAATGACCGTCAGCGTCAGGTAACGACAGGTAACAAACGGTGACTGCTGGGCACTGTACGCAATACCACATTTATCAAAGCGAATCTGGTGAGCGACTCTAACAGCGATACGTAGAGAGCGATTCATCATCACAGACGGCTCATCGTATACCGTCGGCGCTCTGGCTTCAACGACCCAATTTTGAGCGCCGGCGCTGTGTAAGGCTATTTTTTTGATGAATATGGTGTGAGTCGGTCGCACTGAGCTGGCGCTACCATTCGCTCCCATACAGCGCTGTACTGGTGTTAGAGCGACTCACACAATATATTCATCAATGCCGGCCAGCGACTGAGATGCTCTGAAACAGCGAACCATGGACAAGCACAGCGACTACTAGAGGTCGCTCTCAATGCCTCACTACATACGCTCATCTGTCGGTACCTATTGTTGTAATGAATCAGCCTGCCCGTTTCCCAATTGTGCTGGTGCAGTTGATGGCAAGAACATCTACAGTACGTGACAATGCCTCCAACAAGTAGGCCATTTAAAGAGACTGTTCTGGCAAGTAACATGGGGAGGCTGATTTAACACTAGCGCCACGTATCGCAATGTGAGTGTCTGTATAGCGGCACTTAGAGCGACTGTTAGTAGATGCTGCAAGTGGGTGTCGGGTGCTCTAACCTAGAGTAGCAACCGGACAATTGCCGCTGTACTATCCTGTCCAGCAGTGATGATGTGATGTCTGGAGGGTGCTGTAGAAGCTTCTCCCTGAATCACTGCAGAGCCAATTGCGAAAGCTAGGTGGTGTTCCAGGGTCAAAGCACCCAAGATGATGCTACATCTAACAGGACAACACTGCAGCGAGCGATAGGTAGCGCCAGTTAAGTGTGTCCTGCACTCGGCGCTGAAGCATGTATTCAAGAAAAAACTACACACAACCAGCGTCGGCGCTCTAAAGCTGGGCGCTCTAGCATGGAGCGCCAGACACAGTGTGATCAAAGTCTATTTCTCAACACATATCCACCAGCACCAGAGCGAAAACATGGAATGACATTGTTTTAATGTGTGTTAATTAACTGTGATAATGACACTGCAATGGCAGACCTGCACATACAATTCTGCATTAAAAAAAAAACAAAAAAAAAAATACCATTTTGTGATTACTCACCTGTAAAATGGGTATTATAAGTATGTCTCACACCCTGCTTCGGAATGATTATTAACACGTGGGTTATGTCCAGTAGAGGGCGAACTTCTGCAAAGATGACTAGAAAAAAAGAAGGCCCTCCCAGTCCATAAATACCTGGGACCTCCCACACATACCCCAGTATAAGAAAGCAGTAAGGGGACCAGGAAGAGCCAATAAAATCTATGAGAAAAAATTTTCACCAAAAAGAGGATCCAAGATACAACTCAGGGTGGGACAGGGCAGGGTGTGAGACATACTTATAATACCCATTTTACAGGTGAGTAATCACAAAATGGTATTATTCCAAGTATGTCTCCCACCCTGCTTCGGAATGATTAATAACACGTGGGGCATCCAATAGCAGTGTCCAAAAAGGGTGGGGATCCCAACAGGCAATAATGCACAAATTAAACCACTGCAGCTTGCAGAACTTTGCGGCCAAAAAACAGCATCCGCTGAGGCCAACACATCATCCTTATAAAACTTGGAAAAAGTATGAACGGAAGACCAAGTAGCAGCCTTACAAACTTGTTCAACAGAAGCCTGGTGCTGAAAGGCACATGAAGCCCCAACAGCACGAGTAGAATGAGCAGTGATCTGAAAAGGGGGAACCTTCCCCTTGGCAGTATAGGCCCCAACAATGGTCTGGCGAATCCATTTACTAATGGTAGACTTGGCGGGCGCCAAACTTTTCCTGGGCCCGGAGGGCACCACGAACAAGGCGCCCGTCTTACGAAAGGGAGAATTAGCCACCAAATAGTACTTCACACAACGAACCACAGCCAAAGAGTGCAAAAACCTTCTCCTTGTCATTGCTAGGCTTAGGACACAAGGAAGGGAGAACTACATCCTGATTGAGGTGGAAGGCAGAAACCACCTTAGGAAGGAAATCTGGCTTAAAGCGAAAAACCACCTTGTCCTGGTGTCTCTCAAAGTAAGGGGCCTGAATGGACAGAGCCGCCAACTCAGAGACACGCTGAACAGAGGTGATAGCCACCAAAAAGGCAACTTTTTGAGTGAGCAGAGAAAGCGCAACATCCTGCACCGGCTCAAAAGGAGGCCCCTGGAGGGCCGACAGAACCAAATTCAAATCCCAAATGGGCAACAAAGGCTTTCCAGGGGGCCGCACATGAGTGACCCCCTGGAAAAAAGTCTTAACCAGAGGATGCAGAGCAAAAGACCTTTGAAAGAAGACAGCCAGAGCAGAGACCTGCCCTTTCAAGGTACTAAGCTGGAACCCCAGGTCCAGACTGTGTTGAAGAAACTCCAAAATCCTAGGAATCGAAAACACCCTGCAAGGCAAGGCCCTAGCCTCACACCAGTCAATATAGGACCTCCAAGTCCTGTAGTATGTTAGGGGAAGATTTCTTCCTAGCTCTAACAAGAGTCTGAATCACAGCGTCAGACAAACCTTCCTCCCTTAAGATGGAGGTTTCAGCAGGCACGCCGTCAAAGCCAGCGTTTATAAATTGGGGTAACGTAGTTGACCTTGAGTGATCATATCCGGAAACAGGGGCAGCCTGAACTGATCTACCGCCAGTCTTACGACGTCTGTGAACCAAACCTGTCTTGGCCACCTTGGAGCCACCAGAATTGCTGGCGCACCCTCTAGAGCCAGCTTGCGCACCACCGTGCCTACCATGGAGAAGGGTGGAAAACAGGTACAGGAACCCCAGATCCCTCCAGGCAAGAGACATGGCGTCCACTGCCAGGGCCAGAGGATCCTGAGACAGAGACACAAACATTGGGAGCTTGTGATTGTGATGTGAGATAAAGAGATCCACCTCCGGAATCCCCCACTTGTGACAGAGGGACCGGAATACCTTGTGGTTGAGAGACCATTCCCCTCGGCAAGAGGATCCCCTGCTCAGGGAGTCCGCCTCCGTGGTTTCCACTCCCGGAATGTACACTGCTGAGATGAATGGAACATTGCTCTCCACCCATGCAAGAATCAGAGAAACTTCCCTGAGGGCACTCCTGCTGCGAGTCCCTCCTTGGTGATTGATGTAAGCGACCGCAGTTCGATTGTCTGATTGAACCTGAACCGGTAAGCCCCATAGGCGATGCGTCAAGTATGATAGAACCAACCGAATAGCTCTCAGCTCCAAGACATTGATGGGGGTGTGAGCCTCCTGAGGACCCCACAGCCCCTTGAACTGATGTTTCTTCCAAAAACCTCCCCAGCCCGACAGGCTGGCGTCCGTGGTAACCGTCTCCCAACAAGGGGTCAGAAAGATCTGCCCCTCATCAGATTGCTTGGTTCCAGCCACCACTGAAGGGACTGCCGAACCCGGGGAGACATCAGGAATGACTGATCCAATGACTGCGGACATCTGTCCCAGGCCAACAATAGATGGAGTTGGAGCGACCTCATGTGGAACTGAACAAAGGGAACTGCCTCAAAGGAATCCACCATCAATCCCACCAGTCTCATCCCTAGCCGGATAGAAGGACGAGGTTTGGACAGGAGAAGACGTATCAGATCCTGAACCATCTGCACTTTGGACTGAGGTAGGAACACCCTGGTCTGAATGATATCCAGATTCATGCCCAGAAACGAGATCTCCCTTGAGGGAGATCACCCAGCGGAACCTCTCCAGTGACGCCACCACCAACCTGGTGTCCAGCTCCGCCTGACTGAGAGAGGATGCCATAATGAGGAGGTCGTCCAGATATGGCACAATGCGAATGCCCCTAGGCTCTGAGAAGGGCCATTATGCCCGCCAGCACCTTGGTGAACACCCTTGGTGTCGAAGTCAACCCGAAAGGGAGGGCCACAAACTGAAAGTGCTGATCTCCCACAACAAACCTGAGAAATATCTGGTGTGCTGGGAAGATTGGTACATGAAGGTAAGCATCCCTGATGTCTATGGACGTCATGAAATCCCACTGACGAAGGGAATTGATGGCTGAGGGCAAAGTCTCCATGCGGAACTTCTTGGTTCTGATGAACGTGTTGTGAAGCTGCAAATCCAGAATGGGTCTTATGGATCCATCCTTTTTGGGGACAGTGAAGAGGTTGGAATAACAGCCCCGGCCCGACCTTAGGAATCTGGGAGGAGGCCGGTACTCGAACTCCAATTTGTACCCGGAAGAGACCACTTCCAAGATCAATTTGTCCGTGACCTCCCGGCCCCAGACCTGGAAGAAGCGCTGCAGCCGACCCCCACCCGCAAGGGTGAGGGCCTCCCCTCATTGCTGAGCTGGCTTGGCAGCGGGCTTGGGCTTGAAATCCCAGTTAGGGCCTGGACGTGCGCGTCCTCTGCCTCTGTTCCAGGAATCACCTCTGAAATTAGAGTAGGCAAAACCTCTGCCTGCTCTGGCACCGCGAAAGGAAGGATTGAAGGAGCCTGCCCCCCGAAAGGGGAGACGCTGCTTCTTATGCTGAGGTAACTTTCCACCTTTCGCAACTGAATCCGATTTATCCCCGAACAGCCGCGTACCCAGGAATGGTAGCGCTGTGAGTGATTTCTTAGCCGCAATGTCAGCCGCCCACTGGCGTAACCAGACCGATCGGCGAATAGCCACCAGCAATGCCGAGGTTCTACTACACATAATAATTGTGTCATCCATAGCAGATAAAACAAAGGTCATAAATAATTCACACCACTTAAGGGCTGTGAATTCATCACTGGCCGGGTTAAGCTGGGAACCACTCAACAGGTCCCTAACCACAGACCTGGTAGCCACAGCCGCGAGCGCCGAGGCACAAACAGGGCGCAAGGCTGAACCAACGCTGGCAAAGGCATGGCATTGCATCTGATCAATGCGCTTGCCCTCACCATCTTTAAGGGTGGTGGCGTCTGGAGAATGTACAACAGAGGTGTTGGCCAATCTCAGAATGGGCGCATCGACCTCGGGAGGAGACGACCAGCGCTTCACCGCGTCCACCGGAAAGGGATACTTCCTATCCCATCCCTGAGGAACACCGGGAAGCCGGCTAGGCTTCTCCCATTCCTTAGGAATCATGCTATCAAAATGATTCTGATTTGGGAACTCCAAGCGGGGCTTAGAAGTCCCAAAGAATTCCCCCTTCTGTGGAGGGGCCTCCGCTGGTGGAGAAATAGCCAGTACCTCAAATAGATGGGCCAGGATTTCGGGGGTAACCACGGCATCCCCCAGCGCCTGCCCGGCATCAGTATCAAAAAACTGCTGATCCTCAGCATCACATTCCTCAAACAATTCCCCCTCCTCAAGCGGGGAATAATCAGACCAGTCAAGGGAATCATAGTCATCAAAATCTAGTACCATCGCGGCCGGCGACAGATGCCTTCTCTTAGCTGGGGCCTTTCTGGCCGCAGAGCTAGAAATCAATCTATCGATGTTGGCCAGCCTAGCACATACATCAGATTGCGACTCCCCACTAATGACAGCGTCACTTACGGATAAGGCGGGGTGGGGTAGGAGATGAGGACGGATGCACGGACCCAGACTGCCGCGTTATGGCCTGCTGAGCACAGGGTATGCAAATCAGTACATTATCCCCCGTAAGGGATACCCAACAACCCACACACAGCCGGGATTGCCCCGAAGGTAGCCCGAGCCGGGTATCCTGGGCCTAAGCCTCCATATGGTGATTTTTATGGCAGTCGCAATGACCAGAGGGAATTACGCTAGAGAGCTACCCGGTATGCCCCTTAAGTCCGTTAGTGGGAGGATTTGTAATGCCCCAATTTAACCAAGGGACCCCATAAGCAAGGCATACACAGACAGAAGATAATCATACGATGATATTGTCTATAACATATGTATCCGTCCTATATAAATCTATATATATATATATATATATATATATATATATATATATATATATATATATAAAACATACAACCATACACTTTAGCAGGCAAAGTATTAACAGCAAGCATAATGATGGTAAATGGTCGCCACCGCGCTAAGTAGAAAAAAACGTTTAAACAATTATGAACAACAAACAGCCCATAGGGCACTCACGGACAAAAGATGGCGCCTCTGAGAACCTGAGGTAAAGACAGAAGGGAGAAGAAGGGCGGGCCAGCGCGGATCACACGCCGCGCCTGGGCCCGCCCCCTCCCCAATAAATCCAAGCAACGCGGTTCCCAGCCAATGCCTGGGGACCACAAATGGCGCCAGAAGGAGAGGGGGGCGGGCCGCCGCCGGCGTCCGGCCCCACCCCCTCCCCAGACAGCAAAGGAGGGGAAGAAGCTCTCCCCACCGTACCGTATGCGGAGCCAGCTCGAACGGCCATCTCCCCGCGGCGCAGCCAAACAGTGACAAGCAACAACCAAAAAAACATACACACTTATTCCATGTAAGGGAAGATAAGGAAGAAAATAAAAAGGGGAGAAAGCACAGCCCCCCCCCCATTGCAGGAGTACGGTACAGTAGTAGAAACGGGGGGAAACGGACAGGGCATCCCAAACCAGGGTCACCAACCTGGTAGCCGCCTACCCCTTTTAATGGGGTCTCACGGAGGAGAGTGGCTCCTATCAATACATCTGCTAAGGTGAACCCTACCCTCACCCGGACCTACAGCCAGAGCTGGGAGGCATTAGGGGACTAAATCATAACTAGGTCCGGGCAGAAATAGGGACAAAAATGGCCGGTTGTGAACCCGGCTTACCTGCAAGCAGGAGACAGCCATCTTCTGACTTGCTCGCCGTCTGCAGAGACGAAAACTGGGGAATGTGTGGGAGGTCCCAGGTATTTATGGACCGGGAGGGGCTTCTTTTTTCTGGTCACCTCTGCAGAAGTTCGCCCTCCACTGGACATAACCCACGTGTTATTAATCATTCCGAAGCAGAGTGTGAGACATTCTTGGAATACAATATAAGTATTTGGTTGCCGGGCAGGAGAGGCCACACAATCATTTGAGCCAAAAACAGTTTACTTGGCCAACACACTATTTATACACAACCAAATGAAACCCCATTGAAAGGTATGGCAGAGCAACACTGAGCGAAAGGTACTACATGGTGCTGCTGAACCTAGAGCACCGGCGCTATACACTGAGCCACTGTTAGTGATACATGTGATGCTACATGGCACTGTTAGAGGCGCTCACCAGATTCACTTTCTTAAATGTGGTTTTCACATACAGCGCCCGGTGTCCACCCGACCCTACCTGCCGCTATGAAGCGCTACCTGCCGTTATTGTTTCTTAAATAACCCCCAAACTCGAAACTCACCTTTTGTCCCTGACAGCAGCCTTTGGCAGTCATCACGTACCAATTTTACTTGCCGTGGTAAAAGGGATTGAGAGGGGTTTCACAAAGCTCAGCATCCATAAAGCGGATGGAAACTCTCAGCTCTGCCCCCGATACCAGGATGCCCCGCTGTGTGACACCTCCCGGGGTCTCTGGTAAACTCACCTTTTCTGACGGGGCCCAGAGTGTTGTGATCCCTGGCTTCTCTGCAGCCATGCACACTCCCACTTCCAGCCTTTCTGAATGGCCGGACACAGAATTATTCAAAGAAAACGAATTTAAAAAGAATTTATAGGGTTTGTCCAGGCAAAGATAACAAAAGAAACATACTCACCTTTTGTCCCCACTGCTGTTCCTTTGTATTCTTAAAGCGGACCAGAACCCACATTTTGAACTAGCATCCTCTGAATTGCTCCCCCCATGAGGACTATTGACTATTTTCATTGCCCTTAATTCACTATAATCCCAGATAATGCTGCCTGTTTTAGCTGTAAAGCTCCGCCTCCTCCATTCATTGCTATTGTTGTATGTGGCAATGATGTCATTACCACACCAATGTAATAAATGATCACCTGCCATCTCACAGAGAGGGACAGCAAATAAACAGTGTTCCAGCATGATTTAAAAAGTGAAAATATCCATTTCGAGTTCTACACCCTAAGAGGCAAGTATTGGCAGAGACTTTGGCCAAAGGTATTTTGGTCCACTTTAAAAGTTGCTAGGACTCAAGATTCAGTCTCGGGGCATGCAGACCCATCACTCATCACTGTTGCATCTGATACGTTTCATAAAACAGCTGAGGGTGATAGAAGGTGAGTATGTTGTTTTGTTTTCTTCGCCTGAACAGACCCTTTGAAGAGAGTGTCAATCACTTTGCTGCTTGTTGAGACAATAAAGCAGCTATAGCTAAGTCTGATCTGTATTCTCAGGGGTTTGTTTGCTATAGGCAAATATTTATCCATCATTTTCCACATGCACATTCGCTGTTTACCTCCAGTAGACACCAGTACTGGAAAATAATATACTTACAGTTCAATGCTTGTATTACTGCGCTCTGATTAAGAGGCTGATTCACTACTAATGCCAGATATTGCCAGATGAGCGTCTGTATAGCGGCGCTTAGAGTGACCGCTCGTAGAAGCTCTGAGTGGCACCCACCAGGCACATGGGGGGTGGGCTACCATATTATGGTAGCTCTATCAATTTTGGAATGAACATGAGGAACAAATGTAGATTTTGGAGTATCAATGCTGTTTCTACAAGAATTCCACATGGAAATGCTCTAATAAATGAGCTATTTGTTTAAAAGCTTGTTCCTGTCTGGGCAGGCAACCAAAAACATGGCTACTCACCGCCTGTCCCCTGCAGTAGGTGGTTCTGTTTTCGGTGCACAGAAACTCCCTTCTGAGAACAGGGAACAAGTTTAATGTGTAGCCCCCTGTAGTAAAAATGGTGAGGGATTGAGTGAGCAGTTTGCTTTGCTGAGAAATACAATTTTTTTTGCTTTGCTGAAGGATACAAAACAACTAATCTATGGAGTAAGTAAGCAGAAAGTTATGCTGTACACTGTTATGATATTTCTATCCTGTTGTGATATGTCACACGTTGGGTGTAGAGGCATCTGGCTCAGTGATTTTAATCTCTGGCGAGAAAGTGGCCATTTCTAGTTAGTGATGAAAATGGGGGAATAAAAACTGGAGAAGCTTCAGGTGTCGATCCGGAGCTTGATGGGGGTCTAATGGGACTCCGTTCTCGCTGTGGGTTGCTCATTGGGATTCTCTGTCTGAGCAGCGTGGCTCCTCCAGTTGATGACGTCATATATTTCCATTGGTGATGTAAGTAGTAATCTTTAATCTGATTACAGTTGATTAAAATGTATACTTCAAAATACCTAAGTGTTTTTCATCAAATTAATTGCTTAATATAACTTATGTAAAGTAGACCAATCAACTCCCGGCCGCTAGCCTGCCCCGGGGAATCCCATACCACATTTCCCGCTGTGTGCAACCCCCCTGGCAGCGGTAATCTTACCTGATCCAGGTGGCACCAGTGACACTGTCTCCACCGATGGCCGCATCCCCGGCTTCCCTGTAGCTGTGCATGCTCCCCATGCCCAGCCATTCAGATAGGTTTGGTGTGCGGGAACGCGCACTTCACAGGGGAGCCAGGGATGCGGCCACTAGCAGCATCTATGCTGACGCAAAGTTTAAATCAGCAGCTTTTTTGGTGCACATTAGTATGTGCTGCATAAAAAGCCGCATAAAAAGCTGATTGGACAAGCGCCCGTGCATGCGCCATGTAAGCGGCAGAGAGGTGAGTGAAAGTGGGCGATATAGGGGTTTAACACAGGGGGTATCATCGGGATTTCTCCGGGGCAGGGAACAATCGCCAGGATAGTCAAAATCCTGGTGAGTGGTCTACTTTAAAGCAAAAGTACTATAATGGGGTAACTGCCCTGTCATGCGACCCTCCACTGATGCTAAAGCAGGAGGGGGGGTTACGAAAAAAAAAAAAACCCAACCTCACCCCCGCTCCAGCGCTCTTTTACTGAGTCCGTGCGGCACAGAAAGATACAAAATGGCATTCCCCACAATGTGCACGCTCCTGCCAACCTATTAACTTAAATGAGCGGAGCCGGAGGATATTGCTTTGTGCTTTCTGCCAAGATAGCCACGCCCAGGGCCTGGAGCACCAGGAGAACGGCACTGGAGGTGTAACTGAATCTCTGAAATGTATACATGTACCTCAGCTGCCTTGTACAGGAGAAGCAGGGTAAGCCTTCTCTATAAGTGCAGACACGAGTTCCACACACTGTGATCGATGTGAATAGTGAACAAGCTCCCAAAGAATCCACAAGGGCATGCACAATGCGGAACTTGATCTCCGGGTTTATGTGGGCCCCTGGACAATAGTCTAAGAGGAAGCTTTGGGGACTGAGTGACATCAAGCCTTCATAACCATAAAATAATAAAGAGAGCAAGGTGTGGACCAGTGTCCGGGGTCTAGTGTCCAAATAGGTGCAGCCATGGCCTACTATTTAAAGCTTAACAAGATTGCTCTGTAAAGCTCACCTTTCCTTAGTCCTACAGCACATGCACGGACTCTTGTCCAATCAAAGACGTTTGTTGTGCATATTTAATGTTAAGCAAATTGCTCTGTTTACAGTAAGCTCTGAATGCAAGGTATGTGGCCATCCGAAAGTTTACATCAGCAAGGGAGCCAGGAAGCAGGTGAGTTTAGCGGCTCCCTAGGGCAGTTTCACACATCGCGGCATTACGATTTGAGAATCTTTCTAGATTTTAGGGCTGGCTGCTTTGAGTTTTGTTCTGTTTTAAAGTGGACCAACACCCAGGATTTTCACTATCCTGGGTGTTGGTCCACTTCTGCGGGGCACCCCGATAGGCCCGCTGTGTGAAACCCCCCAGAAAGCCCCTAAAATCTTACCTTTTAGGCAACGGACAAGCGACAGAAAAGCCGCCGCCGTCTCTTGCGCGTCCCTCTTACAGGGCGCGCGCCCGCGCTGGCCCTTCACAAACGACCGGCGCCGGAGCGCGCCCTGCTAGGGAGGGGCTTTCTGGGGGGTTTCACACAGCGGGGCATCCCGACTTCGGATCTTATAGATTCCTGGGCAGATCAGGGGTGGGTGTTGGTCCAAGGAATCAGTCTTGTGACTGGAAGGTTACATTTTCGATTCCTGGCCAGGACATGACTGAAGTGCTTTTGAGCAGGGCACCTAACCCCCCCAAACTGCTCTCCGGACTCAGTTTTTTGGGCAGCCCACCACTCCGGGCATATGTACACACACCTAGGGCCTTATTCATGAAGGGATAGCGCCAGGCAGTGCCTTGTAAGCGCCAGGTAGCGTCAGGTGAACGCCGGACATGGCACGCAATTCCACATTTATGAACGCCGGACATGGCACGCAATTCCACATTTATGAACGCCGGACATGGCACGCAATTCCACATTTATTAAGCCGAATCTGGTGAGCGACTGGAACGCCATGTAGCGTACGATTCATCATTATCCCAGGCTCAGCGTACAGCGCTGGCCTTCAGCCTTGCAGAGCGCCACGTCTTACCTGGCGCTAGCTGGCGCTCTCCCATACATTCCTATGGACTGGCACCAATGTTCACTAGAGCGTTGTTCTATTGTTAGATGTAGCGTCTTGGGGACCCCACCTAGTGTTCTCCATTGGCTCTGCAGTGAATCAGAGAGAGCGCTTCCACAGCGCCCTCCAGACATCACATTTATCAATGCTGGACAGGATAGCACAGCGTCACTTGTCCGCCCGCTACGCTAGGTTATAGCCTCCCCATCAGGCCATTTTATCTCCCTGAGCAGGTATTTCTTTACTTTACAGGGTTTACCAAACATGGAATAGGGATGTAGACCAGGACCCTCCCTGGCACAGAGTTGCAGGGGCGCGCACTGAGCCTGCTCAGAAAACGCATGCGTTTCTTTTATTTTTACTTTTAAAAAGCCTCCAAGCATAATGGATGCCAGTGTCTCGACTCTTTATTTGTCTTGTAAATCACAAATGCTTTCCATAAACAACCACTCAGAGGGTCTGAATATATTACCTGGGAAGTGCGTCTTCCAGTCCAGAGCTCGGCATGAATAATGTAGCTTGCCAGAAACAAACTTAAATGAATGTAAGGTAAAATTCTAGTAAAAGTTCCTGTTCCATAAAGTACCCAGAACAGCCGTACGATGCTTCAGCTTTTTATGTTAAGTTTACAGTAAAGATGGAAATGGAAATTTCAGTTGCACTGCCGGGGTCTGACTTCTGAGCTTTTGTGACTAGTGAATCTTCCAACCTGCATATGACTGATAAATAATACATGGCTGCCACAAAGCTAGGTTGCATTACATAAAAAAGGTACTAGCATTCATTTTAAGGAAATGCAGACTAAATATTTCAAAAGATCCCTGGGGTCTCTAGCTTGGCCCCTAAAAGTACCGGTAAATCCCTATATAAGCACCTAAATATAGGTTTATATGGCTTTATTAACCGGACCTTCAGCAGGATTTATTGAAAAGCCCAAACCCTTAAAAAATTCCCCAGCATCTAAAATTAATATATTTTAATTGTTTTAGTCAGTTACTTATTATTCTTTCCCCCACAGGGCTGCAACTCTGTTCAGGACTTTAGGATACGGGCGCCGCCATCTTGACTCAGAAGCATCACATTTACTGAGGAGAGGAGAGTGGGATAAAGTACAGGGGGTGGAGTTATATCTGTGCTTTGCTCAGACAGAGCAGAGCTGGGGTCAGGAAAAGGTCAGCAATCCCAGAATGCAGAGCAGCACAGTCAGAAGGCACTTCCTGTTTGCCGGCTGCCTGATGTCCCATGAGCCGCCATCTTGGATGTTTAAAGTGGACCAACACCCAGGATTTTGACTATCCTGGGTATTGGTCCACTTCCCCAGGGCACCCCGATCGGGGGTGCCCCGTTGTGTGAAACCCCCCAGAAAGCCCCCAAAACTCACCTCTCCCCGCTCCCACGTGGCCGCGCCGTCCAATCGGCGCCGACGGACAAGCTGATTGAAAGCGACGGACAAGCAGCTTGCCCGTCGGCGCCTCCCGCGCGTCACTCTTGACGTGTGCGCGCCCGCGCCGGCCATTCAGAGACGGTGCGGGCGTGCGCACGTCTAGAGGAGCGCGAGTGAGGCGGCGGCGGCGGAAGCAGCGGCTGGAGAGGTTTTTCGGGGGATTTGGGGGGTTTACACCCCGCGGGACATCCCGATCTCGGATGTCCCGCGGTGTGTGAGGTGATCGCCTCAGGGTGTTGGTCCACTTTAAAGGCTCATAAAATGCAATAGATGCAGGTAGGATGAATTTTAATGTGGGCAATATGTATGTACAGGGTGTGGGAAACATAAGATAGGCTCTTATTCAGGGTGAGGGTCCGGATTAATGTGGGCAATCTGTATGTACAGGGTGTGGGAAACATATTAGATAGGCTCTTATTCAGGGTGAGGGTCCGGATTAATGTGAGCAATCTGTATGTACAGGGTTGGGGAAACATATAAGATAGGCTCTTATTCAGAGTGAAGGACCGCTTTAATGGTAGTACATAAATCCCCTCTTAAAAACCCAAGTTGAACCCCCCTCCCCCACACTAAGGGGTTTATTCCTCAAGGGATAGTGCCAGGTAGCGCCTCGTAGCGACAGGTAGCGAATGGTGAACGCCAGGCGCTGTACGCAATACCACATTTATCAAAGCGATTCCGGTGAGCGACAGCGCCATGTAGCGTCCGATTCATCATCACAGACGGCTCAGCGTATACCGCCCGCGGCTCAGGGCGCCTGGTAATACCAGAGCGCCTGGTATTACCTGTCGCTACCTGTCGCTCTCCCATACATTTCAATGGACGTTACTTTTCTTCTCTTTAAACAGGGTTTTCTTTAAATATTTTTTTGGTTTTGTATCAAATCATTGTGTGACCTCTCCTGGCTTATTTAAAGTCATTTTTGAAAACTTTTTAGTTTTTTTATATTTTTATGCAGAATTGTCATTACAGGTCTGGTATTAATGTATTAATATTATAATGTAATAACAATGTCATTCCATATGTTTTCGCTTTGTTACCAGTGGATATGTGTTCAAAAACAGACTTTAATCACACAGCGTCTGGCACTCTGGGCTACAGCGACACAATTTTGAGCGCCGGCGCTGTGTGTGGCTGTTTTTTTGATGAATATGGTTTGAGTCGCTCACACTGACCAGTCGCTACCGTTCGCTCCCATATAGCTCTGTACTGGTGTTATAGCGACTCACACATCAAATTCATCAATGCATGCCATGTTACTACAGTGACTGAGGCGCTCTGTAATAGCGACGCACGGCCGATCAGAGCGACCACTAGCGGTGGCTCTTAGCGCCACTGTATAGACACTCATCTGCCGTTACCTGGCGCTAGTAATGAATCAGCCTGCCCGACATATATTCTGGAATAAATAGTACAATCAATAAAGGAATAAATACTGTAAGTATATGTAAACGTCCTCCTAGACAAAATGTCAGTGCTAAACTAAATGTGAAGTACCACCTAAAATATCAATACATTATGTGAAAAAAATAGGTATATATATATATATATATATATATATATATATATATATATATGAATTAATTAAAGTGGCTTGAAACCTATAACTCGAAATCTATAACCATGGCGGTTGAATTCCCTCTGCTGATTGGACGAGAGGGCTGCACATGCGTCGTAGGCCTGGGGAGGGGTGAGTGAGAACGGGCAACCTGGGGGGTTTCACACAGCGGGGCATCGGGGTGCACTAAGGGCAAGGACCAAAACCCAGGATAGTCAATATCTTAGGTTTTGGTCAACTTTAACCAAAATTTAAAGCAGAACAAAACACGGGACTTTTGCTCATTTTGTTCCTTGCCCCTGGGGGCATCTCAATTTGGGTTCCCCTGCTGTGCTTCCCTGTGTGAAACCCACCAGATCGCCCATAAATGCGATCTACAATCCGCAAGCGGCATCCCCGCTATCTCTCTAGCAGGGCGCGTGCCCGCGCCAAGCATTTGTGAATGGGCGGCGAGGGCACGCTCCCTGTTAGAGGGTAGCAGGGGATGTGGCCATCAGCACACTCGGAACCGCTCGCCTTAGACGACGTGACGCCAGCGAATCCGAGCACGCTGATTGGCCGAGCAGCCGCAGCACATGCGCCGTAGGACCGGGAAGAGGTGAGTTGGTTTCGGTGACCTGGGGGGTTTCACAAAGCGGGGCACCCTCAAGGACCAAAACCCAGAACAGTCAAAATCCTGGGTTTTGGTCCACTTTAAGTGGATGTGTGTAACTAAATCATTGTACAGCCATAATTATACGAGGGAACTCGATCCTGGGAATATGAAATGCACATGTTACAGAAAATGCAAACTGATATTTGGAAACAATGGCTTTCTGGTGTGAGAGCAGAAAATCAATACGGGCCAAAGTATAGAGCCGCATGTATAGATCAGCCTCAGCCGCTAGCTGTGAGGGAAGAGATCCCATCTGCTCTGGATGATCAGATGCTGGCAGAAGATAGCAGGAGCGAGGCCACAGACTATCACCGTCTCATCTCGCCAGTGGTTTGTATCCTTCTTTTCTCCTACGAGGTTTTGCTTTTTCTCCCCTCTAAAAATAAGACCTCTGTGAAGCTAAAGGCGTTCAGTGTGGCTATTTGCGGCTTATTCTGTGCCACGTTACTATGGGACCGCGTGCAACAAAAGAGCGCGGAATATCATGTCATGCGGCGCCGGCCTGCTGCTAAGTCATTTCTGACACACGCTGCTCGTGTGGGGGAGAGAGAGCGACAATGCTTCAGCTGCCATAAAAGTAATTGCTGCCGCCGCGGCTGCTGCTGGCTCTCCATTTATTCTGCACATATACACAAATCACAAGGGTTGTGTTTCTTTCCTACATATGCCCTGAAAATACACACCTACCTGCCAGCGTGCAGGCTCAATCCCATGGGGTCCTGGAGGCTACTGCCCTCCGGTTTCAGCGCTGTCAGCTTCGAAGCCAACTGCACTCTTCTACCCCTGCTCAGTCCCATGGAGTCCTGTGGGCTGCTGCCCTCCAGTTTTCAGTGCTGTTGGCTTCAGTGCCAACAGCACTCCTCTCCTCTGGCTCAATCCCATGGAATTGTGCAGGCTGCTGCCCTCCGCTTTCAGCGCTGTTAGCTTTAGTGCCAACAGTACTCCTCTCCCCTCCCCCAGTTAGAGGTGCTCACCAGATTTGCTGTCTTAAATGTGGTTTTAACACCCGATGCCATGGGGTCCTGGAGGTTACTGCCCTCCGGTTTCAGCGCTGTCAGCTTCGAAGCCAACTGCACTCTTCTACCCCTGTAGGCTACTGCCCTCCGGTTTCAGCGCTGTTGGCTTCAGTGCCAACAGCACTCCTCTACCCTGGCGCAATCCCATGGAAATGTGCATGCTACTGCCCTGCAATTTCAGCTACTACCCTCTGTTTTCAGGGCTGTCAGCTTGGGTGCCAACAGCATTCTTCTTCACCTAGCTTAAACCCATGGAGTACTGCAGGCCACAGAAGCATGACTTAGGTAATCTAGTAATCTAGAGTAATGATATTAAAGTGGACCAAAACCCAGGATTTTGACTATCCTGGGTTTTGGGCCTTTCCCCCATGCGCGGCCACTCGTCCAATCAGCGTGCTCGGAGCCGCTAACGTCACGCCATTTAAGCCAGCGGCTCCAAGCGCGCTGGTGGCTGCATCCCCTGCTTCCCTCTAACAGGGAGCGTGCCCACAGTGGCCATTCACAAATGGCTGACGCGGGCATGCTCCCTGCTAAAGGGATGGCGGGGATGCAGCCTGCGCATGTGCAGTTGGACTGGGAAGAAAGGTAGGTGTACGGGGCAACCTGGGGGGTTTCACACAGCGGAGTATCCCAATTTTGGTTTCCCTGGGGGGGGGGAATCGATCGGCCCAGGAATCTATCCGATCGAGATGGGTTTTGAGCCACTTTAAATGGGCATTCAAAACTAGGCCGTACACATGTGTGGTAGCCACAGCCCCTCCGAAAGGAAACAAGCTTCACTGCAGAGTGCAGCTATTTCCTGCCCCCCATCATACATAGCTTCATGTTGAATTTTTGCTTCTTAAGTATCTATCTATAATGGCTTCCCAAATTGAAATGCCCCGGGAACAGGGAAATTCGTTTTGACATCATTTAGTTAAAGCGGACCTTCACCCTGAATAAGAGCATGTCTTATATGTTTCCCCCCCCCCCCCCCCGTACATACAGATTGCCAACATTAAAAATCATCCTACCTGCATCTACTGCATGTTATGAGCCTTTAAACATCCAAACTGGTGGCTCATGGAGCATCAGGCAGCCTGCAAACAGAAAGTGTCCTCTGACAATGTCGCTCTGCATTCTGGGATTGCTGTCCATTTCCTGTCTCCAGCTCTGCTCTGTCTGTGCAAAGCACAGCTATAACCCCACCCCTGTACTTTATCCCAGTCTCCTCTCCTCATTATGTGTGATGCTTCTGAGTCAAGATGGCGGTGCCTGTATCCTAAAGTCCTGAACAGAGTTGCAGCCCGGTGGGGGAAAGAATAATAAGTAAGTGACTAAAAACGTAAAATATATTAATTTTAGATGCTGAGGAATAGTTTTTTAATGGTTTGGGCTTTTCATTTAATTATGCTGAAGGTTCGTTTTAAATAGTCTTTCAGTGTTTAGAGCTGGCATACTGTGGGCAAAAGGCATATTTGGTGCCATTCCATGCATCTTGCCTCTTATAGGAGTGGATGGTGGTGTCGGTGGTGGAAGGTTTGGGAAGCCCCCTCTATGTACAACCCTGCGCCGCGCTGTAAAAACTCAACTTTATGGTGATCCCACTGCGCATTTGTGGGCATCCCCTCACACCTCACAGCTGAGGTATGCTGCCGTGCTCAGCCATTCAGATAGGCTGGGGACAGGAGTATGCCGCAGACCACAGGAAGACTGAGGATGCAGATGCACCCCTTGTATGTCAGAGCTCTGTTTTCAAACAGGGCTGTGAGCATTGCATTCATATGCATGGCATGAAGAGCTGATTGGATGAGAGCCTGTGAATGTGCTGTTTGGCTGCGGGAAAAGTGTGCTTTTATGGTGACCACTGGGGTTTCACATAACAGAGCATGCCAGATCGGGATGCCCCAGGTAAGAGGACCAATCACCAGGGTAGTGAAAATTCTGGAGACTGGTCCACCTTAAAGCGGATCAAGAGTCAAAAATGACCAGTTTGGGATGCCTCTACAGTTAAAGATTCTTAGGAAGCCTCTGTGGCTATTCAGTGTAATTGCTGTGAGATCTTAAAGTGGACCAAAATCCACGCCCCGATGACCCATTCCAGTTTGGGATGCCTCTGCAGTTAAGGATTCTTAGGAAGCCTCTGTGGCTATTCAATGTAATTGCTGTGAACTCTTAAAGTGGACCAAAAATCACGCCCCAATGTCCTATTCCAGTTTGGGATGCCTCTACAGTTAAAGATTCTTAGGAAGCTTGTGGCTATTCAGTGTAATTGCTGTGAGATCTTAAAGTGGACCAAAATCCACGGCCCGATGACCCATTCCAGTTTGGGATGCCTCTGCAGTTAAAGATTCTTAGGATGCCTCTGTGGCTATACAATGTAATTGCTGTTAACTCTTAAAGTGGACCAAAACCCAGGCCCCGATGGCCCTGAAATCTATACAATTCCAGAATCTGGATGCCCCGCTGTGTGAAACCCCCCAGGTCACCGCTGCGCAGCGGCCGAATCCCCACTATCCCCTTAGCCGGATGCATGCCTGCGCCAGGCATTAGTGAATGGCCGGCACGGGCACGCTCCCTGTTAGAGGGCAGCGGGGGATGCACCGCAGTACTGGGGAAGGGTAAGTAAAATTGGGAGACCTGGGGGGTTTCACACAGCGGGGCATCCAAGATTGGGGTGTCCCGGGGTGATCGGCCCGGAAATCTATAAGATTCCCGGGCCGATCACCTCCCACCCCGCGGGACATCCGAGATCGGGATGTCCCGCGGGGTGAAACCCCCCAGAAACCCCCAAAACACCTTACCTGATCCGCCGCCGCCGCCTCCCGCGCACCCCTCCAGACGTGCGCGCGCCCGCGCCGGCCCTCTGTGAATGGCCGGCGGGGGCGCGCGCGCGCCGAGAGTGACGCGCGGGAGGCGGCGGCGGAAGCGGCCTGGACGTTCCTGATCCCCGCCTGGACGTTGGCGGGGATTGGCTGCGGCGCTCACGTGGGAGCGTTGAGAGGTGAGTTTTTTGGGGTTTCTGGGGGGTTTCACACAGCGGGGCACCCACGATCGGGGTGCCCCGCCGAAGTGGACCAAAACCCAGGATAGTCAAAATCCTGGGTGTTGGTCCACTTTAATGCAAATGTATGCAAAACTATTGGATGCACATGTATGCACAATGCAACATCTGGGGGGCATTACACTGGGGGTAGGAAGTAGCTGAACACTTCAGTGAAGAAAGTCTCCTATTGCATGAGCTGCGGATTCCGCATCTGCGTAGTTATTAACTGTCCCCCAACAGATGCAGCTCTGCTAAGTAAAAGTGAGTATCTCTCTAAAGCCGGGCACACTGATGGTGTGAGGGGGTAGGTTAGTTTAGTGTCCCTGTGACCCAAGAACCACCCTGGCACATAGTTGCAATGGAGAGCGTAGGTCCGCTTTAACTGAAGCTACAATGCAGCAAGTGAAAATCATTATTGAGCCAGCGAAATAAAAATCTATTTCAATTCCTCTGCAGAATGTGGTGTTTTCCCAGTGCTCCACTATCTGTGTTAGCTTGATTCAGCTCATCAATACTAATTCTAGAATAACCAGGGTCTGAAAATAATAGGAAGAAAAATGAGGTCGTCCGAGAGTGGGCAGCGTAACACTGCGACCTTCATGCCACTATTTTTTTCCCTTAAAATGATGGGCCTGATTTATCAAGAACTGCTGCTAGACTACGCCACATCGGTGCAAATTAGAATTGTGCAAAACACAGAGGCTGATTTAATACTAGCGCCATGTATTGCTAGGTGAGCGTCTGTGTAGCGGCACTTAGAGTGACCGCTACTAGACGCTGCAAGCGGGTTTTGGGTGCTATAGCCTAGCTTAGCAGGCGGACAAGTGGCGCTGTACTATCCCGTCCAGCATTGATGAATTTGATGTGTGTTGGGCGCTGTAGAAGCTCTCCCTGACTTACTACAGAGTCAATCGAGAACGCTAGGTGGTGTCCTAAGGTCAAAGTGCCCAAGACTACGCTACATCTAAAAACAGCACAAAGTTGCAAGGAGTGAGAGGTAGCGCCAGCTCAGTGCGTCTGGCACTCGGCGCCCCACACCAAAAAACTACACACACACACAGTGTTGGCGCTCTAAAGCTGGGCGCTGTAGCATAGAGTCTGTTTTTGAACACATATAAACGAAGCGAAAACACATGGAATGACATTGTTTTAACACTGTGACATTAAAACTTTAGTGCCAGACTTGCACATACAATTCTGCATTAAAATATAAAAAAAAATATATAGATACATAAAAGTGTTTGTTTGCAGCCTGGAGAGGTCACTACATGATCTGAGCAAAAATGTTACATTTTAATTGCCCAACACGCTATTTATACACAACCAAATGAAACCCCATTGAAATGTATGGGAGAGCGCTACTGAGAGACAGGTACTACATGGCGCTCCTGAACCTAAAGCGCCGGCGCCACTGCTAGTAATACATGTGGCGCTACATGATGCTGTTAGAGGCGCTCACCAGATTCGCTTTCTTAAATGTGATTTTCACATATAGCGCCCAGTGTTCACCCGACGCTACCTGCCACTACCTGGTGCTAGCGTTTCCTAAATAACCCCCACAACAGGTGGCTCTCATTGGACGAGAGCCCGCGCATGCACCGTTGAAAAGTGGTAAGGTGAGCTTTTATGAGCGAACGGGGGGGTTTCATACATCCCCAAACAGGGTTTCCCCGGAGAAAAGCAAGCGTCCAGCTCTGGAATCTTTTTCACTCCAGGTTGGCTGCTGGTGGGTTTGGTCCCATTTTAAAAGCTAATGTCAATTATTCTATTTTAGGACCATTTAATATCAGGAATAATATTAAACACATTTATTTGTACAGAACTTGCATTGTGACTTGTCAATCAGACATCACATTCATCAATGCTGGACAGGATAGTACCGTTCTACTTGTCCGCCCACTAAGCTAGGTTATAGCGCCCGACACCCGCTTACAGCGTCTACTAGCAGTCGCTCTAAATGCCGCTATACAGGCGCTCACATGGTGATATGTGGCGTTAGTGTTAAATCAGCCTCTACGTCATTGGGCATGCAGCTCGCATTAATTGAATGGGGAACGTGCACACGGCCAGGGATGCGGGGGATGCGACAGTGCATGCTCCCCATTTAAGTCAATGAGTGCCGTCTATCTGAATGGCTGGGACATAGCAGAGGCCCTATAACGAAACGCTATTTAGTATTATCAATTATTATCTATAACAGACCGAAAGCCCTCCTGGCGGATGCTGCTCTCCTGTCAAGATTCCTATCATGAAAATAAATTAATCATAACAGTCAATTCTGTGACCCAAGCACCCCCATTACGGCTCCCATGTTGTTACTCAGCTTTCAATGATAAGTCAGTGGCTGTCAGTTTTTCACAAGTGGGTCACCTCCAGATAATGCGCAGCAACATCCCAGATGGCGCGCTCCCATAGATGATTCTGTGTTCATAAGAGCAGCTGACAGTAACAACAGGACAGCTAAGAAGGAAAGAAAGTCATCCTATTAATACAGCTTCACTTGTGTTTTTTTATCAGGTAAAGCTGCCATGGGATTTCGGAAACGTCATTATAACGATGAGACGCTGTCAATTAGAGGTGCCGGAACACTGTAACAGTTTACTCTGAGGGTGTTAATGATCAAATCTATTTTGGGTCACATGGGATCAGATGTTCAATCCGATCCCTGATAATCAGGGGATGAGATGAGACACACGTGCTAAACCCCTTTCCCCAGGGGCCACCAACAGGCCAGGTTCTGCAGATCTCCATACAGATGCAGTGTTGGACTGGTCCGGTGGGTCACAGGTACAGGCCCAGGGTCGCCATCAGGACAGCGCAAGGGATCGAAAATTAAAACTGGCTCATTTATGGCTTGCCTGAATCGTTCTCCAACTGTCATCAGTAAGTTACAGTAGTTATTCGGTCAATATCTTATATTGAAGCGGAACAAAACCCAGTGTGGTGGGCCCTGGAATCTAAAAGATTTCAGTGCCGGCCACTGGTCTTCCCCTGGGGCATCCCAAAACGGGACGCCCGCTGTGTGGCAACGCAAAACTCATCTGCTTCTTGGCTCCTGATGTAAACATTGGGCATGCCCAAGATCTGTGGGATGTTTACGGATTCCTACCCCCAGCCATTCACATGCTGGGGAAGGGAGCAATAGATCGGCCCCGGAAAGTTATAGATTCCCAGGCCGATCGAGCTGGGTTTTAGTCCACTTTAACTCTTTCATGCTGGGTCTCTGTCCAATGGGGGCCCAAAAGCTGAAGCACATACTGCAGCAGCCAATGTCTTTTATTGGGCACTGCAGTGTGATGTCACTTCCTGTCCCCATCAAACAGACACCAGGCAAAAAACAGGTATCGGTATATACAGTTAAAGCGGACCTTCACTCTGAATAAGAGTCTATCTTATATGTTTCCCACACACTGTACATACAGATTGACAACATTAAAAATCATCCTACCTGCATCTACTGCATGTTATGAGCCTTTAAACATCCAAGATGGCGGCTTATGGAAGCCGCCATTTTATCAGGCAGCCTGCAAACAGGAAGTGCCTGCAAACAGGAAGTGACTGTGCTGCTCTGCATTCTGGGACTGCTGACCATTCCCTGACCCCAGCTCTGCTCTGTCTGAGCAAAGCACAGCTATAACCTGCCCCCCTGTACCTTATCCCACTCTCCTCTCCTCAGTAAGTGTGATGCTTCTGAGTCAAGATGGCTGCGCCCGTATCCTAAATTCCTGAACAGAGTTGCAGCCCAGTGGGGGAAAGAATAATAAGTTAGTGACTAAAAACGTAAAATATATTAATTTTAGATGCTGGGGAACCGTTTTTTAAGAGTTTGGGCTTTTCATTAAATCGTGGTGAAGGTCCGGTTTAAATGCAAAGCTACAGGCCACATACGGAGGTTCTGGGGCTACCAGAGAACCAAAATTCTCCTTGGGACAAGTGTAGGTCACCTTCAATGTGCTGTGTGGTCTTCACATGCATTTGCAAAAGTGAGGTCTCTGTATTTACTAGTAAGTTACAATTTACACCCACTTGATATGGACCTGGGTGCGGCCTGTCTGGACTTTAGTGCGAGTTGTGGGGGAGCACAGG
Organism: Gastrophryne carolinensis; assembly: GCA_027917425.1. Lineage (NCBI taxonomy): Eukaryota > Metazoa > Chordata > Amphibia > Anura > Microhylidae > Gastrophryne > Gastrophryne carolinensis. Next base: position 238,670,602 of record CM051240.1, read on the forward strand.
AGGCAGCTGTGTTTACCTACAGCTGAAGTAAAAGAGAAACAACGGCCTCCCTGGAGTCTTTTACACTGTTGTCCAATTTCTTTATCCTGGGGCATCCCACTGTTTGAAATACCTGAGATCCCGGTATACTCATGTAACCCTCATGTAACTCTGCATCCCCGCTACACCTCTATCTGAAGCGGCAGTGTAGACAGTGGTGTGCGCTACATTTACAAATCCTAGCCAGACTGATTTTAGATTGAATGCAGAGCGTGCAGTGCAGCATCCCTGACCATGTGCACGCTCCCACCCCAGCCTATCTGAATGTCCGACACCAGCAATGCAGTAGTAAACAATTAGGGCCTTATTTATCAAGGGATAGCGCCAGGTAGCGAATGGTGAGCGAACGGTAATGACGGTCACCGCCACGAGAACGCCGGCTCCCCTCCGCAATCACACATTTATCAAGCCGATCCTGCTTAGCGACTGACAGAGCGCCAGATAGCAAAGCATTCATCATTATTCCAGCCTCACCCCACAGCGCCAGCGAGCGACCTTGAACAGCGACAGGTAGGACCTCTCGCTACCTGGCGCTCTCCAATGCATTTCAATGGAGCAATCTTTAAATATTCATAATTAATTGATATTAATGTTTTTTTTTTTTAAATGTCAAAAATTCTGTGACCACTTCTGCAATGTTAGATATATTTTTTAAGGTAAAAAAAAAAAAATTGTGCAGAATTGTTATTACAGGTCTGATATTAATGTATTCATATTACAAAATGTTTATAAAAACTTGTTTAATTTTTTTTGTCAAAAATATGGTTGTTTGGGGGTTAAAAAACTACTTTTAACCCATCGCCGCCAGCGCTCTGGGGTTTAAGCATGCATTTTGCAGCGCGAGAATTTTTTGAGCGTGATTTGTTAATGAATATGCTGGGAGCCGTTCGCTGTCATGCGCTCCCATACAGTGCGGAACCTGTCAAACAGCGACTCCCCACCCCGTATTCCACATTACCGCACACCGACTGAGTCGCTGTCAACAACCGAACAACGGCCAAGCACAGCGAATACTAGCGGGCGCTGTGAAAATACCGCTACTGTCACTCATCTGGCGCTACCTGGCGCTATTAATAAATCGGCCTCCCCGAGTCACAGCAGACATCTGTCATTGGACTAGAGCCCACGCATGCAAAATGGAGCAGGGAAACGTGAGTTTTTGTGGGTGAACTGGGGGGTTTCACACAGCTGGGCATCCCATCTTTTAGATTCCAGGTTGGCCACTGCTGGCTTTTGTTCCACTTTAAGAGGGGTGTTAGAAGCAGCAGTGCATTGGCCCAGCTGGCCCCTAGCAGTGCAGCCCACCAGGAATTCTCCTGGTTCTCTTTATAGCCATCCCACCTCTGACAGGCTAATAATTCCTTCTGGGCACAATCCCAGCCTGTTGGTCAGGGTCTCTAAATCAGTGGCTCCCAATTTTGTAGGAACGGTGTGTGTAAACTTTCCTTTTAAACTAAAATACTGACAGCTGGCACAATGTGGTTAAAGAACTGCACACATTTCCTTTCTCTGTCTCTCTGCTCCATCCATCCCTGTCTCTTCAGCTCTGCCCTATTGATTGTATGCCACCTCTGCTTCATCCATCCGTATCTCCTGAGCCCTGACCCATCCATTCCTTTCCCTTGAGCCCTGACCCATCTTTCCTTATCCCCTGAGCCCTGACCCGTCTATCCTTGTTTTCTTAGCTCTGCCCCATCCATCCATGTACCCCCAAGCTCTGCCACATCTATCCATGCCCCTCCAGTTCTGCCCCATTCACCCCTGTCCCCTCCGCTCTGCCCCACAATCCTGTCCCCTCAGTTCTGTCCCATCCACCCCTCAGTTCTACGCCTTTCCATCCCTGTCCTCCCAGCTTTGCCCATCTACCCCTCTTAGAAGGTTGAAACATAGAAGGTTGACGGCAGAAGGAGACCATACGGCCCATCTAGTCTGCCCTTATGTGTATACTGTATGTTCTCTTTATCTTAGGATAGATGTGTGCTTATCCCAGGCATGTTTAAATTCAGTGACCGTTGATTTTTCAACTACCTCTGCTGGAAGTTTGTTCCAAGCATCTACTACTCTTTCTGTAAAATAATATTTTCTAACATTGCTCCTGATCTTCCCCCCGACTAGCTTCAGGTTGTGCCCCCTTGTTCTATCATTAAGTTTCTTCTTAAAAACACTTCCCTCCTGATCCTTATTCAATCCTGTCACATATATAAAGGTCTCCATCATGTCCCCCCTCTCCCTTCTTTCCTCCAGACTGTACAAATTAAGTTCTTTAAGTCTCTCCTGATAAGTTTTAAGTTTAAGTCCTTCCACCATTTTTGTTGCCCGCCTTTGGACACGTTCTATTTGAATAATGTCTTTTTGCAGGTAAGGTCTCCAGAACTGCACACAGTATTCTAGCTGTGGCCTCACCAGGGCTCTATACAGCGGCATCACAACCTCCCTCTTCCTACTGGTGATGCCTCGAGCTATGCAGCCGAGCATCCTGCTTGCTTTTCCCACTGCCTGGCTACACTGTCCACTCATCTTGCAGCTATCAGTAATCAGTATCCCTAAATCTCTCTCCTCCGAGGTCCTGGATAACACAGTGCTGCCCATACGGTACTCAGAGCAGGGATTCCTTCTACCCAAGTGCATGATTTTACATTTACTTCCAGCTCTGCCAATCTATCCATCTTTCTTCCAGCTCTGCCAGTCTATTCATCTTTCTTCCAGCTCTGCCAGTCTCCCCCATCCCCCACAGCAGATCTACCCAGCCATTCCTGTCCTTTTCATTTTGCCCATCCATCCCTCTTCCTCCCAGCTATCTCTCCATCCATCCATCCATCCATCCATCCATCCATTCCTGTCCTTCCTGTTTTATTCATCCCTCTTCTTCAATACTCATTCATGTGGTGCCAAACTAAAAAAACATAGGGGGTTGGAGGGCAAGCATCCCTTCTTAGTTTTGGCCATGGAATTTATAGACCCCTGACCCGCGACTCTCTCCACCACAAAGGGACCCACTGAGACTATGCCACCCGAGGGCCCAGGAGCCGGCCCTGCTCGCAGGGAATATCTAACAAATGCATCAGACGTAATAAAGTATGATCCTCACTTCCCTAATAAAAGAAGAAAAAAACAACGAGCCTACGCTGATGCTTCTTTGAGCCATAACTGATGAGGAAAAGCAAGGGTGTGAAGCGACAACATTGACTGAATGAAGAAATCTCAGACGTGAGATGTAATGATCAAACTGGTGGTAAAAATGAGCGTGACAGAGGTCAGCGCCTCGCACATCTTTCTGTAAATAAGCTGCAACATGTTGGGTGGACTGTGTGTCTCTGAGGACTGACCTGACCGCAAAGAGGAAGTAAAGAGAGGGCCGTTGCTGCCCACAAAGTCACTTTGAAATGATAAAAGAACGCAGAGTTTCAAGGCCAACCCGATCCTCACATCATTCTGACTCGCTTAACCTGCTGATCAATATCCTTCATTGACAGAGTCGCACAGTCATATTAAATGCAATATTTTGAACCCGACAAAAGTTAAAGTGGACCAACACCCAGGATTTTCACTATCCTGGGTGTTGGTCCAACGGTTAAAAGAGGACCAAAACCCTTTAGAACCCCACACCAATGCTCAGCTAGAAGATCACAGGGTCACCCGAGTCCCACTCCCTGGGGCACCCTAAGTTGAGAAGCCCCGCTTTGTGAAACCCACTAGGTTGCCCAACTTTCATACTTCTGCGCGGAGCCCTCGCTGCAACTGCATCCCTAGCATCAATCTATCTGGGACACGTACCCGCGTCAGGCTTTTCTGAATGGCCGATGGAGCTGTGCGAAACCAAGCAAACTGATTGGCTGAGCGGCCCGTGTCTGGTGAGTTTCCTCCAAACACTGAACATGGCAGTGACATCACGTTTAAGAGTAGAACACCAGACATGATGCTTGTGAGCCCTAGGGTTGCATGCGGGGTAGTATATATCGACAATGAGGAAATTACCCACCCACACCCGCCCTTCCTGAATCAATCAGGGCACTCACCCTCGCCCGAGTCTGCGCCATGGAAGCGTAAGGAAGGTGAGTGAAACAGGGCGACCTGGGGGTTATACACAGTGGGGCACCCCAATTCGGGATGCCGTCGCAGAGAGGAACAACACACAGGAAAGTGAAATTCCTGTGCGTTCCTGTTCCACTTTAAAGTGCTGACAAAATAAAATTCCAATGTAACAGGTGAACTCTTTACCAACTTTGGCTAAGAGGCCGATTCATCAATAGCGCCAGGTAGCGCCAGATGAGCGACTGTAGCGTGATTTTTTCAGCGCCAGCCAGTATTCGCTGTGCTTGGCTGGCATTAGCTTGATGACAGCGACTCAGTCGGTGTGCGGTAATGTTGAATACGGGCTGGGGGGTCGCTGTTTCACAGGTCCAGCGTTGTATGTGAGCGCCTGACAACGAATGGCCAGAGCGAACGGCTAGCTTCATATTCATCAAAAAATCACGCTCCGAATGTGCTGTCGCTGTCCATTCCTTGTTTAAACCCCAGAGCGCTGGCGGCGATCTGTATTAACTAGTTTTTAACCCCTAAACAACCATATTTTTTGAATGTAACATTATACATGTTTTTAGAATCATTTTGTTATATGAATACATTAATCTCAGACCTGTTAGATCAATTCTGCACATATTTTTTTTTTTTTTCTTTTACTTAAAAATAAATCCTAACATTGCAGAAGTGTTCTCCGATTTTTTGACATTAAAAAAATTTAAAAAAAAAATTATTACCAATTAATCATGAATTATTATAGATTGCTCCATTGAAATGCATTGGACATCACCAGGGAGCGACAGCTCATACCTGGCGCTGTGAGGGAATTTGCAGCGGCGCTGTTCGGTCCAGGCGGCTTCATGATGAATGCCACGCTAGCCGTCGCTCTCGCCGGCGCTAGCCTCATTTTGCTTGATAAATGCGTCATTGTGACCGCCGCCGGGCGTACTTGAGTCGGTAGTCGCCGTTAGCTGCCGCTACCTGGCGCTCGTCAGACACTACCTGGCGCTATCGCTTGATGAATAAGGGCATAAGTCTAAGCAGCCTAATGACCTATCTAGCTGAAAACCCTGGCATTGACCCATTTGCTACGAGAACACAAGACTTCCAAAATGAGGAAGTTGAATTTCAGCAGAATGGGTTAAACATGTCACCCATGTCTTAGCCAGAGCTCATCAGATGAACCCCTTCTTTAAATTATCCAAAATGTCTCTTCAGGCCGGGTGAAGTTATAAATATTACCTCTTGGGGGCATGGTACCAGGAAGTAACTCAATGGGGCAATTTTACGCCCTGTGAGGAGGTAGCGAGCCAGCGGATTTCTCCGAGAATACATCTGCCCAGTCGGAATAATGCTGAGGTAGACCATCAAGTAAAACAGTGACCGTTCTCAATATCTAAAACAAGAAATTCCGTGATGGCATAAACTTCCGATCTGGGTACAGGTACACGTTAACATACCTCCCAACTGCCCCTTACTTGGAGGGACTGTCCCTCTTTTGAGTCCATGTCCCCCTGTCCCTCATTGTTCTCACGTGTCCCTCTTTGAGGTGTAACACACAGATCTGCATTAATAAATAATGAATTGGCCTATACAAACTGTTTATATTATTGTTATTATATTTTATATTATATTATATTTTAATATAACTGTGACAACCTATCTCCTATCCATCCCTCAATAAGGGGCTGTGGCTTAAAGCAAACTAAAACCCACATTTTTAACTAGCATTCCCTGAATTGCCTATTTGCACTGCTCCCACTTCACTCTAATCCCAGATAATGGCGCCTGTTTTAGCTGTAAAGCTCCGCCTCCTCCATTCATTGCCACTGTTGTGTGTGGCAATGTTGTCATTGCCACGCCTATGCAATGACTGATCACCTGCAATCCTACAGGAAAGCAAAAAATCAGTGTTGCAGGGTGATTTGATAAGCGAAAATATCCATTTTTAGTTCTACTTCCTAAGAAGAGTATTGTCAGGGGCTTTGGTCAAATGTATTTCACAAGTTCAGTGGGTTTTAATCCACTTTAATTTACCAATTGGCCCTCTTTCTCACCCTGAAAAGTTGGAAGGTATGACCTCTCATTGTACAGAAACTCATGTCCATCACCTAAAGAGACAGCAAACTGTAATCAGCGCAGCATTGGGGGGCAGGTATTGGTAGAGCCGCCATTCGCTTCTATGGCCACACTTTCTGCAGCACTCGGCAAATGTCTCACAGTGACTCTATCATGCGCGGCTCTGGGAATCTCATCTCAGACCAAGCTGCTAAATGTGGATCCTCGCTCTCAATATTGGAAAGGTTACACAGCCCAGCAGGCGTCAGGAGAGTGTGGTGAACCCGCTACATTCCAGCAGGGGACCAAGTGCTGCCAACCGTCACTGCTGCTGAGTGTACTTTCACAGCGCTGCGTACCAGAGCCATTACATTTAAATGGATCTGCAAACATCTTGGTTCAGAGATCTGCTGTGAGTTCACCTCATTACTAGAGACTATGGCCCTTATTCATCAAGCGATAGCGCCAGGTAGTGTCCGACGAGCGCCAGGTAGCGGCAGCTAACGGCAACTACCGACTCAAGTACGCCCGGCGGCGGTCACAATGACGCATTTATCAAGCAAAATGAGGCTAGCGCCGGCGAGAGCAACGGCTAGCGCGGCATTCATCATGAAGCCGCCTGGACCGAACAGCGCCGCTGCAAATTCCCTCACAGCGCCAGGTATGAGCTGTCGCTCCCTGGCGATGTCCAATGCATTTCAATGGAGCAATCTATAATAATTCATGATTAATTGGTAATAATTTTTTTTTTTTTTTTTTTTAATGTCAAAAATCGGAGAACACTTCTGCAATGTTAGGATTTATTTTTAAGTAAAAAAAAAAAAAAAAAAAATATGTGCAGAATTGATCTAACAGGTCTGAGATTAATGTATTCATATAACAAAATAATTTTAAAAACATGTATAATGTTACATTCAAAAAATATGGTTGTTTAGGGGTTAAAAACTAGTTAATACACATCGCCGCCAGCGCTCTGGGGTTTAAACAAGGAATGGACAGCGACAGCACATTCGGAGCGTGATTTGTTGATGAATATGAAGCTAGCCGTTCGCTCTGGCCATTCGTTGTCAGGCGCTCACATACAACGCTGGACCTGTGAAACAGCGACCCCCCAGCCCGTATTCAACATTACCGCACAACGACTGAGTCACTGTCATCAAGCTAATGCCGGCCAAGCACAGCGAATACTGGCTGGCGCTGAAAAAATCACGCTACAGTCGCTCATCTGTCGCTACCTGGCGCTATTGATGAATCGGCCTCCCCGGAGGTTATTTAAGAAAGGATAGCACCAGGTAATGCCTCGTAGCGGCAGGCAGTGTCCGGTGAACGCTGGGCGCGGTATGAGAAACCACATAGAAGAAAGCGAATCTGGTGAGCGCCTCTAACAGCGCCATGTAGCATCACATGTATTACCAGAGGCAGCTCAGTGTATAGCACCAGCGCTCTAGGCTGAGGAGCGCCATGTAGTACCTGTCGCTCTGTAGCGCTCTCCTATACATTTCCATGGGGCTCCATTAGTTGCGTATAAATAGCGTTTTTGCTCAAATCATTGTGTGAATGCAAACAAACACTTTTATACATTTTTTGTGTTTTTTAAATTTTTATGCAGAATTGTATGTACAGGTCTGGCACTAAAGTGTCATTGTCACAGTGTTAAAATAATGTCATTCCATGTGTTATCGCTTTGTTACTGGTGTATATGTGTTTAAAAACAGACTTTGATCACACAGAGTCTGGCACTCTAGCATATGCTAGAGCGTCCCAACTTTAGAGCGCCAACGCTGTGTGTGTAGCTTTTTCTTGAATATGGTGTTGAGTGCTGACTGCCAGACGCACTGACTTGGCGCTACCTCTCGCTCTCTGCAGCGCTGTACTGGTGTTACAGCTCCCAACATACATCGCATTCATCAATGCCGGCCAGGTTACTACAGCGACCGCAACGCTAGGTTACAGCGCCCGATACCCGTTTACAGCGTCTACTAGCGGTCGCTCTAATCACTGCTATACAGACGCTCATCTGACAATACCTGGCGCTAGTAGTGAATCAGCCCCCACGTCTGGCTACAGGTCTATGTGGGTCCTTGGGGTGAAAGAGTCATGATGCACTCCACGGTAAGGCCGAAAGTATGGTGGATTCTATATGAAGGATTTTATATTTCACTACTTCACCTTTACCTACTTTTGACCTACTTACAGTACCAAGTAAAATATATCCCACCTCTAGCTGCCCACCCCCTGCCCCATGCAACTTGTTACAGACAAATAAAACAAGTTAGAAAAAACATGATACATGGATAGATAAAAAGACAAATTGGCCTTTTTTTTTTTAAATATACTGTATATGACCATTGGATGCTTGCGCACATATAGAATTTTTGCCTCTGCAGTGATACGAACACAAGCAGTGAGTGCACACGTACCCATGTGGCAAGCTGCCCTAATTAAGGTGCCCACTTCATTCATGCTGTGGCCCGGGAATCAAATCTGCTAACCTCCAGTCATGGGATTGCTTCCTTAGAAATAACACAATGTAAGAGAGAAAGAAGGAATAGATAGAAGTGAGGAAAGAAAGAAGGAAGATAATAGAAACAATAATAATAAGGAATAAAATAGAAAGTAGGAATACAACAAAAAGAAAAACTATATAGAGGAGCAAATAAAAAGAAAAGAGAAATAGGTAAAACAAGTGAAATAGAAGAGAAATAAAAAGAATGATTGTGAGCCCCCCCCCCCCCCAAATCGCCGCAGCCAACTCCCCTCTTCCGGTCCCACGGCACATCGAAGAGCAGCGGCTCTGATGGCTGCATCCTCCGCCTCCGTCTAACAGGGAGCGTGTCCGTTCATTCACAAATGCCTGGTGTGGGCACGTGCACTGCTAGAGCGAAGCGGAGAATGTGGCCGTCAGAGCCGCTGCTCTTAGATGCACCGTGGGACCAGGATGAGGTGAGTTGGCTGCGGCAATCTGGGGGGGGGGGGTTCACACAGCAGGGCACCCCCGATCGGGGTGCCCCTGAGGAAAGGACCTGAACCCAAGATGGTCAAAATCCTGGGCTTTGCGCCACTTTAAAGTAGACCCTTGCCCGGAGGAATCCCGATTTGGGGTGCCCTGCTTTGTGAAACCCCCTAGATTTACCACTCAGCTCACCTTTCAGTTGTTTCCAAAGCACAGCTGCAGGCTCTCGTCCATGCAGGGCGCACAGCCATGCACACTAAGGCCCTTATTTATCAAGGGATAGCGCCAGGTAGTGTCTCACTAGCGCCAGGTAGCGCCAGCTATCGGCGGCTACCGACTCCAGAACGCCAGGCTGCGAACACAATCACGCATTTATCACGCTAAATGAGGCTAGCGCCGGCGAGAGCGTCAGCTAGCGCGAGATTCATCATGTTGCAGACTTCAGCGAACAGCGCCGCTGCTAATCCTATCACAGCGCCAGGTATGACCTCTCGCTACCTGGCGCTCTCCAATGCATTTCAATGGAGCAATCTTTAAATATTCATAATAAATTGATATTAATGTTTTTTTTTTTTTTTTTTAAATGTCAAAAATTCGGTGACCACTTCTGCAATGTTATATCTTTTTTTTAAAGTAAAAAAAAAAAAAAAATTGTGCAGAATTGATATTACAGGTCTGATATTAATGTCTTCATATTACAAAATGTTTTAAAAAACTTGTTTATTATTTTTTTCCAAAAATAAGGTTGTTTGGGGGTTAAAAAACTACTTTTAACACATCGCCACCAGCGCTCTGGGGTTTAAACAAGCATTTCACAGCGCGAGAATTTTTTGAGCGTGATTTGTTAATGAATATGCTGGGAGCCGTTCGCTATGGCCAGTCGCTGTCATGCGCTCCCATACAGCGTGGAACCTGTCAAATAGCGACTCCTAACCCCATATTCAACATTACCGCACACCGACTGAGTCGCTGTCAACAACCGAACAACGGCCAAGCACAGCGAATACTAGCCGGCGCTGTGAAAATCACGCTACTGTCGCATAAAACATTGGTTTACACAGAGTGGCGTGCATTGGTTCAGACAGAGCGGCGTGATAGGGAGCAGCGGGGCCGCACCCCTGGTTTCCCTAGTCGGCTGGCCTGGAGTCTAAAAGACTGGGCTGCACTTTAAACTTTAAAAAGAAAAACTGAAACCACTGATGCCAAGAAAGAAAACCATGCTGTGTATCACATGACCACCATGTGAGATAGGCTCTCCCAAGATGCAGGGGCCCATCACCTGCCCAGGTAAGTTCAGTGCTGGCATCTAATCTGGTGCATCAAAATGTACCCGTTCCCAAGATTGAGTTCTGCAGTAAGCATGTACATGGGGATTTCCTTGGAGCTAATCCATCCATTGCTATCCATAACCCTATCCCCCCCCCCCTCCCCTTGCAGAGCCACAGCGAGGCTCACACTGGGCCACCAGGTTACCAGGGAATCCCACGGTGGGCCCCAGAGCTGAGGTGCCCTTTGGGGGCTCCAACCACTAATAGAGACGCATACCTTTCAACTTTTCTGGGTGGGAAAGAGGGACATGTGTTAAATTAGACCACGCCCCGCATTGAGGGATGGATAGGAGATAGAAACAATAAAAGCCTGCACATAAACAATAGAAACGCAGATCTGCATGTTACACCTCAAAGAGGGACAAATGAAAACAACAAGGGGCAGGGGAACAAGGATTCAAAAGAGGAAAAGTTGCTGCAAATCGGGACACTTGGGAGGTATGGAGATGTTGTCCTATGTGAACAGTGAAAGTAATTATTATGAGGTCTATCTATAGGAGCAGTAAGTAATGCTGCCTGTGGCTGTTCAATGGCAGGAGAGCACAGCTTATTCACTCACCCACACAATACAGTTATTGTAAATAAACCCTAAAAGTTAGGCAGCGATATTTACATGTCACTGTAGGGTGGGCCCACAGAATCCGTTCTCCTGGTGGACCCCAACCCCCCCCCCCCCCCCCCCAAACGGACAATGACCACAGTTCTAATCCATTCACTGCAACATAGAAGGGGGTGGGTTAAGCAGTGGTAAGTGCCCCAATCTTATGACCTGGGAAGTTTTACAAAAGAGGAGGGGGAGGAAGCTGCCTTTAATCCTTTTCTAATAAATGGACGATTTATGGGAGTGCTGACATCTTTCTTTGACAATACATGTACAAAATTACCTGATAATGGGCGGCCATGGTCTCCCCCCATACACGGCCACCTCCAGTCTGGGATGTGAAAGTGCAGAACCCAGATTCAGATACTGGGCTGTGGGTGAGTGATCACTAGACCAGATCGAGGTAAGTAAGGAAGCCTCGTGTCTACTGTGGCACTGCTCATCTGAGGTCTTTAGGGAAACTCCATGAACATGGTCTCTCTATCTAAAGCAGAACAAAACTCAGGATTTTTACCAAATCATTTGGGATGCCCCGTTAAATTAACCCCCCAGATCGACTATAAAAACGTACTTATACCAGGTCCTACGGTGCATGCGCAGGCTCTTGTCCAATCAACACCATATGACATGCATATTAAAGCAGACCAACAGTCAAAAATGATTTAAACCAGGCCAACACAACAAACAGTGTTTATATGCATCCCTCCCGGGAGAAATTTAGATTCCTGACATAAAAATTAATTTACCTTTTTCTAAAACCTACTGGGATATTTTTTTTTTAATATTCTTTATTTAAGCAGTTTTATAAGTACAATACAACAAACAAATGCAGTACAAAAGACGTCAGGAAAATAGGGGGGGGGGGGACAGGGGAGAGCAGGCCACATGCCAGCATCATACAGTGTTAACTCAGAGCAGTAATTCCTACACTACATAGTCGCCAATTCATGACTACCGCTCGGAGCGGTAAATAATCTCTCAGTGCGCTGGTGACTTCTTACATCATGTAGGCTCCAAACAAGAACCCCGCTCTTCTAGCACAGAAGGGCCCGGAGTCCACCGATCCCACTCCCAAACACAGGACAGGGTAAGGGGATACACAGGGGGGGGGGGGGAACAAAGGGAAAAAAGGGGGGGGGGGAGAAGGGAAAAAGGGGGGGGGGGATCAAGGGGGAGGAGGCAGGCGAAAGGCTATGCAGCGTTCCCTGACAGTGCGCAACCCAACTTACTGGGATAAATTTTAAAGACAAAATGGCGGCTCCTGCATTTGCAGGCCACCTGCAAACAGGAAGTGCTGCTGGGCTTCCTGTTACTGTGCATTGTCATGGCTGAGATGTTTGGAGACAAAGCTCCAAAATGTCCTCTTCTTTCCCATCTGTGCCAGGCTGTTGGTCTGGTTTAATGGCCTTCATACGGCTCTGCTGAGATGCAGAGTTCTGAAATATGGAGTGTGTGCAGGCGCATCCCAAGTTTCCCTTTAGACGTGGATTTGCTCCCGCCTCTGAACGGCTGTGCGTGTATGTGCCTCTCAGCCAAGAGAGGCTGGGAATGCATCCGCCAATGTTAACATTGCCGTGTGAGCCAAGGTGAGTTTAGCAGCGACCCCCGGGGGGGCAAAAACAGCGGGGCATCCTGATGCCCAAGGGGAAGGCCAACCTAAAAGTCGAAAATACTCTAGGGAAACCACCCGGGTTTTGTCCAGACAGGACCTCTGATTAGGCAAGCCCTCATCTGGGAGTATCGGTATGCCTGGTTCCAGACTTGCTGGGTCAGTGGGGCATCCCCAGAGGTGCAGCTAGGCTTTCTGGCACCTAGGGCAAAGATTCGAAATGGCGCCCCCACCTATTCTCAGGCCCCCCTTTGGCACTCCCCTGACCTGCTGCACCCGGGGCGAGTGTTAGTCAGAAATATTTGCATGTAACTGTAGGGTGGGCCCTGGACCCCCCACCCATTGGACATTGACCACAGATCAAATCCATTCATTGCACTAGAGGGGGGTTGATCAGGAAGTGTTAAGGGACCCAATCTTATGACCTGGGAAGTATTACTATAGAGGAGGGGGGGGGGGGAGCTGCTGCGAGTAGAAAAAGATGGGTATTTGTGGTTGCTGTTTTCTACAGCCCGCAGGTCAGTGGTGCATTAGGTAATACGAGGCTCCCCAACTTACCTTGAGTAAGTTGTCTGACACATCACTGTACTTGAAAGCTTTGTGAAATGTACTTGGCAACCTTCCTCCCTCTTGACAGTGTTACCTTATCCATGGTCTAGCCACCTCTTGTCTCCATTATTGCAGGAACGGGCCCTCAGGATAGAAAAGATGTGTTGTTTCAGGTAACACAGTCAAAGGGGGGAAGTGGATTGCATCTATAAGACTCTAGGGGCGGTGGTCTCTTGCCTCCAGCAATCACACAGCGCATGTACGGGTCCCGGCTGCACCCACAGCTTATCTGAATGACAGGTTTAGGCACACAGTCGGAAGAAAGCAGTTGCGGGGATGCCTGCCACTCCTCTATTCAGCTTTATATGCCGCTCATCACTATGCTTGCCATAGAAAGATGATTAATGGAAAGTCTGCACATGCCCCGTAGGATCACTGGCGAGGAAAAAATACTGGCGATCTCTTTTCCCAAATCGGGATTCCCCCTTGGACAAGCAGGCCTAAACTCTCCTGGCAATTCTCTGCCAGCTACGTTCCAGGTTCACAAGGACCCCGACCCATTGCCCATCAGCTTAAAGTTCAGGAGATGCTCACCCTATCATTCGAGAAGCTCTATATGACAGGAACAAGAAAGAGCTGCAAGTGCAGTTCCACGTGTTCCTTGCACATTTTGGGGTTTAGGTCCACTTTAAGCAAACTTCAGGGCTTCCCCTTAATAAGCAAAAAAGTGCAGAGGAAAGCAATCCAATAATCACATAATGAATGTCTCAAACTCAATATGCAGCAAGACCTGGCCAAACTATGATTTATTAGAACTAATAAATGATTTATTATTTGCTGAGGATCTATCCCCAACTGCTGATTTTTCATCGTTTCTGTTATGCACAATTAATGGAGCCGATCCCGCCACATTTAGCTGTATACATGTGTATTTTGTGAACTTCTATTTATTAAAAAAGCAATTCTGTGAGTACTCACCTGTAGAATTGTTTTTGTTCTTGCATGGCACGGCCTGCTTCGGCATTCATAACAGTTGGGTTATTCCGCCACAAGGTGGCGCAATGTACTGCAGAAGAGCTGTGGCATCTCCCGGCCCCCTATAAAAATGGGATTAACCATAGAGTTCCCAGTGTAGACAAGCAGTGAGACAAGAAGCCGGGAGAGAATAAAGGTAAAAAATGTAAAAAAGGTAAAAAAAACCCCAATTAACTTGGAACAATCACCATAAAGAGGCAACCAAGAATAACGATAACAAGGGTGGGTCGAAGCAGGCCGTGCCATGCAAGAACAAAAACAATTCTACAGGTGAGTACTCACAGAATTGCTTTTTTCTTTATTGCATGGCACGGCCTGCTTCGGTATTCATAACAGTTGGGACATCCAAAAGCAGTGTCCAAAATAGGGTGGGATCCCCAATGAAGGACTCCAGAGTGGAAATCACCACCTGGGTGTCCTGTTTGGCCTGATGAAAGGACTGAGCCACAATGAGGATGTCGTCCAGATAGGGAAGGATGCGAATGCCCCGGGTTCTTAGCAGAGCCATCACTCCCGTCAGCACCTTGGTGAACACCCGAGGCGCCGAGGTGATACCGAATGGTAAGGCCACAAACTGGTAATGCTGATCCTCCAGCACGAACCTCAGAAATCTCTGATGACCTGGGAAGATAGGCACATGAAGATAGGCATCCTTGATGTGCACGGTGGTCATGAAGTCGCCCGGGCGAAGGGTACCGACAGCAGAGCGTAGCGTCTCCATGCAAAAATGTTTGAATCTGACAAACTTGTTGAGGCCCTTCGAATCCAGAATGGGCCTCAGAGAGCCGTCCTTTTTGGGGACCGTGAAAAGATTGGAATAGTACCCCTGACCCCATTCTTGATGGGGCACCGGACAAATGACCCCTGACTCCAGCAGGCATTGAACCGCCAAAAGTAACCCTTGAGCTGACAGGGGGTTTAAAGACATCTGGGATCTGATGAATCTTGGGGGCGGCCAGGCTGCAAACTCTATCTTGTAACTGGAGGACACCACCTCCTGAATCCACCGGTTTGAAACGTGGAGCCTCCATACGTGAGCAAAGAGCCGAAGACGTCCCCCCACCCGGATGGGTGAGGGCGCCTCCTCATGCTTGGGAGGGGGTTTGGGCTTGGAACCCCAGGAGAGACCGTGACGTCCACGGGATCTGCCACGGCCCCAAGACTCTCTGCGGCTACCTGAGAAGAGGGAGCCACGATCTCCTCTGGAAGGACGAAGGGAGGGGAGGGAGACGGAGCTCCCCCGAAAAGGCCGGGGCTGTCTCCTACGCTGAGGCAGCCTGCCCTCCTTGGCCAAAACATCAAGACGCTCACCAAAGAGCCGCAGCCCTGCAAAGGGGAGCCCAGTGAGAGCCTTCTTAGCAGCAGCATCAGCTGCCCACTGACGTAACCAAACAGAGCGGTGCAAGAGGGCCCTATAATCCTCCCTCCTCTTACCAGCCATAGCGCCATGGCAGAGATGCTTGAGCAGTTTCTTAAGGGCAATAGCAGTAATGGCAGCAGCACAGGCCAGGCGCAGTCCAGCCCCCACACAAGTAAAAGCATGGCAGGCCAGCTGATCCATGCGCCGGTCCTCGCTGTCCTTCAAAGTGGTAGTGTCAGGGGAAGGCATGACCAAAGTATTAGACAGGCCTAGCACGAGAGCGTCCACCTCAGGGAATAGGTCCAACGCTTTACTAGATCAGCAGGAAAGGGATATCCAATCCCTTGGGCACAGCGGGCAGAATGTTAGGACATTCCCATTCCCTAGAAGTGAAATGGCCCTACTCAGGGAACTCCAGACGCTGTTTACCAGGACAAAAAAAAAAGCTCACCCTGCTTTCTCTTAGCCAACTCAGGGGAAGCAATGTGCAAGATTTAAAAAATTTGTGACAGCAGATTGTCAGTGTCCTCAGGGTACCATGATTTCTCCCTGGACGCAGACCCAGGGACACTAATGCAACCCTCCTGCTGGTCCCCAGAGTCAGAGTCCTGGAACAGTTCCCCCTCTTCTATGAATAAAGTCCCCCAGTAGCATCAAATTCCTCATACTCCTCAGTGGAGCGGGAGGGTGTGGAAGTCAGGTGCCGCTTCTGGCCAGAAGCCTTCCTAGGAATAGGCCCGGCAAGCTGCTTCTCAATGTTGGCCACACGAAGTGCCAGATCAGACTGTGACCCCCTGCTAGCATCTCCCTCACTGGGAGCTAATTGCAGCAGTGGGGGGGGGGGGTAGGTGATGCCGAAGGGGGTGCAGAGCTGGGAAGCGATGCAGGCAAACCAAGCTGGAGCGCAAGGACACTTTGAGCGCACGGCACGCACACCGTGACATCATTGCTGATAGGGGATACCCCGCACATGGAACACAGCCGGGATTGCCCCAAAGGACCTCCGAGCACGCTATCCCCAGGCGCCTCCATATGGTGATTAACACAAGCGCCATAGGCCAGAGCTGGGTAAAGGCTAATACAAAAGCCACCCGGGATGCCCTTCCACGGGATGCCCCCAGATCAGCAAAAAAGGGGGGGATGAGGGGGAGGAAAGAGTAGAGTCAGGAGAAACCACAACCCACTGGTATCCCGCCTGAAAGACATAAGTAAAAACGACACATGAGCATCCCCCAGCACATTCCCCACGAGACCAATAAAAAAAACCCCAAGGGGGACTCACGGACCGAGGACACCGCAGGGTCACCAAGGCACAGACCGCAGGATGAAGCGACACACCGGAGGAAACAGCGCTGCAGCCCGGAAGGGAGAAATCCAGATGCACAGCTAATCCAAAATGGCGCCGGCAGAGGAACCTCAAGCCCCGCCCCCCCAAAGAGGGCAAAAATGGCGCCCACGTGACCCCGCCGACGCCATGACAAAGCAAAATCGCCACAGGTTATAGCGCCCACAGCCGCGGAGCGCAGTACAAAGCGGCGCGGCGGGCAAAAAACACCAAAAAACACACTGTAAACGCCAAAACACCACAACTAACACCACTCACCGCTACCACCTGCAACCCCTCCCCCCCCCCCCCGAACAAAGTCAGAGAGGGGGAGGGGGGAGAGAGAGAGAGACGAGAAGGCAGCGGCGAGTATCCAGGCCAGGAGGGGGGGGGTGGGACCCCAGAAGGAAAAGAAGGGGACACAGTCCCCAAAACATTCACCCCCTCAGAAGCCAGGACAGGAACTCCGCATCCCTAGTAGGCTCACCATAAAGCCTATGGCTGGCTCCCCTTTGTGGAACAGGGTCTGCGGCTTAGAGCAGCGCTCCCGGAGCACTTGACCCTAGTGCTCTTCTACCCTCACCCGATCTGTCAGCCGAGGCTGGGAGGCAGTGAGGGTCCAGAAACGGATGGAAATAGACTTGCAGGGCCACAGGCTTGGTTGTCTCGCTCACCTGCGCATAGAGAGAGAGCCATCTTCTATCTTCGCAGTTTCACTGCAGAGGAAACACTGGGAACTCCCGTTTTTATAGGGGGCCGGGAGATGCCACAGCTCTTCTGCAGTACACTGCGCCACCTTGTGGCGGAATAACCCAACTGTTATGAATACCGAAGCAGGCTGTGCCATGCAATAAAGAAAATAGGCCTAAATTTAAAAATACATTTAGGTCCTAGGTGCCCCACTAGTTAAAGAGGACCAAAACCCACAATTTTAACTAGCATCCTCTGAATTACTCCCCCATAATTATTACCTTTTGCCAATTTTTAGTGCTCATGCTTCACTCTAATCCCAGATAATGGCGTTTGTTTTTGCAGCAAAGCTCCGCCTCCTCAATTCACTGTCATTGTTGTATGTGGCAATAATTGCCACACCTATGCAATGATCGCCTGCCATCTCACAGAGAGGAACAGCAAGAAAATCAGTGTTCCAGGACTATTCCAAAAGCGAAAATATTAATTTCTAGTTTTACACACAAGAAGGGAGGGGCTTTGACCAAATGTTATTCACAAGTTCAGTTGGTTTTGGTCCGTGTTGCAAGCCATCAATCTCCACCCCATGTTCAGGCCCCCCGTGGCACAGGAAGCACAGGCTGCAATACGGGTTCCAACCCAGCGATCAGAGTTACTAATCACCGGACAACTGGGAGTAAAAAAAAAAGGTAAGTACCTTTTTTTAGCTGCTATATCAATTTAAAGAAGAAAAAAAAATGAGGCTTTCACTATTCTGGATTTAGTTCCTCTTTCAATTTGTTGAAATTCACCCATAAACTCACGGCTTCTGCGATCTCATGCACAGGCCCCCAGCCATTCAGCCGCTTGCATTCAGTTTTTACTATGCCACTCTGCATACCCAGAATGCCCCGCTGTGCAAAGCGGCCCCCGACCAGCCTGGGCATACCAGTACCCCCTCAGCATTCCAGCAAATAGGTGAGCCGGCTCATAATGATGATGACGCCTACTCAGCGAATCATTTCCCTCATTTGGCTTGCCATATAGAAATAGCTGAAGTGGTTATTATCGGTATGCCCGGTATTGGCCTTGTCGGGTGGCACTGTGCTGCGGGGCATCCTGGCCTGGGGTGCTCTATGCTGCCAGTGTTTGAGGCAGTATAGAGGAAGTCTTATCTGCTTATTTATTTTCTCTTTAAAGAGGAACAATGGCCTCCCTTTAAGACCAATTTCCTTATCCCAAATCGAGGTACCAGTCTGTGTGAAACCCCCTCTCCCCACCCAGCATACCGACTTAGCCATCCGTGTCTACACCTCCTCCCATACGTTTTGCTGAATATGCAGCCATTTCTGAAAAACTTACGTGGGTAGGTGGAGGAGCACTTTTCCTTTCCTAGTCGATATGACCTCAGGTCGCCTAAGCAAAGCATGAATGGGACGCCACCTGCACATTGGCTGGCGACCCCTGCATGTGCCATGGTATTGTAAGTTATCACAGGCAATCCTGGTGCTTTCGCACAGTGGAGCATCCCAAATCAGGATGCCCCGCTGCAGAGGAACAACATCCTGAATAGAGTATATCCTGGGAGTTGACCCACTTTAAAGCGGAACTTCAGCGTAATTTAATGAAAAGCCCAAACCCTTAAAAAATGATTCCCCAGCATCTAAAATTAATGTATTTAACGTTTTTAATCACTTACTTTTTATTCCTTTCCCCACTGGCCTGCAACTAAGTTCAGCACTCTAGGGCAGTGGTCCCCAACCCTGTCCTCAAGGCCCACCAACAGCTTGTGTTTTGTGAATCTCCACATATCTAGCTCTATAGTTCTGCTGCTGCACTAATTACTCCACCTGTGCATCTGTGTGGAGATCAGCAAAACATGGCCTGTTGGTGGGCCTTGAGGACAGGGTTGGGGAACCCTGCTCTAGGGTATGGGCGCCACCATCTTGGCTCAGTAGCATCACATACTGAGGAGAGGAGAGGGGTCAAAAGTGCAGGGGGCAGGGTTATAGCTGTGCTTTGCACAGACAGAGCAGAGCTGGGGTAAGGAGAAGGTCAGCAATCCCAGAATGCAGAGGGGCACAGTCAGAAGACACTTCCTGTTTGCAGCTAGCCTGAAACTCCATGGGCTGCCATCTTGAATGTTTACAGGCTCAGAAAATACAGTAGATGTAGAAAGGGTAATTTTTAGTGTGAGCAATCTGTATGTACAAGGTGGGGGAAACATATAAGATAGGCTCTTATTCAGGGTGAAGGTCAGGCTTAGGATGTCTATACAGTAAAAAAATATTACTTACTTGACAGCGAGCAGGTAAGTAATATAGTTCTGCGAGTAGTGTAAGTCTTTTTTCTCCTCTCTCAGCTCGAGCTTGCGTACTCTAGCCCCCAGCGCTCATCTGTGTGACCACCACTGATGGCATATATGGTGCAGCCCTTACTGCCAATCAATAAGGACATGAATGCTCCTGTGACTGGCAGCAGCGATGCACTGAGGCTGGTGAGGGAGCTGCACTGGAACTAAGGCCCTTATTTAAGAAGGGATAGCGTCAGGTAGCGCCTGGTTAATGAGAGGTAGCGACAGGTAGCGACTGGTAAACGCCGGACACGGCACGCAATTACACATTTATCAAGCAGAATCTGTTTAGCGACTGGGATAGCGCCATGTAGCGTCTGATTCATCATTTTCACAGCCTCAGCGAACAGCGCCAGCCTTGCACAGCGCCAGGTATTACCTATTTTTTTTTTTTTTTTATTTTCAAAAAATCTCAAATAATTCTGTGACCTCTTCTGACATTGAAAAAGTAGTTTTTTTCACAATTTTTTCATTTTTTATATATTTCTTCAGAAATGACATTACAGGTCTGGCATTAAAGTGTTCATGTTACAATGTTGTTACAATGTAATTCCATATGTTTTCGCTTTGTTACTTGTGGATACATGCTGAAAAACAGACTTTAAACACACCGCCTCCTGCGCTCTGGGCTTCAGAGAAGCATTTTTCTGCGCCAGAGTTGTGTGAGGCGTTTTTTTTCTTGAATATGTTGTGAGTCGGTCGCTATGAGCAGTCGCTACCATGCGCTCCCATACAGCGCTGTACTGGTCAAAAAGCGACTCCTCACAATGTATTCAACATTACTGCACAGCGACTATAAACTAGCGACTCACGGCCGAGCACAGTGACTACTAGCGGGCGCTCTGAAAATGCCTGCTACAGACGCTCAACTGTCGCTACCTGGCGTTAGTGATGAATCAGCCTACCCATTAGGTTTTTTTTTTACTTTACACTGCCTGGAGAGGGATTAAAATTGCTGTATAAAGCTGAACGATTAGGGAATGAAATTAGTTTTAAATATTTCTTTAGAAACCTGACTCCATATTTGTGCATAATGGAGGATCTGCTTTCTGTTTTGATGTTTGCCTGGAGTCCAGCTTGACAACGACAACATATCTTGCTTCTACTTCCTCACCACACAAGATGCAGCTAACGGACAGACAGTAAGGGCATGGGTCCAATTTGGCTCACCTTTTCCCACTCATGTACTTCCTCTTTTATGGAATTCCATTCCTATGCTATTCACCACTCCCAAACTTTACTCTCCAAGCTCAGACATTTAGACGGACAGGCTGATTCATTACTAGCGCCAGGTAACGACAGATAAGCATCTGTACAGCGGCGCTAAGAGCGACCGCTAGTGGTCGCTCTGATCGGCTGTGAGTTGCTATTACAGAGCGCCTTGGTCGCTGTAGTAACATTGCCGGCATTGATGAATTTGATGTGTGAGTCGCTATAACAACAGTACAGATCGGGGAGGCCGATTCATTAATAGCGACAGGTAGCGACAGATGAGCGCCAGTAGCGTGATTTTCACAGCGCCAGCTAGTATTCGCTGTGCTTGGCCGGGGTTTGCTTGTTGACAGCGACTCAGTCGGTGTGCGGTAATGTTGAATACGGGGTTAGGGGTCGCTGTTTCACAGGTTCTGCGTTGTATGGGTGCGCCTGACACCGAATGGCCAGAGCGAACGGCTTGCTGCAGATTCATTAACAAATCACGCTCAAAAATTTCTCGCGCTGTGAATTCCTTGTTTAAACCCCAGAGCGCTGGCGGCGATGTGTGTAAAGTAGTTTTTAACCCCCAAACAACCATTTTTTTTTAATGTAAAAATTATACAAGTTTTTCTAAACATCCCGTAATATGAATACATGAATATCAGACCTGTAATATCAATTCTGCACAATTTTTAATTTTTTTTTTTTTTTTACTTAAAAAAAAATCCTAACATTGCAGAAGTGGTCACAGCATTTTTGACATTAAAAAAAAAAAAAAAAAAAACATTAATAGCAATTAATTATGATTATTTAAAGATTGCTCCATTGAAATGCATTGGACAACGCCAGGGAGCGCCAGGTCATACCTGTCGCTGTGATGGGATTAGCAGCGCCGCTGTTCGTTGCAGTCGGCTACATGATGAATCCCGCGCTAGCTGACGCTCTCGCCGGCGCTAGCCTCATTTAGCGTGATAAATGAGTCATTGTAACCGCCGCTGGGCGTACTTGATTCGGTAGCTGCCGTTAGCTGGCGGTACCTGGCGCTCGTCAGACACTACCTGGCGCTAGCCCTTGATAAATAAGGCCGTATATGGGAGCAAACTGGTCAGTGTGAGCGACTCAAACCATATTCATCAAAATAAAACAGCCTCACACAGCGCTGGTTCTCAAAATTGTGTCGCTGTAGCCCAGAGCGCCAGGCGCTGTGTGATTAAAGTCCGTTTTTGAACACATATCCACTAGTAACAAAGCGAATCATATGGAATTACATTGTTATTACAGTGTGACATTAACACTTTAATACCAGACCTGTAATGACAATTCTGCATAAGAATATAAAAAATCAAAAAAGTTTTCAAAAATGACATTTAATAGGCCAGGAGAGGTCACAGAATGAGTTCATAAAAAAAAATGTAAAAATAAAAAAAACCCTGTTTAAAGTGAAGAAAAGTAATGTCCATTGAAATGTATGGGAGCGCGAAAGGTAGTGACAGGTAATACCGGGCACTCTGGAAGCCAGAGCTGTGAATCAGACGCTATATGGCGCTGTTAGAGTAGCTCACCGGAATCGCTTTGATAAATGTGGTATTGCGTACAGCGCCCGTTGTTTACCGTCCGCTACCTGTCGCTACGAGGCACTACCTTGCGCTATTCCTTGATGAATAACCCCCTAGATGTACATTTCTGCAGAGAAAAGTCTTTTCTGGTCTCATGAGGTTTCCTCCTCTATGACCTGCATGTGGCAGATACTCTGGTAAAGGGGATCAAAACCCTCTGATTTTCACTGTCCGGGGTTTTGGTCCCTACCCCTGGGTTTTACCGATTTGGGATGCCCCTCTGTGATACTGACATCCCTCTGGATCACCCTGTAGTCACCTTGATTTGGCAATCTCATGGTGCTTGAGCAGGTTTACCTCCAATCATCGTTCATATATTATTATTTTCCATGCAATAAATTAGCAGGCACCTCTTGCTGGCTGCTTACCCTGGCTGCGCACATCGACCACCAGGAGCAGGTGCATGCACAGAACAGAGGGGCGCTGGGCCACGGCCCATCATCGCTTTATGTCGGGACCATTGTGGCTTGCTGTGCCCACTTGTGCTGAGAGCTCAATGGGACAGAGTGGCTATTAGATCACCTTTTTGTATGGTCATGGAGGAATGGAACTGAAACTTTGGGGCCCTGCTATGGCTTCTACTCAGCGCTGCAGGAAATGAGCAGGACATGGGCAGGCATCAGTTGATCTGCTTTCCTATGAACTACTGCAGAATGCAGTGGAATTGTGTGACAATGTCCCGTGGAAGACATTCTATAAATATGATGGTCAGCTACCACGACCGGCCTTCGAGGGGCGCAAGCTGTGCGGGCGCACAGGTCACCATAACAATCTCTCTGTAAGAGGGGGGCACCAGGAGATGCCAAGTTCTCAGCTGACAGAGCAGGTCTCTCGTTCCCACAATAGCTCTGATTCTCTTTTGTGTCTACTTTTTATGTATCTATGGCTTTCTCTTTTCTTCTTTGTCTTTACATGATCCCTCCATCTTTTTCTCTTACCTTTTCCTCTTCATCACTTTTTCACATTTCCTTGCACTTCTTTGCGCATTCCCTTTTCCTTCTTCACTTTTCCACATTTGCTCCTTCTACTCTTTTTGGTATTCCACTTCTCAGCCCTTTGACAATTTCCTTCCATCTCTCTTTTTGATAATCACTTCTCCACCTCTCGCCTTTTCCACATTCCCTCCTTTTTCCTCTTTCTTTTTCCCACACTCTTTCCATCTCTATCTTTCTATTCCCTGTTCCTCCTAGGCACCATCCTAGGATCTGGCACAAGGCTGGCCCTTAGGAGAAGCTCGGTATCATCTACCAGACTTTACAACAATGTGATGCTCGGTCAGATTGCAGATTTTGCCAATAGTTGTGCATGTGCAGCTTCAAATGGGTGAAGACATTTAAAAGACCAAAACTAAGGCCCTTATTTATCACGGGCTAGCGCCAGGTAGTGTCTGACGAGCGCCAGGTAGCGGCAGCTAACGGCGACTACCGACTCAAGTACGCCCGGCGGCGGTCACAATGACGCATTTATCAAGCAAAATGAGGCTAGCGCCGGCGAGAGCGACGGCTAGCGCGGCATTCATCATGAAGCCGCCTGGACCGAACAGCGCCGCTGCAAATTCCTTCTCATCGCCAGGTATGAGCTGTCGCTCCCTGGCGATGTCCAATGCATTTCAATGGAGCAATCTATAATTAATCATAATTAATTGGTATTAATTTTTTTTTTTTTTTTTTTTTTTAATGTCAAAAATTCGGAGACCACTTCTGCAATGTTAGGATTTAAAAAAATTTTTTAAAAAATTTGTGCAGAATTGATCTAACAGGTCTGAGATTAATGTATTCATATTACAAAATGATTCTAAAAACATGTATAATGTTACATTCAAAAAATATGGTTGTTTAGGGGTTAAAAACTAGTTAATACCCATCGCCGCCAGCGCTCTGGGGTTTAAACAAGGAATGGACAGCGACAGCACATTCGGAGCGTTATTTGTTAATGAATATGAAGCTAGCCGTTCGCTCTGGCCATTCGTTGTCAGGCGCTCACATACAACGCTGGACCTGTGAAACAGCGACCCCCCAGCCCGTATTCAACATTACCGCACACCGACTGAGTCGCTGTCATCAAGCTAACGCCGGCCAAGAACAGCGAATACTGGCTGGCGCTGAAAAAATCACGCTACAGTCGCTCATCTGGCGCTACCTGGCGCTATTAATGAATCGGCCTCCCCATCTGTGAAATACATTTGGCCAAATCCCCTGTCGATACACTCTTCTTAATGTGGAACTAGAAATGGATATTTTCGCTTTTTGAATTGTCCTGTTATTTTGGCTTTCCCTATCTGTAAGATGGCAGGCGATCAGTCATTGCATAGGAGCAGAAATGACATCATTGCCACACACAACAGTGGCAATGAATTGAGTCGGAGCTTTGCAGCTAAAACAGGCGCCATTATGTGGAATTAAAGTGAAGCAAGAGCATTAAAAACTGGTAAAAGGTACTGTTCATGGGGCAGCAATTCAGGGGATGCTAGTTAAAAATGTGGGTTTTGGTCCACTTTAAGTGGACCAAAACCCAGGATTTTCACCATCCCAGGGTTTGATCCAGGTTTAGGGATGTCCCACTGTAAAACCCCGCTGTTCACCAAATCTACTGAACTCTCCTTGGTCCAACGTGCATGCGTGGCCACTCGCCATATTAACGTGCGGCTGGAGAAGCTGAATGGAATCCCCACACACACACATGGCTGTACACAACCGAGAAGGGATGCGAGTATTGCGGCGCTAGTTGTGCATGCGCCGCAGGTTAGGCGGGACGGTAAGAGTTGCAGGCATCCCCCATAAATTGGGGCATCCCTATAAATAGTTTAAATGAACTGGCAAATGAATCATTTATTGATGCAGATCTGCATGCTAAACCTCAAAGAGGGACAAGGGAGAACAAAGAGAAGAAGGGGAATTTAAAAGAGGGACAGTCCCTCCAAATCAGGGACACTTTGGAGGTATGCCCAAACTAATGTAGTTACTACAGTCATAGTCTGGCTTACCTTAATTCCCAAAACCCTTTATACCTATCCCTTTCCCCTTGGATGAAGTGTACCTGTCTCCTCAGAGCTCCTATGGGACACTTCATCCTGCACCCAGAATCCAGCATACATACTGAATGTGAGCTGTTATATTCATAAAGTGTTCTCCCACATTACAGCACAGTGACAGTCCTTTATAAAATGCATGAATCTGGTGCCTGTTTCTCTGTTCTCTGTCTATAAGCAAAAAAAAGTTCCCGTATTCCACCCGTGGGTAGGACCATCCATTATGGAGGTAAAGACTGGGCTAGGGTTAAGCTTATATATACAATCCTACAGGGCATCACACCTAGTTTACAAATCCTTTAACCCGCCACCTATATACAAGACCATAAGTTACTTTCAAACATCCACAATTGTATTACAATCACAAATTCATAAAATCTGCAAGGCTGATGAAACAAGTTCATCCAACCAAAAATGCATGGGTGTATACCTTACACCACCATGCATACAAACTGCAAGATTAATCATATAGTACATGAATTCAAATACTCATAAAGCACACAAGAACTCTGGGAATTATCAGTGAAGAAAATAACCTATATCCAACAGTTTCCTGCCGGCTACAGATGGACACGTTTTACTAATCCCTTTTAGATTTATCAGTATTGTTGCCAATCATAACTAAGGGTAAATGTATAATCCACTGGCAGACAGTCAGCAAACAAAAGATCCCAACCAGTCCAGAGACTGCCACTACTGTATTGTAAAGGCAAAGGCTTCCAGTCTTGGCCTGCAGTCTTCTCTCACCATGCTGGCTGTCAGGGGCTGCATCCTCCATATAGCTTGTATTCAGCATGCTTTATTTTACTCAGTATCTTCCAGTAAACTTTGGGCCTTATTTATCACGGGCTAGCGCCAGGTAGTGTCTGACGAGCGCCAGGTAGCGGCAGCTAACGGCGACTACCGACTCAAGTACGCCCGGCGGCGGTCACAATGACGCATTTATCAAGCAAAATGAGGCTAGCGCCGGCGAGAGCGACGGCTAGCGCGGCATTCATCATGAAGCCGCCTGGACCGAACAGCGCCGCTGCAAATTCCTTCACAGCGCCAGGTATGAGCTGTCGCTCCCTGGCGATGTCCAATGCATTTCAATGGAGCAATCTATAATTAATCATAATTAATTGGTATTCATTTTTTTTTTTTTTTTTAATGTCAAAAATTCGGAGACCACTTCTGCAATGTTAGGATTTATTTTTAAGTAAAAAAAAATTTTAAAAATAATTTGTGCAGAATTGATCTTACAGGTCTGAGATTAATGTATTCATATTACAAAATGATTCAAAAACATGTATAATGTTACATTCAAAAAATATGGTTGTTTAGGGGTTAAAAACTAGTTAACACCCATCGCCGCCAGCGCACTGGGGTTTAAACAAGGAATGGACAGCGCCAGCACATTCGGAGCGTGATTTGTTAATGAATATGAAGCAAGCCGTTCGCTCTGGCCATTCGTTGTCAGGCGCTCACATACAACGCTGAACCTGTGAAACAGCGACCCCTAAGCCCGTATTCAACATTACCGCACACCGACTGAGTCGCTGTCATCAAGCTAACGCCGGCCAAGCACAGCGAATACTGGCTGGCGCTGAAAAAATCACGCTACAGTCGCTCATCTGGCGCTACCTGGCGCTATTAATGAATCGGCCTCCCCGTCTTCTCTCCTCTGCAGCAGATGATGACCCATACATGTATGTTTCAGTGAGGGGGGTCTGTTCAGGAGTCATTTCCTTTCAGGAAAAGGATGCAAGTTTTATAGGGTTTATTAGGGAATGCAAAGTACTGGGGAATGAAAGATGCTGCCCCTGGCAGCCAGCCTGGGACGAGCAGAAAGCAGCCTAATTTAACCCTTTGCCTGGAATGTTCATTTAAGTATATGGACTCTCTTCCTGACTTCCATCTGCCTGTCCATCTGCCACGGGTTGGCAGCCTCCAGATCTCTATGTCTATAAACATATAGATTCTATATATACAATTAGGGCCGGAGCAAGTGTGGTGGATGCCCCAGGGCACAAGTTTTGGTGGAGGCCCCTGATGCAGCAGCAGAAAATAGTTCACTGCATTGAGCTGCCAGCGACTGTGCTTGGTGGCTTATGGGAAATGAGCAGCTGCCGATTGACAGCTCTGCACCCACCCATCACTGTAGGGTTGCTGGCGGCGGCTTTGCTGTTCCAGACTATCCTTCCTGCCCTGTGGTGGCTTTGGCTGCATTTTTCAAAAAACAAAAAAAAGGCTTGCCCAGGTGCGCTCACACTGTCGCCGATAGCTTTGTTGCAGGCCCCTGCGGGCCATCAGATCAAAGACTGAAAGACCTCCTGGACCAGACCATAAACCAAAGGGCAAGTGGTAGAGGCCCTGGGGAGCATGACCCTTGCGCCCTGCTCATAATACGGCCCTGTATACAATTTAACTATACATGTGGAAGGGCACAGTGCTGGCAGTGACTGTCAACGATACTATATATTTTAGCAATGTCAGAGGCAGCTAATGGCAAAGCATAAAATCTCTCTGTCCCAAATTCCAACTCTAACTAAAGCATCAAAAATCTTTCTTCTCTTTTCTGTTACACTATAAATAAAAAAACACAGAGATTCTAAAGGTTTTACAGTGATATAAGAGGCAGCTACCAGTACATTATATAATATCTCCAATCTCCACTAAATTATATATACGGTACATTATATTTTCACTTCACTCTATTGAAAAACATTCCTCAAACTTTAAACCGGACCTTCAGCGTGATTTAATGAAAAACACAAACCCTTAAAAAACTATTCCCCAGCATCTAAAATTAATACATTTCAAGTTTTTAGTCACTTACTTATTATTCTTTCCCGCACTGGGCTGCAAATCTGTTCTGGAATCTAGGATACGGGCGCCACCATCTTGACTAAGAAGCATTACACATACTGAGGAGAGGAGAGCGGGATAAAGTACAGGGGGTGGGATTATAGTGGTGCTTTGCACAGACAGAGCAGGGCTGGGTCAGGGAAAGGACAGCAATCCCAGAATGCCAAGCAACACAGTCATAAGATACTTCCTGTTTGCAGGCTGCCGCCTGCTCCATGAGTTGCCATCTTGGATGTTTAAAGGTTCATAACATGCAGTAGATGCAGGTCGGATGATTTTTAATTCGAGCAATCTGTATGAACAGGGTGTGGGAAACATATAAGATATGCTCTTATTCTAGGAGAAGGTCCGCTTTAAAGCACCAAGAATCTATCAAAGTATCAATGTTAAGATTTTTTACAGTGATATAAGAGGCAGCTACCAGTACATTACCTTATGTCTCCAATCTTCATTAAACATATATACCGTTATGTATATCCCCCAGGCTGGCAGAGAAACATTTACCTTAGCAGGTATAGTAAACTTTATAAAGCAACCGGATCTTGAATCTCCTTGTCTGCCCCTCTCTCTCTCTCTCTCTCTCTCTCTCTCTCTCTCTCTCTCTCTCTCTCTCTCTCTCTCTCTCTCTCTCTCTCTCTCTCTCTATATATATATATATATATATATATATATATCTTTACACATCACAGCAATATAACAGGCAGCTATCACGATGCTATATTATCTCTTTAATCTCTATTGATAATACATTATCTACAGAATATCATTGACTAGCAGCGAAGCTTATAGCAGGGACAATAAACGTTATAAAGCACCTGGATCTGGCATCTCTCTCTGTCTAAATATATAAATAAATAAATAAATATATATATATATATATATATATATATATATATATATATATATATATTTTACAAAGAAATTATAGTAATGTAAAAGGCAGGATATATATATATATAATTATATATAGTACATATCCTGTACCACTGGTTGGGAATGCTTGGGTTTATCTTATTTATAAAGACATATTAGAGTTGTACAGACTCCTTCTATAGATACTAAATACGGTGAGTATATGATGAGAGGGTCAGGACGGAATATATATGGGATACACTTTTATACCTGTGATGGATAATCTCCGTCTATAGATTATACATATGACGAGTATGATGGGAGGGTCCGGGCAGGCAGGGACATGAAAGTATATCCGTCAGAATATATGTAGGATACACTATTTATACTTGTGTTGTATAATCCCCTTCAATAGGTGATAAATAGAGCAAGTGTATAATGGGGGTCAGGTCAGGCAAGGGCAGACTATATATGGAATACACTACTAATACCCATTTCGTATACACACAATAAGGGGGGTACGGGGAAGGCCGCGGAAAAAAAGTATATCAATATAATAGTATATATATGGTATATACTATTTATTATTGAATAACCTTTTCAATAGATGATGCATACTGCATGACGAGTATACAGTATGATGGGGGTAAGGTCAAGGCAGCCAGGGGCAAGAAAGCTCATCAATTACATTGAATACATATGGGATCCACTATTTATTGTTGGATAGTCTTCCTCTGTAGGTGATAGGCGAGGTCAGGTCAGGCAGGAACGGGGAAAGCTGATCCATCAGAGAATATATATGGGATACACTATTTATATCCATGTCATAAAATCGCTCTATAGAAACATATGACGAATATATGGGGGGGTTAGGACAGGCAGGAACAGGAATGTTTCTCGATCAATAAATATATATGAGATACGCTATTTTGTACCTATGTCGCTTAATCCCTCTATAGATGATCCACACAGTAAGTACATGTTGAGGGGGGTGTCAGGACAGAATGGGACAGGGAAGTTTATCAATTAAATAGAATACATACACATATATATATATTATACAACATTAGTGTATCATATATATATCGGATACACAAATGTTGTATAATCTTTCTCTTTAGGTGATACATAGGGCACGTATATCATGGTGTGGGGGGGGGGGGTCAGGCCAGGCAAGAACAGGAAAGCTGATCCATCAGAGAATATATATGGGATACACTATTTATAACTGTGTTGTATAATCTTCCTCAATTAATAAATATGATGGATATATGATTTGGGGCCAGGGCAGGCAAGTACAAGAAAATGTATCCATCAGACAGAATATATATAGCATACACTATTATATAACTTTTCTCTGTAGATGAAACATACGGTGTGTGTATATGTTGGGGGGGGGTCAGGCCAGGCAGGGACAGGAAATCCATCAGACAGAATATATATAGCATACACATACACTACTGCTGTATTACCTTCCTCTATAGATGATAAATATGGCAGGTATATCATGGAGGGGGTCAGGGCAGGCAGGGACAAAAAGTGTATCCACAGAATATATATAGCGTACACTATTGCTGTATTATCCTCCTCTATAGATAGTACATATGACAGGTGTATGATTAATGGGTTAGGGTAGGCAGAGACCATGAAGTTTATCAATTAAATAGAATATAAATAGAGGATACACAATGTATTGTATAATCTTCATATACAGGTGATACATATGGTGAGTATATGATGGGGGGTCAAGTCAGGCAGGACAGAAAAGCTGATCTATCAGAGAATATATTTGGGCTACACTACTTATGCCCATGTTGTATAATCTTCCTCCATGAATGATACAGATAGCGGTTAAATGATTTCGGGGGTCCGGGCAGGCAGGACAGGAGAGCTGATACATCAGAGAATATACTTGGGCTATACTACTTATGCCCCTGCTGTATAATCTTCCTCCATGAATAATACCGATGATAGTTAAATGATTTTGGGAGTCCGGGCAGGCAGGACAGGAGAGCTGATCCTTTAGAGAACATACTTGGGGCTACACTACTTATGCCCCTGAATGATACAGATGGTGGTTACAGATGGTGGTTAAATGATTTTGGGGGTCCGGGCAGGGAGGACAGGAAAGCTGATCTATCATAGAATATATTTGGGCTACACTACTTATGCCCATGCTGTATAATATTTCTCTATGAATGGTACAGATGGTGGTTAAATGATTTCGGGGGTCCGGGCAGGCAGCACAGGAAAGTTCATCCGTCAGACAGGATGATATATGTCAGGGCAGGCAGAGACAATGAAGTTTCTCAATTAAATAGTATATATATATATATATATATATATATATATATATATATATTACACTAGTACACTAGTTATTGTTGTATAAACATAAACCTCTACAGGTGATACATAGGGAGAACATGTGATGAGGGGGTCAGGCAGGAACAGGACAGGAAAGCTGATCCATCGGAGAATATTTTTGGGCTACACTACTTATGCCTGTGCTGTATAATCTTCCTCCATGAATGATACAGATGGTGGTGGTTAAATGATTTTGGGGTCCTGGCAGGCAGGACAGGAAAGCTCATCCGTCCGTTCATCCGTCAGACTATAACCTTCCATTTGGATGGAATATATGTTAGGGTCAGGACAGGCAGGAGCAATGAAGTTTATCAATTAAGTATATATATATACACATATATATATATATATATATATATATATATATATATATATATGCATTAGTTATTGTTGTATAAGCTTCCTCTTCAGGTGATACACATGGATAATATATGATGTGGGGTCAGGGCAGGGACAATGGAGTTTATTAATTAAATTTTATATATATATATATATATATATATATATATATTGCACTAGTTATTGTTGTATGATCATAAACCTATACAGGTGATACATATGGATAATATATGATGGGGGTCAGGGCAGAGACAATGAAGTTTATCAATAAAAAAAAAAAAAAAAAAAAAAAAAAATATATATATATATATATATATATATATATATATATATATTGCATTAGTTATTGTTGTATGATCATAAACATCATAAACCTATGCAGGTGATACATATGGATATTATATGATGATGGGGGTCAGGGCAGGCAGGACAGGAAAAAGTTTAAGCCTTAGACAGACTATATATATGGTAATTACTATTGCTGTATTACCTTCCTCTATAGATGATAAATACGGCGAATATATGATGGTTGTGTTTGCTGGAAAGTTTGGCCAGGATGGGGTGACACCCCGGGTCAGGACAGAGCCGTCTCCACAGACCCTCTCAGCTCCCGGTAACGGCCAGTCAGTAGGTCACATCGGCGTAACAAGCCGGGAGTCCCCCCTTTCGGTGACCCGGGTTGCACCAAGTTGCCGCTAAAGTCCCAGGCGGGTGTCACGGCGGGTATGCTCTTACCTTGGCTGGACGGGCGTTGCTAGGGGCAACAGCTGCTAGCGGATGCTCCTCGGGCAGGTCGCGTCGCTGCTCTCCGGCTCTCGCTCTCTCTTTTCTGTCAGGCTGGCGTGCAGCGAGCGGCGCGCATGCGCAGAGCGGCCAGGTGAGGGAGCGCCATTCACACAGGGACAGAGGTGGGGGGGGGGGGAGTTACCTCAGGGCGCGCGCCCACCTCACCCACCTCACCCACTATTACTAGTTTTGATGCTTCTTCCCATTCTAAAGGAAAAAAAAGTGAGAATAAATAATATGATTTAATCTGTTTAATTAATAAGAGAATGAGTTTAAAGCGAATCTACCATTACTAGCAGGGTGCCATGTGCAGAGTTTCAAGCAGACCTTCATAATCATTTAATGAATAGTCCAACTCCAAACCCTTACAAAAACTATTCCCCAGCATCTAAAATTAATATATTTTAAAATGTTTAATCACTTTTTATTCTTTCCCCCACTGGCCTGTTCAGGACTCTAGGATACGGGCGCCTCCATCTTGGCTCAGTACTCACAATCACATACTGAGTAGAGGAGAGGGGGGGCAAAAGTGCAAAAAGGGTGGTGGGGTTATAGCTGTGCTTTGCACAGACAGAGCAGAGCTGGGGTCAGGAAAAAGACAGCAATCCCAGAATGCAGAGCGGCACAGGCACTTCAGCCTGAAAGGCCATGAGCCGCCATCTTGGATATTTAAAGGCTCAAATGCAGTAGATGTAAAAGGATGATTTTAATGTGAGCAATCTGCTGTATGTACAGGGTGGGGGAAACATATAAGATAGACTCTTATTCAGGGTGAAGGTCCGGTTTCAGGATGGGGCCCCTAAACAGACACACACAGACAACAAGACATCAGACATATGAAACATACCTACCAACTTTTCAGGGTGGGAAAGAGGGACATTTGTTAAATTAAGCCACGCCCCCTCACGGGGGAGTAGATAGGAGGGAAAGAGGGACAATTGTTAAATTAAGCCACACCCCTTCATGGAAGGGTAGATAGGAGATAGGGTGTAACAGTTGAAACCATATAAGCACTTTAAATAGGCAAGTGAATCATTTATTGATGCAGATCTGCATGTTACACCTAAAAGAGGGACAGAGGAGAACAACGAGTGATATGGACTCAGAAGAGGGACAGTCCCTCAATCAGGGACACTTGGGAGGTATGTATGAAATGGGGCTTTTGAGGGAAACTGAAGGAAAGCGATGAAGAGAACAGTGGAAAAAGATAGAAGAAATGTGGAAAAGCGAGACTGGAAGGAGGGCGGGAATGTGTAAAAGAGAAACAAGAGAAAGCTGAAGGGATGCGGAGAAATGTGATGAAAGAGAGAAAAAACATATAACGTAGAGAAAACGAAATGTGGAAAAGGGAGGGAGACAGAGGAAATGTATTTAATTTCAGGAAGGAGCT
The DNA here is from genome assembly GCA_027917425.1 of Gastrophryne carolinensis. Lineage (NCBI taxonomy): Eukaryota > Metazoa > Chordata > Amphibia > Anura > Microhylidae > Gastrophryne > Gastrophryne carolinensis. The sequence goes on from CM051240.1 coordinate 238,704,919, forward strand.
CCCCCCCCCCCCAAAAGAAAACAAACAACTATAGAGTCAGACAAAAAGAAAATATGAATAGAGGGATAGAGGGAAAGAGATGAATGGAACAATGGAAAAAAGAGATGGAAGAAATGTGGAAAAGAGAAAGAGGAAATGTGGAAAAGAAAAACAAGAGGAAAAGAAAGATAAAGGGATATCGAGAAATTTGAAAAGAAAGAAGGAGAGACAATGCAGAAATAAGGTAAGATAGAGGGGATGTGGAAAAAGGAAAGATAGAGGGAATGTGGAAAGGGAGGGGGACAGAGGAAATGTGGAAAATACGTGGAAGGAGGGAATGTGGAAAGAGAGAAAGAATTGCAGAATATAACCCCCAAAACACACACACACACACACACACAAAACTATAGAACCAGACAGAAAGGAAATATGAATAGAGGGATAAAGGGAACGAGATGAAGGGGACAATGGAAAAAAAGAGATGGAAGAAATGTGAGAAAGAGAAAAAATGTGTAAAAGAAAAACAAGAAGAGGAAATGAAAGACAAAGGGGTGTGGAGAAATGTGATGAAAGAAGGAGAAACAATGGAGAAAAAAGGTAAGATGGAGGGAATGTGGAAAATGGAAAGATGGAGGGAATGTGGAAAAGGGAGGGGGCAGAGGAAATGTGGAAATACGTAGATGGAGGGAATGTGGAAAAAGGAAAGATGGAGGGAATGTGGAAAAGGGAGGGGGCAGAGGAAATGTGGAAATACGTAGATGGAGGGAATGTGGAAAAAGGAAAGATGGAGGGAATGTGGAAAAGGGAGGGGGCAGAGGAAATGTGGAAAATATGTAGATGGAGGGAATGTGGAAAAAGGAAAGATGGAGGGAATGTGGAAAAGGGAGGGGGATAGAGGAAATGTGGAAAATACGTGGAAGGAGGGAATGTGGAAAGAGAGAAAGAATTGCAGAATATAATCCCCGAAAAAAACACACACACACACACACACACACACACACAAAACTATAGAACCAGACAGAAAGGAAATATGAATAGAGGGATAAAGGGAAAGAGATGAAGGGGACAATGGAAAAAAAGAGATGGAAGAAATGTGAGAAAGAGAAAAATGTGTAAAAGAAAAACAAGAAGAGGAAAAGAAAGACAAAGGGGTGTGGAGAAATGTGATGAAAGAAGGAGAAACAATGGAGAAAAAAGGTAAGATGGAGTGAATGTGGAAAAAGGAAAAATGGAGGTAATGTGGAAAAGGGAGGGGGACAGAGGAAATGTGGAAATACGTAGATGGAGGGAATGTGGAAAAAGGAAAGATGGAGGGAATGTGGAAAAGGGAGGGGGACAGAGGAAATGTGGAAATACGTAGATGGAGGGAATGTGGAAAGAGGAAAGATGGAGGGAATGTGGAAAAGGGAGGGGGACAGAGGAAATGTGGAAATACGTAGATGGAGGGAATGTGGAAAAAGGAAAGATGGAGGGAATGTGGAAAAGGGAGGGGGATAGAGGAAATGTGGAAAATACGTAGAAGGAGGGAATGTGGCAAGAGAGAATTGCAGAATGTAACCCAAACAAACACACACACATAAAACTATAGAGCCAGACAGAAAGAAAATATGAAAAGAGCGATGGAGGGATAGTTAAAGTGGAACTTTAGATAAGTATAATACAGTATATATACTGGGGGGGGTTTGGTGGGTGGAGCCCATGGTAGGTCACTGGGTAGGCCACCCTTAAAGTGGACCAACACCCTGCTGGATCGGCCTGGGAATCTATAAGATTCCCAGGCCGATCCGATCCCTCCCCACGGGGCATCCAAAATTGGGATGCCCCACTGTGTGAAACCCCCCCCAGGACGCCCCCCGCTAACATTACCTTAATCCCGGTCCAACGGCGCATGCGCGGGCCACGGCCGCATCTCGCACTTCTCTCTAGCAGGGCGTGTGCATTTGTGAATAGCCGGCGCGGGCGCGCTCTCTGTTAGAGGGAAGCACAAGATGTGGCCGCCAGCGTGCTCGGAGTCGCTTCGGTAAGACGTCTCATTGACGCGCATACCACAGCACCTCCGAGCGCGCTGATTGGACGAGCGGCCGCGCATGCGCCGTAGGAGCGGGGTGAGGTGAGTTTTAGACGGAAATCTGGGGGGTTTCACATAGCGGGGCACCCCTGATCGCGGGGAAGTGGACCAAAACCCAGGATAGTCAAAATCCTGGGTGTTGGTCCATTTTAAACCGGACCTTCAGCATGATTTAATGAAAAGTCCAAATCCTTAAGAAACTATTCTCCAGCATCTAATATTAATATATTTTATGTTTTTATTCCCTTACTTATTATTCTTTCCCCCGCTGGGCTGCAACTCTGTTCAGGATTTCAGGATACGGGCGCCACCATCTTGCCTCAGAAGCAATACATACTGAGGAGAGAAGAGGGGTGAAAAGTGCAGGGGGCGGGTTATAGCTGTGCTCTGCACAAACAGAGCAGAGCTGGGGTCAGGAAAAAGACAGCAATCCCAGAAAGCAGAGCAGCACAGTCAGAAGACACTTTCTGTTTGCAGGTAGCCTGAGACTCCACGTGCTGCCATCTTGCATGGTAAAACGCTCAAAAAACGCAATGGGTACAGGTAGGATGATTTTTAAAGTGGACCATCACCCTCCGGTGATCGGCCCGGGAATCTATAAGATTCCCGGGCCGATCACCTCCCTCCCCGCGGGACATCCGAGATCGGGATGTCCCGCGGGGTGAAACCCCCCCCAAACACCCCAAATCCCCTTACCTTGTCTTCCTTACCTTATCTTCCCTCGCGCCCCTCTAGACGTGCGCGTGCCCGCGCCGGCCGTCTGTGAATGGTCAAGAGTGACGCGCGGGAGGCGGCGGCGGGGGAGCCGCTTGTCCGTGCCTGTCAAATCTCTTGTCCGTCGGCGCTGGGAGCGGGGAGAGGTGAGTTGTTAGGGTGATCGGGGGGTTTCACACAGCGGGGCACCCCGATCGGGGGTGCCCCACCGAAGTGGACCAAGACCCAGGATAGTCAAAATCCTGGGTGTTGGTCCACTTTAATGTGAGCAATCTGTATGTACAGGTTGGGGGAAACATATAAGATAGAGTCTTATTCAGGGTAAAGGTCTGCTGTAAAACCCCAGTTTTGGAGGACGTATGGCTTCAGCGCACAGGAGTTTCGGGACGCCTGGAAGAAGCCCGACAGAGGGCCAGATAGAGTGCTTCATAGGTACCTGTTGTGTGAACGTGGAGCCGGTAAGGTGAGCCTGGCACAGTTGGAAAAGAAAGGTGGCAGCTATTTTGGAGCCTCCTCTCCCAACTGGCATAACTGAAATGCACAGTAACAGGAAGCCCAGCACAACTTCCTGTTTGCAGGTGGTCTGCAAGCCCATGAGCGGCCATCTTGTTTTGAAGATTTATCCCATTAGGTGTTAGAAAAAAGTAAATTATTTTTATGTGCAGCAATCTATATTGCCCTGGGGAGGGAAGCATGAGGACTGTTTATTGGGTTAGTCTGATTTAATTCATTTATGACTGTTGGTCTGCTTTAAGCCCTGGGGAATTGTGGAACCCATTTGGGAGTGTAATCCCTGTGCACCCAGATTGACTGTAATGGAACTGGGATTGTACTGAAGTACTGGCCCTAAGGTTGAGAAGATCTCCCTTAGAGAATATTGCCCTTTAAATTTCCCTGCCTTAAAGTGAATGTTAGGACGAGCGATGCGGGTCCATCTTGCAGCACTCCTCTCACCTCCATTGCTGCTCCCGCTGCCCTGGTGAGCGCTGCGCACCGATCTCGCAGCGGTGGCTGGCCGTGTGCGCCGGCTGCTCCCAGCCGTCTTCCTCCTCCTCGTGCTGCTTCTTGCATGGTTCGGTGCGCGCACGCCCCTGTCCACTAGAGGGCGCGCTCGCTGGATTCCTGAAATTTAGGCCCTTATTTAACAAGGGATAGCAACTGGTGAGCGGCCGGTAATGACGGGCCCCGCCACGAGAACGCCGGCTCCCCACCACAAGCACACATTTATCAAGCCAATCCTGCTTAGCGACTGAGATAGCGCCAGATAGCCACTCATTCATCATTATTCCAGCCTCAGCCCACAGCGCCAGCGACCGACCTTGAACAGCGACAGGTATGACCTCTCGCTACCTGGCGCTCTCCAATGCATTTCAATGGGACAATCTTTAAATATTCATAATTAATTGTTATTAATGTTTGTTTGTTTGTTTTTTTTAATGTGAAAAATTCTGTGACCACTTCTGCCATTTTAAATAATTTTTTTAAGTTAAAAAAAATAAAAAAAAAAATGTACAGAATTGATATTACAGGTCTGATATTAATGTATTCATATTACTAAATTATTTCAAACACTTGTTATTTTTGGTTTGAAAAAATATGGTTGTTTGGGGGTTAAAAAACTACTTTTAACCCATCGCCGCCAGCGCTCTGGGGTTTAAACATGCATTTCACTGCGCGAGAATTTTTTGAGCGTGATTTTTTAATGAATATGGTGGGAGCCGGTCGCTCTGACCAGTCGCTATCATGCGCTCCCATACAGCGCGGAACCTGTCAAATAGCGACTCGTCACCCAATATTCAACATTACGGCAAACCGACTGAGTCGCTATCAACTACCGAACAACGGCCAAGCACAGCGACTACTAGCGGGCGCTCTGAAAATGCCGCTACAGTTGCTCAACTGTCGCTACCTGCCGCTGTTAATGAATCGGCCTCTTAAAGGGCCTGTACACCACTGATTGGTGCCTGGTCATCCAATCCTGCATCCACTTCCCCTATTTAAGGAGCACTTCCTTTTTCCATCAGTGCCGGATCTTGGTCTTCCTTTGTATGCAGAAAGTTTGTTGTTTTCAGTATTGCTCATCCGTGTACCGACCTTTGCCTGTCCCCGACTCTGAACCTGTGCTGCCAGCCCTGACCTCTGCTTGAACTCTGACATCGCCTTTTGCCTGCCTCCTTTGTACCCCGCATTACCTCGGCTGACTGTGTGGCTGAGCCGCTGTTGGGGGGTAGCGACCTGGGGGTCACTCGCCGCTGCAAGACCAACCTGCTTTGCGGCGGGCTCTGGTGAATACCGGTGGCCTCTTAGACTCCGCTCCCCTGACGCGGCACTCGCCATCAGTAACACGGTCACAGCGGATCCACACCTGTGCCGCCACACCCGGTCCGTGACAGTGAAGTTGTCCATGAGAGAGTAGAATAGAGGGATAAAGGAAAAGAGATGAAGAGAACAACGAAAAAAAGAGATGGAAGACATGTGGAAAAGAGAGAGAGAGATGATGGAGGGAATGTGTAAAGGAAAAACAAAGAGAGGAAGTGAAATACAAAGGGATGTGGAGAAATGTGATGAAAAAGAAGGAAGGAGAGACAATGTAGAAAAAAGGAAAGATGAAGGGAATATGAAAAAAAGGTGATATGGAGGCACTGTGGAAAAAAGTTAGGATGAAGAGAATGTGAAAGAAGAAGGAGACAGAGGAAATTTGCAAAATAGGAGAAAAAGGAGGGAATGGGGAGAAAGAGAAGGAATTTTTGGATGGAGCCCCCCCCCCCAAAAAAAAAAAAAAACGCATCCCAAATGCAAGACAACAATAAAGCAAGACAGAAAGAGAATATGAAAAAAGGGTTGAAGGGAAAGTGAAGGAAAGAGATTAAATGAACAATGGAAAAAGAGAGGTGGAAGAAATGTGGAGAAGAGAGAGAGAGGAGGGAGTGAATGTGTAAAAGAAAGACGAGGAGAGGAAGGGAAAGACAAGGGATGTGGAGAAATGTGATGAAAAAGAAAGAAGTAGAGACAATGTATAAAAAAAGGAAAGATGGAGGCAATGCGGAAAATAGAGGGAAAAGGAGAAAATTATACAAAAAATATATAAAAATATAAAAAATATAGGAAGAGGAATAGAAAGAATTTTTAAGAGGGAGCCCCCATACTACACACACAGACAACAGAAAATATGAGAAGATGGGTGCAAAATGGAGAAAAGAGATGAAGGGAGAGACAGATGGGAGCAATGGGGAAAAAAAAAGATTTAAAGAGGGACAACACACAAGAATTTCATTTTCCCGTGTGGTGTTCCTCTCTGTGGCGGCATCCCGAATTGGGATGCCCTGCCGTGACTACCCCCCAGGTCCCACAGACCAGACTCGGACGAGAGCGAGTGTGCTGATTGGCTGAGCGTCGCACTGAGCCAATCAGCGCGCTCACTGTCACTCGGCTCCCTTCTGCGCTTCCCTGCCAACCTTGCAGCCATGGAATGTGGAAAAGAGAGAAAGATTAAAGGAATGTGAAAAGAAAGAAAGATTAGATGAATGTGGAAAAGAGAGAAAGGAAGGGGATGTAGAAAAGAAAAAACAAACAAGAGAGAATGTGAAAAGAAAGAAAGATTAGATGAATGTGGAAAAGAGAGAAAGGAAGGGGATGTAAAAAAGAAAAAACAAACAAGAGAGAATGTGAAAAAAAGAGAGAAATTCTGGAAAGAAGATAAAGCTGCAGAGAATGTGGAAAATGAAGAAAAGCAAGTTGGGGAACATGTAGAAATAGAAAAGATGGAGGAAATGAAGAAAAAGAGATACAGAGTAAATCTGAAAAACAGAAAAAGAAAGGGGGAATGTGGAAAATAGAGAAAGATAAAAGGAAAGTGGAAAAGAGACACAAGAAGAAGAACATGTGAAAAATGACAAACGACAAAGGGGTTGATTCAGCATCAGGGGAGAAAAGGAAATACTTTTTAGGATAGAAAAATGCTATTTACTTTCATTATCTACCTTGGTGCTGACTCAGCATCAGATGAAAATGTACACCTGTTTGCTGAATCAAGGGAAAAATTAGTAAATGGCAGTTTTCTCTCCTGAAAAGCAGTGACTTTTCTTAGCTGGTGCTGAACTGACCCCAAAAAGAGAGAGAAAAAGAAAGAAGGAGAGAATGTAGAAACATTTAAGATGGAGGGAATGTAGAAATAAAAGATTGACACTGTTGCTGAATCATCGACTAGGAAGTCAATGAAAGTCAATGGAACTTTTTATTACTGTGTAAAAAGAAGTAAAAAGTTCTCTAATTTTCTTAGGAGCAAAAGTCTTCCTAGCTGGTGATTCAGCAACAGTGACATGAAAGTCATTTTTTTTTTTAAATCTCATTGAATTGTTTTCATCTTTCTACTAAATATCTGAAAAAATTAAAGGGTTACTAAAACCCTTCACTCCCATGCTCTCGGTTTCAGATAACAGAGCTCCCGGTGCCTCCTGCACCACCCCGCCTCCCCCTTTCTGTCAGTCAAACAGCACCGTCCATTCATTGCAATGGAGGGGCGGACCCAGGGCTGTATTTACCATTAGGCAACCCTAGGCACGTGCCTAGGGTGGCATCCTGGAAGGGGGGGAGGGTGCTGCCCTTACTACTGTAGTAACTAAAAATAAATTTAAACTCTCATATCCAGAGCATTAATGCCTCATAACAAGCACCCCCCAGCCACAGAAGGATGCAGAGTGTATTTGTGTGAAGGGGGTGTGCAATGGGTTAAACACAGGCCAGAGAATCTCCCCTCCACTGGTGTGGTCATGTGACTCCTGTATATCAGAATGCAGTAATGGAACATGCTTGCCTGCTTATCTGCATTTCCCCCTTTGTGCCCTCCTCCACACACATTCTCTGCATCTAGCCCATTGCATGCCTCCCAACGTTTCAGGGTGGGAAAGAGGGACAATTTGTAAATTAGGTCGCGCCTCCTCATTGAGGGATGGACAAGGAGATGCACTGTAACAGTTACAACACTATAAACTCTTGAATAGGCAAATGAAACATTTATTGCTGCAGATCTGCATGTTACACTTCAGATGAGAACTATGAGGGACAGGGGGACATGGACTCAAAAGCGGGACAGTCCCTACAAATCAGGGACATTTGGGAGGTATGCCATTGCACCCTTTCCCACTACACACTTTTTTTTTTTATATGGAACGTGACCTAACTTAAAAAAAAGGGGGCGCAAGCACTTAAAGTGCCTAGGGCACCATGAACACCAAGTTCCATTTCAATGGAGCCATCTGTAATAATACATCGGACACTACATGGCGCTGTTAGAGGTTAAAGTGGACCAACTGCTGATCGGCCCGGGAATCTATAAGATTCCCGGCCCGATCAGCTCCCTTCCTCCGCGGCACCCCGATCGGACAAGCGAGGTCCATCGACGGACAAGGTGAGAGCACCCGCCGCCGCCTCTCACACATCCCTCTAGCAGGGCGCGCACGCGCGCCAGCCATTTTCGAATGGCCGGCGTGGGCGCGCTCCCTGTTAGAGGGACGCACGAGAGGCGGCGGCGGGCGCTCTCACCTTGTCCGTCGACGGACCTCGCTTGTCCGTTGGCGGTGATTGGTGGAGTGAGTCACGTGGGTGCGGGGTCAGGTGAGTTTTTGGGGCTTTCTTGGGGTTTCACCCCATCGGGGTGCCCCGCGGAAGTGGACCAACACCCAGGATAGTGAAAATCCTGGGTGTCGGTCCACTTTAATGTGGTTTTGCCTACAGCGCCCTGCGTTCACTAGGCGCTTTCTGCCGCTACAAGACACTACCTGGCGCTATCCCTTCTTAAATAACCACCTAAATGTGATGGGGCACTGGTGCAAATATGAAATGGGGCTTGTAGCGGCAGTAGCGGTATTTTCACAGCGCCCGCTAGTATTCGCTGTGCTTGGCCGTTGTTCGGTTGTTGACAGCGACTCAGTCGGTGTGCGGTAATGTGGAATACGGGGTTAGGAGTCGCTGTTTGACTGGTTCCGCGCTGTATGGGAGCGCATGACAGCGAATGGCCATAGCGAACGGCATATTCATTAACAAATCACGCTCAAAAAATTCTCGCGCTGTGAAATGCTTGTTTAAACCCCAGAGCGCTGGCGGCGATGGGTTAAAAGTAGTTTTTTAACCCCCCCAAACAACCATATTTAAAAAAAAAAAATAAACAAGTTTTTATAAACATTTTGTAATATGAATACATTAATATCAGACCTGTAATATCAATTCTGCACAAATTTTTTTTTTTTTACCTTAAAAAAATATCTAACATTGCCGAAGTGGTCACAGAATTTTTGACATTTAAAAAAAAAAACAAAAAACATTAATATCAATGAATTATGAATATTTAAAGATTGCTCCATTGAAATGCATTGGAGAGCGCCAGGTAGCGAGAGGTCATACCTGTCGCTGTTCAAGGTCGCTCGCTGGCGCTGTGGGGTGAGGCTGGAATAATGATGAATGCTTCGCTATCTGGCGTTCTGTCAGTCGCTAAGCAGGATCGGCTTCATAAATGTGTGATTGCGGAGGGGAGCCGGCGTTCTCGTGGCGGTGACCGTCATTACCGTTCGCTCACCATTCGCTACCTGGCGCTATCCCTTGTTAAATAAGGCCCTAAGTAAACTTTTTTCTGTCAATTGAATGCAGCTAGACAACTAAATACTGAAACAGCAATGATAAATGGCGCTACCTTTCTCTGAATAATGCCAAGTGAGTACAAATATGATAAATAAGGTGGAGGAACAGCTATGATGTGACCCCCCTGACCTTCTGGGCCCCGGTGCTGTTGCACCCCCTGCATCCCCTATAGTTACACCACTGCCTGCAACCCAGCCTCTCGTCTGCCCCCTTATCTTTTATCAGGGGCTTAGCTAGGGGGAAACACAGGGGGCACTTGCCCCAGTGCAGCAGGTCAGGGTGCACCAAAGGGGGACCTGAGCACAGGTGGGGGCACCATTTCAAATCCTTGCCCCGGGTGCCAGAAAGCCTAGCTACTCCTCTGCCTCTGCCCAAAATAAATTATATTGCAAATTGCTCAGGATGTATTCTGAAAGTGCAGTATAATGATCACATTCACTGATATAAATTATTTAATAAAATCCCAAACCACTGCAGTTTCTCTTTAAAATAGAAATATTTCTAATGGGAGCAATTTATAAAATGTCAAAATTGATTCATTGATTTTGCTCTTCTATTTCATGGGAACTATTGATTTCACTGCTTCTGCATGAGCACAACAGTTAAAGCTGAACAAAACCAGGGATTTTGAGTTTCTCGGATTTTGTTCCAGGTCCCCCAGGGCCCCAGAACCCCACTATTCACTCACCTCTTCCGTGTTCCAATGGTGCATGCACAGACTCGGGGAGGCCGATTCCTTAATAGCGGCAGGTGGCGACAGTTGAGCGACTGTAGCGGCATTTTCAGAGCGCCCGCTAGTAGTCGCTGTGCTTGGCCGTTGTTCGGTAGTTGATAGCGACTCAGTCGGTTTGCCGTAATGTTGAATATTGGGTGAAGAGTCGCTATATGGGAGCGCATGATAGCGACTGGCCCTAGCGACCGGCTCCCACCATATTCATTAAAAAATCACGCTCAAAAAATTCTCGCGCTGTAAAATGCATGTTTAAACCCCAGAGCGCTGGAGGCGATGGGTTCAAAGTAGTTTTTTAACCCCCAAACCACCATATTTTTGGAAACAAAAAAAAAACAAGTTTTTAAAATAATTTAGTAATATGAATACATTAATATCAGACCTGTAATATCAATTCTGTACAATTTTTTTTTTTCCCTTAAAAAATTATCTAAAATGGCAGAAGTGGTCACAGAATTTTTCACATTTAAAAAAAAATAAAAAATAAAAAAAATAACAACTAATTATTAATATTTAAAGATTGTTCCATTGAAATGCATTGGAGAGCGCCAGGTAGCGAGAGGTCATACCTGTCACTGTTCAAGGTCGGACACTGGCGCTGTGGGCTGAGGCTGGAATAATGATGAATGAGTCGCTATATGGCGCTATCTCAGTCGCTAAGCAGGATTGGCTTGATAAATGTGTGATTGTGGTGGGGAGCCGGCGTTCTCGTGGCGGGGCCCGTCATTACCGGCCGCTCACCAGTCGCTTCCTGTCGCTATTCCTTCATAAATAAGGGCCTATGTCATTCTGCAAATGGCTGTCATTGACTAGAACGGGGAGCGCGTGCTTCTGCATCCGCATCCCTGGCAGCATGGGGACTATTTATGACTGTGCGCCAAAAACCTCAAAACTGTGTGCAAATGTTTCCAATTGCAGAAACATCGGCGCACGCTTCACGGCACAAAATTGTATGTGCAAAGTTAGAGCGCAAGTTTACGGCTCATGCACAAACTTGCACATTGCGCAATGAATTTTTATGCGGAAAGGGCCCAGCTCCATGCGCATTTTGCTGGCTAAGCCATTCACTGGTCCCTATGGCTCCCATGTTTCTCCCCCGTCTTTACTGTTTAACAGTGGCAAATTTGTCTCTCCAGCTTCTGTGTTTGAGGCGAATCTCTATTCTCTATTCTACAGTGGATTCCCTGTGACGCTTGTTTTTTCCATGTTTTTATGTGTAGTGTATAATTTGACATTTTTGATTCCTGTGAGGCCACCCGCCGCTGCCACCCAACACTGGAGGAGCCCCGCCGGAGCTGGGGGAGATGAACCAATGGGTGTTGGTCCGGTTTAAACCAAAATTATATTTGCTAACTTATCAAACTAGTTACCAATTGGTTTAAAAAAAATGAAATAAAAAGGTAAAAATAACTGTCAGCTGACAATTTCATTCATAATAAACATGCGGCTATTGCCAGCATGTGTTTAATGAATGAATTAAGCATGTCAGTTAGTGAGGTCATCATTTTCCTCCAGCTTTTACACGCTTGATACATGGAACGCTACATGGAGCTATGTGTGGTGCCAAACATTTTTTCGCATTATAAAGCACCTGACTACCACGTGGTGCTAGCGTTTCTTAAATAAGGCCCATAAATGGCTGTGCGCACCAGAGGGAACTGGCCAGTAGGAGGCGTCTGGCGATTGGTTTTTGAAAACTCATTGTTGGGCATAATTATGCACAGCAGAGTGTTCTTATTGGGGCTTCACACACAGGAGCATCCCAAATTTGGATACCTATGCATACCTCACAAGTGTCTCTGATTTGGAGAGACTGTCCCTCTTCTGAGTCCATGTCCCCCTGCCCCTTGTTGTTCTCATTTGTCTCTCTTTGAGGTGTAACATGCAGATCTGCATCAATAAATGATTCAGTTGCCTATTTCAAATGTTTCAATTGTTGTAACTGTTACATCCTATGTCCTATCTATACCCCAATGAGGGGACGTGGGTGAATTTACAAATTGTCCCTCTTTCCCTCTAACCCTGAAAAGATGTCTATGTAATGTAGACCAAAATCCAGGTAAGTGACAACCGTGGGTTTTGGTCCACTTTAAAGCTTACATGCCAGCAGGCAGGCAGCGGTGTATTTGTTTCCTCTTGTAGACCTGGGTTTGCCCAGAGCTACACTTTCTATAAACTTTTACCCCACTAGGAACTAGTGGGGTAAAAAAAATGTGACAGGGCCCTGGTGCAAATGTTAAATCAGTCTGTTGTGACCAAAACCCACGGAGATTGGCCTGGTAAACTCAACTTCTTTCCCGGTCCAACGGCGAATGCGCGAGCAACGGCCGCATCCCCGCTATCCCTTTAGCAGGGCCCGTGCCCACGCCAGGCACACATGCACTGTAAGAAAGGGGAGAGATATGTTAGTTCAGACGACCTGGGGGGGTTTCACAAAGCAGGAGATCCCCGATCGGGGTGCCCTAGGGGCAAGGACCAAAACCCAGGATAGCCAAAATACTTGTTCTTAAAGTCCACAATCAGAGTTTTCTTTCTATACAGGGTGCCATTTGAGCACAAATCTGCTAAAAAATGGTGGAGGAGCAGTGATGATGGGACCTCCTGATCTCACAGGGCGTGATGCGGTCGCCCTTGTACTTACGCCTCTTCCTACCAATCACACCTGCAGTGAGCCATAAATTCCAGAGATACTCTCCTTTTCCTATTAAAGCTCCATCCAACGGGAGATATGCTTCATTGCAAGTGCAGCTATTTCATGTCCCCCATTATACAGCATTCCTGATTCCAGAATGCCTGATTTCAGCTTGAAAATCCTTAATTGGGATCCTGAGGGGGTTAAAATCAGCTTTAGTGGGGCCCACAAACAGTAAAAACATTCTAATCAATCATCAATTTAAATCAGTTCTATTTTAATACTACGAATAACACACCTCCCAAGTGTCCCTGATTTGGAGAGACTATCCCTTTTTTGAGTCCATGTCCCCCTTGTTCTCATTTGTCTCTTTTTGAGGTTTAACATGCAGATCTGCATCAATAAATTATGCGTTTGCTATTTCAGCGTTTGTATTGTTGTATCTGTTAGAGCCTATATCCTATCTATACCCCAACGATGGGGCGTGGCCTAATTTAATAATTGTCCCTCTTTCCTACCCTAAAAAGTTGGAAGGTATGCTAATAATAATAATACAGCAAGGTCCTTGCACTTAGGTTTCTGTATTGAGTACAGCGTTGCGCTGGAGGGCTGCATCTTAAAGAGCCCGTTCATCCACTCAGCGTCATGTACGCCTATAGTTTATGCAGACTAACTGAACCTGTATATTATTTCCAGCGTGGCATAGATTGATTATGACTGGAGAGGAATAATTCATCAGCTGTCAGTTTTGGAAGTGTACTTAGGGTAAAAAATGAGAACTCCTTGTTTTACATATCATGGTAATATCTGTGAGGATCTCTATGTATACCAAGGCTTTAAAGAAAGAGGAATTCTTGCCATGGTTTCCATAGACATAAAATTAGAAGCTCACGCTACCTTCACAGCGGATTACACCTGGCCCAGATCTTCCATGTCCATTACATCCTGAGGCCAAGCATTCTATGGATTCCCTTAAAGTGAATCAAAACCTTGGGTTTTTAAAGGGGCACTATTGCAAAAAAATGGTCCCATAATAAAAATCAATATAAATATGCTAGATGGCAAGTGGAGGGGTGACTTTGGCCCTTATTTAACAAGGAATAGCGACAGGTAGCAACTGGTGAGCGGCCGGTAATGACGGGCCCCGCCACGAGAACGCCGGCTCCCCACCACAATCACACATTTATCAAGCCAATCCTGCTTAGCGACTGAGATAGCGCCAGATAGCCACTCATTCATCATTATTCCAGCCTCAGCCCACAGCGCCAGCGTCTGACCTTGAACAGCGACAGGTATGACCTCTCGCTACCTGGCGCTCTCCAATGCATTTCAATGGAACAATCTTTAAATATTCATAATTAATTGTTATTAATGTTTTTTTTTTGTTTTTTTTCTAAATGTGAAAAATTCTGTGACCACTTCTGCCATTTTAAATAATTTTTTAAGGTAAAAAAAATAAAAATAAAAAAATGTACAGAATTGATATTACAGGTCTGATATTAATGTATTCATATTACAAAATTATTTTAAAAACTTGTTTTTTTTGGTTTCCAAAAATATGGTTGTTTGGGGGTTAAAAAACTACTTTTAACCCATCGCCGCCAGCGCTCTGGGGTTTAAACATGCATTTTACAGCGCGAGAATTTTTTGAGCTTGATTTGTTAATGAATATGGTGGAAGCCGGTCGCTCTGACCAGTCGCTATCATGCGTTCCCATACAGCGCGGAACCTGTCAAATATCGACTCTTCACCCAATATTCCACATTACTGCACACCGACTGAGTCGCTGTCAACAACCGAACAACGGCCAAGCACAGCGACTACTAGCGGGCGCTGTGAAAATACTGCTACAGTCGCTCAACTGTCGCTACCTGCCGCTATTAATGAATCGGCCTCCCCGTAGCCTCCCACGCAGCGACTGCTAGCACCAATGTAGTGCACAGCACAGCCCTGGATAGTTTGGTAATGCCGGTGTACTGAAGCTGGCACTATAGCCACAAAAATATGCTAAAAAGCATCATAAATAAGGCCCTCAATCTTTAGCATGACCCCCACTGTCTGTAGTTGCATCTTATATTACTTCACAATGTTTTTATTTAGATTTGTATAAGGGTGGCAAGTTACTGTCAGTAAAGTTTTACATAGTGAGCAATGACATCAATAACGTCTTATTCAATAAGCACCATCTTGTATTTTTGCACTTATAACCTAAGGCCGGCGCTGTATGGGGAAGTTGGCCTGTTGTGGGGTATTGTAAAGGAGTCCATCCTCTTCAGTTACTAACTAAGGTTAATGTGGTACAATTCACCTACACAAAGCATAACAAGAATGTATGGTATATAATATATCAAAGTCAACACCGAATACTTCAGGGACCTCAAGCTGAATATGAGACATTCATAGAGGAAGAAAAAGAAATCACGAGGCAAGGTCATGGAGACGCATGTTTTCATATTTCATCGTGGCTATTATTTGTGTAGATATGGGTTTAACCGGAATATACTGTAGACTGCTCAGAATGTTCTTCAATAGTGTTGCATATAGGAGCACTAACAGATGTATACAGAACTAATTAGGACACAAATTATGAAGTCAAATTCGAAAATAAGAAATTCATTTGAAGTATTATTTCATTTGATATATGCATTAACTGGAAACCAAGGGGATAATTCAAATGAGGGTTGTGCTAATTTTTCTGGTGAAACCAGTGTGCATTGTGGTTTGAATTGCAACTCGGTGATATTTTTAGCGGTAACACACAAAAAAGTGCATAATAAGTCCATCCTAATTTTTCCCCCAAAAATCACCTGTTCCTCTGATGAGACATTTTTACAGGTCACAGGCCAGGTGGTCAAAGGGGTTGTCCAGGGAAGTGTAGATGGTTACATAGGTAGTATTTAAGGGGAACTCTAGGTTAGTTCTCAGTTCAGTTCTATGTGTTAGATCCATCTCAGGAGTACAGAAATAATGTTAGAGAGGAGTCTAGAAACCAGTAGCAGAAGGCAGAACACCAATGAAAGGAAACCATTGAGCCTGGAAGAAGGAGTTAGTAAGCCCAGTAGTGCCCTACTCTGTGCTACAAAGGTGAAGCTTCAAATGTGGAAGTGTCTTGCTGAAGTGAAATGCTCTGCTGCTGATGTGGAAGTTATCCTGCTGTGCTACAATACAGATTGTCTTCATTTTACTACATGGGAGTTATCTCTGGAGAAGAAACATAAGAGAAATTGCACCTCACGCACACCACACCTTATCCAGTGACATCCATCCTAGGTCCAAAAACCCCCTTTGCTCCTCACACTCTCCGCCGCTGGCCTGGCATAGGAGCATAACACCTATTGTGGCACTTTTTAGCGCAGCCTGTATTCTATCTGCATTAAGGGATGCTTAGTGGCAGTGACTATGTAACAAGTTAGAGCAGAACTCAAAAGGAAAGTGGCCATGGGAAAGTAGAGGTGGAACAAGGGACACAGGAGCCTCAAGTTCTCCACTGACTCCACTGAGAGTTTAATTTTTTACAGTATTCTATAATGTATGAGCAGCGCCGGAACGGGTGGCAGGTAAGGGCTTCAGCTATCCAGCACACTCCATTTGAGGTATGACTAATGTGCTAATGCCCTGTCACCTTGTTGTGGGATACATGCACTCATTTCATTGTGGTGTTTGGTTGTCTGTGATCCTTTTGGGTTGCTGGGTCATTAAGTGGGGCTGATCTGTTAATACAAGCTGATTCGAGATCTGTATGGCAAATCCACAAAAGTGGACTCTCCCTTTAAGTATCCATCCCTCCTAGTTCTGATATTGAAGTAGGCCCTACAGTGCCCCTGCGTCTCCCACTTCCTGGGTATCTCTATTAGTGATGTGCATCTGCATGGATTGCCCAAAACAGGATAATGTACATGCTTGACCCGCATGATGTTGTGCACATTCCCACCAGTAGTCACATAGCCAATGGCCACACAACAAGAATACCCAGGGGCATAAACTGGGTGATTTTGGGCAATCCTTACAATTATCAGAAGAAAGGTATGCTTTTTAGGGGACTGGGAATGCAAAGGCCCCAAAAGGTACACTATAGCTCTGCATTTAAGAGGACCAATGCCAGACATGGCATAAAGCCATCACTAGGGAGCATCCCAAATTTTTGACTGAAGGTCCACATTGCTTACTACTGGCCGGTTGACCTTTCCTACAAAATATACTTTTTAAATTTTTTTTTATTTTTTAAATGTAATTCAGATAATGGTTGAGACAATGCAGGTTGTTACAATTAGTATAAATGCTGCAGAATGCTTTAAAGATTACAACAAAGGCTTATTAAGCCACTTTCCTTGCCTGCATAACACTGTAATATCCATGGCACCACAAATACACAAATCAAAAGCAGGAAACTGTCTGGAGTCTCCGTGCTACAATTACAAGATGGATGCATTGCCTGTCTCTAACATCCATCTCATGCTGGTTCATAATGCATAGGATGCATCATACATCATCAACATCCTCAAAAGCAGATAGAACATCAACATACTACCTATGATCTCATCATAAATCCTGTGATGATACACCATGGGCCTGATTCAGAGCCTCTCTCGCACCCAGAGGGAATGATGTCAAAGTGTATTTGGTCTCCTTTCCGTGTCGGGTGATTCAGAGCCTTTTGTGGCTGAGTTGTCCTTTTTGCATCCAACCAAGTTTACGCCGTATAATACTGCTCAAGGCATCCGTAATTTTACATGTTTAGCCTGTGCTTACGAGTGAGCCCTAATCTGTGCCTTTTCGGACCTATAAGAGCCGTAGGTTTCTGGCACAAACTTACGCCATCCTTTTGCTAGTGGGAATACTTGAAGGGCCTCTTTTTTCTATTAAAAATACAGCCTACATCCTCCGCACCTACGACGAGTTCTGTGGAGAGTACGATCTCTGCACGGGCTACTGCTGTAGCCTGCACTGGGGGTCTTCCCTGGGGTCCATATAGTGCTCCGGGTGTCTTGACCACTGGTTGGTCCATGGTGGGCTATGCCAGGATACTCAGAAGCCCTGGTTTTCTGACTCCTGCTGCTGATGTCTCACACTGCTGCGGGTGACCTGCTCAGAGTGGTTAGTGTGGGTATCAGAAGGGGAGTGCCTGCAGGACCAATGTTGGGGCCTGGGGCTGGAGCTGCAATTCCTGGGCCAGGTGCTGCCAGTTCCTCGGCCTTGCCTGTGTTTCTGGCTTTAGGGGCTGTGGTGGTGCCTATGGTGTGGCATAGTGAGCTCCTTATTCAGCAGTGGCAGGAAAATATGAGCCTCAGCTGTGCTCTTTTATACCTAATTGAGGGGGAAATTGTGGTGGAAACAGTTTGGTTTATTTAACAGGCCATCACAGGGGCCAGTAACCTATAGTCTACATGGGTGTATGGACACAAGCGCACTTCCGGTGTCTGCAAGGGGGCGCGTCATACAGGCAACATCTAAAGGCCCCACATGGTAACTACTGTGTTCACCTATGAGCAGCAGGAGGACATTATGATGGTAAGTCACACTTTCATGCCAATTGTGAAGGAACGATCCAGTTTAAGTGCAGAAAACTCACATATACAAGTCTGGAGTTCCCCTTTATTTCCCCCTGTTACAAATGCACAGGTCCTTATCTCTTCAGGAAGGGGAATTAGCATTTATGTGTTGAACAGCGCAGATCACAGCCCCCCCCCCCCCCGCTGATTGTCACACCTTCAGCCTGAGAAGACTCCAGTTGGTCTGCAGCTAGCTGGACCCCTGGCTGTAAATTTGTCACATGAAAGATGGGAGCCGCAGACAAGCGGCACCAACACCAATCAGACCATAGCTGCGCCCCCATGTGTCCCAGCACCAAACCAGGTACAGAATCCGAACCAGCTCACAAAACCGCATGTGGAGATAGTTTTCCTTTGTCGCCAAGCCCGGGGAAACCTAGGGAAATGAAGATCTAAGGTTCTGACCCACTTAGGGACCCCATTTCTGGACTCATCGGATGCCCGGCGTCCAGCCCAATTGTTTGGTGCCGTTTCCAAACCCATACGACCCCCCTGCCCAAAGTTATAACCCCTAAAGGGTTTTAGGGGCTAAAGCACGCTCCAGGACAGTGGGAGGTGACAATCCATCCCACAGAAGGGAGGGGAGTGGAAGGGTCTCACCACATAAAAGGGATGACCCTGGGCCAGGTTTTCGTCACTTATCTGGAGAGGTCACGGTTCACACGTGCTGGAGGTGTCCCAAATCATCTGTAAGCTCTTCACTTACCTCTTGTGGGAGCACTCTATCACCACTACTCTGCAACTGCATATTAAGGTAACTGATTATTGTTTCTCTGTGTAACTCACTCTATCCTGTAATTGTCTCAGAACAGCATTTTGTATCATCTGTACCATTTCATATTCCATCATAGCCAAATGTTTGTTATCACTACCTAGTGTGCTTATAGCATTAAAACTTAAATTTTAACTTGAGCGATCTGTTTGCCTTAAACCAAGAATCTGTGTGTCCGCTGGCTTTGGGCCTGGTATTCCTGATAGGAGGACTCGGACAAGGGTTTTGGGGTACGCGGTCTGTGTGTCCGGAGGTCCCTGGCTGATAGTGGGACCACGTGACCTGCGGTTCCCTGACACCAATCGCCTACGCATGTGTGCCGCATTACACTCCTGCCAAGGTGCAAACAGGTGACAGTTGCCACAAAATATGAGGAAAGGCACAGTAATGGTGGAGGCCTTGCCTTTGTTATAGGCCTACAGTAATTTGCTGCCACTGCCACTGACCACTCTGGTATGTTTTTATGTGACGCATTCAAAGCAATTCACAGCTGTGCATTCATGGGCAGGCTCTAAATCAGGCCACATATGATTTTAGACACCCAACCTTTAATCTCTGAGAAAGCCCCAGCAGGTCAGTTCCATGCATTTCCTGCATTTATGCACCCCTTGTTTTTCATTGTCCTCTCCTGCTTCCCTTCCATTTACTTGGTAGTAAGTAGACTTTATAGATTAGCATTGGTGGGATTACGTTTTGTGTAAAAGGGACTTAATGATTGTTATGTATTTATAGCACATAGGCTTTACTGGACAATAGGCTGGTTTATTGAATATGTGTCTATATATGCACTTTAGATTGCCAAGCACTTTAAATTAAAGTAACTGAGCAGCGCCCCCTAAATTGTGTCATTTTGTGTTGATGTTTTTAATTGATTTTAGCATTGTCTGTATGTTTTTTTTTCTTGCCTGTCTGGTGGAGTGTCTGGGCCGCCCCTATAGTTTTTTGAGTTTCTTGTTTGTGCTGCCAGATTGCTACACACTGTGTTTTTGTTTGGCTGGTGTGTTGGGCAAATATTTTTTTATGCTGTATCTAAACTGGATAATATTTAATTTACCTCTTCTGTCCTGTATGATAAAGATAATCTGTATTTGGAATAAACCTACTGTGGAATGGCAGGTTTTTGTCACGTAAGAAAACCAGGCCAAAAAGAATCATTTCAGAACTTTTTCTACCTTCAATGTCACCAATAATATATATATAAATTATGAACAGTTTTCTTGATGCAAAGTTATGGCCCTTTAATGGGCTTTTGCTAGTAAAAAGCAAATGTGAGCATTACAATATGTGCATCAATGGGTAACAGTAGTCCTTTGAATGCTCCTTAATTCAATATTAATAATAAGACCACAAATCATCCCAGTCCATCCAAGTGAGGTGTGAGGCTGTGGCTCTCTTTATTCACAGCTATAACTTCATGCAGTGTCTTTAGTAGTTGTTATGTGTAACTGCCACCGCTGTGCCCATCACCCGTGCTAGGTACTCTTACCAGCTAATGGATAGCATAAAGCTGTAATTTATGATTCCTCTGGAGTCTCTTCTTTATATAGATGTCCCATTAAGGGTTAAATCTCAGCACACCCAAACGGAAGACGTATAGAATGGGACAAAAGAAGAGAAATCTAGTGTAATCCTGCTTATTTATTTCTTTTTTTTAAAACTTATAAAATGTCAGAAATGCGCACTCACATTTAAAAAGAGATGTATCACGTATTTAAAAATAGGTGAAGCTCTCACCCTCCTCCAGTTACCACGGCCGTTGGTAATTGCTGTTTAGGGGGTCAGATTGGTTGTCACAATTAGATTTTCCTGTGATCCATATATCTATCGCCGTCAACGCGTTTCACTGCCAGCGGCAGCTTTATCAAGACTGGCGAAGTAATGGTCAATTACTAAGTGTATAGTCTAAAAGTGTAGCATCATCCTCAATAAAAACAGTTAATTCAATACCTGTAAAATTGCGCCACTCGAGTTAGTCCGGATGTGTGTCTCCGGGCTCTCTTCCTTCCTGCGTATATACGTCTTTAGTGGGGGTGGCTTAACGGCGGTACAGAGCGTCATCGCTTCATTATGCTAAGTGTCTAGGCGTCATTACCAGGGGCGTGTTAGCCGCGGCCCAGCGCGTCATCAGCTGTCTACTGAGAGACACGCCTTTTGCCTGCCTCCTCCAGCGCTGATCGCGTCTGCTATCTTTCTTAATGGGCCAAGTTGTTCATTATCATATAATGGGCACTGGGGAGCTGTTTTAAGCCCCATTTTTTTGTGTGAATTGAATAGCTCTGATAAAATGGCATGTTTACAAAGACTACATTCTTGAGCATTTGTGTATTCAGTGTGCTCATAAAGAGATTCACTTTGCGGTGTCAGCGGGAGCAGTGTGAGAGCTTCACCTTTACATAAGGATCCGTTCTAGATTTATACAAACAAGTGTACAGTAAATTCCATATCCAAATTAATTCAAAACACTTTTGTTTATATCAAAAGCTTTTTGTGTAAATAGTGGTAAGTGACTAATGTGTTATAACTAGCTACAAATTCTTGAAGGCTAACAGTATGCCCACCACTGAAGTAGGGACACAACTAATTTGGGGGGCACACAACACCCATGAGGACAGGCACTTCAGTTAATACTGTTAGCCTTCAAGAATTTGTAGCTAGTTATAACACATTAGTCACTTACCACTATTTACACAAAAAGCTTTTGATATAAACAAAAGTGTTTTGAATTAATTTGGATATGGAATTTACTGTACACTTGTTTGTATAAATCTAGAACGGATCCTTATGTAAAGGTGAAGCTCTCACACTGCTCCCGCTGACACCGCAAAGTGAATCTCTTTATGAGCACACTGAATACACAAATGCTCAAGAATGTAGTCTTTGTAAACATGCCATTTTATCAGAGCTATTCAATTCACACAAAAAAATGGGGCTTAAAACAGCTCCCCAGTGCCCATTATATGATAATGAACAACTTGGCCCATTAAGAAAGATAGCAGACGCGATCAGCGCTGGAGGAGGCAGGCAAAAGGCGTGTCTCTCAGTAGACAGCTGATGACGCGCTGGGCCGCGGCTAACACGCCCCTGGTAATGACGCCTAGACACTTAGCATAATGAAGCGATGACGCTCTGTACCGCCGTTAAGCCACCCCCACTAAAGACGTATATACGCAGGAAGGAAGAGAGCCCGGAGACACACATCCGGACTAACTCGAGTGGCGCAATTTTACAGGTATTGAATTAACTGTTTTTATTGAGGATGATGCTACACTTTTAGACTATACACTTAGTAATTGACCATTACTTCGCCAGTCTTGATAAAGCTGCCGCTGGCAGTGAAACGCGTTGACGGCGATAGATATATGGATCACAGGAAAATCTAATTGTGACAACCAATCTGACCCCCTAAACAGCAATTACCAACGGCCGTGGTAACTGGAGGAGGGTGAGAGCTTCACCTATTTTTAAATACGTGATACATCTCTTTTTAAATGTGAGTGCGCATTTCTGACATTTTATAAGTTTTAAAAAAAAGAAATAAATAAGCAGGATTACACTAGATTTCTCTTCTTTTGTCCCATTCTATACGTCTTCCGTTTGGGTGTGCTGAGATTTAACCCTTAATGGGACATCTATATAAAGAAGAGACTCCAGAGGAATCATAAATTACAGCTTTATGCTATCCATTAGCTGGTAAGAGTACCTAGCACGGTGATGGGCACAGCGGTGGCAGTTACACATAACAACTACTAAAGACACTGCATGAAGTTATAGCTGTGAATAAAGAGAGCCACAGCCTCACACCTCACTTGGATGGACTGGGATGATTTGTGGTCTTATTATTAATATTGAATTAAGGAGCATTCAAAGGACTACTGTTACCCATTGATGCACATATTGTAATGCTCACATTTGCTTTTTACTAGCAAAAGCCCATTAAAGGGCCATAACTTTGCATCAAGAAAACTGTTCATAATTTATATGCTCTGTGTTTATACACTATAACATTACCATATAATCTCCACTAGGGATAGGAGTTCTTTCAACACGTTGAGCAATTATAACTGATCTGGAAAAATAGCCTTAATTTAAAACTACTAATTACTAGCGCGGGTTTCCCATACTCTTGTTTGTTAATAATATATATATAATTCCATTGAAAAACAAACTTAAATCTTTTAGAGAATGAAAACAACTCAAATAATGTGGTTGTGCGGCCCACTCCTCGAGGTACCTCTGCCGGCGCCATTTTGGATTAGCTACGCATCTGGTTTTCTCCCTTTCTGGATGCGGTGCTGTGTCCTCCTCTGTGTCGCTTTATCCAGCGGTCTGAGGCTTGGTGATCCTGCGATTTCCTTGGTCCGTGAGTCCCCCTTGGGGGGGTTTTAATTGGTCTCGTGGGGCATGTGCTGCGGGATGCTCATGTGTCATTTTTACTTATGTCTTTCAGGCGGGATACCAGTGGGTTGTGGTTTCTCTCGGCTCTACTTCTTCCTCCCCCTCACCCCCCCTTTACTGACTTCTGGGGGCATCCCTTGGGGTCGTCTACCCCCCCACTCCTGCAATTGGCCCCAGTGAGGGGGATAATAGCAGGGGGTCACAGTCTGATCTGGCACTTCTTGTGGCCAACATTGAGAGGCAGCTTGGCGGGGCCTGTTCCTAGGAAGGCCTCTGGCAAGAAGCGGCACCTGACTTCCACTCCCTCACGCTCCACAGAGGAGTATGAGGAGTTTGATGCCACTGGTGGACGTTATTCCCTAGAGGAAGGGGAACTGTCCCAGGACTCTGACTCCTCTGGGGACCAGCAGGAGGGTTGCGATAGTGACCCTGGGTCTGCGTCCGGGGAGGAATCATGGTACCCTGAGGACACTGATAATCTGCTGTCTCACATTTTTTAAATTTTGCACATTGCTCCCCCTGAGGTGGCTAAGAAAAAGCAGGCTGAGCTCTTTCGCCCTGATATACAGTGTCTTGAGTTCCCTGAGCAGGGACATTTCACTACTATGGTGCTTAAGGAGTGGGAACGTCCTAACAGACTGCCCGCTGTGCCCAAGGGCTTGGATAGGAGATATCCCTTTCCTGCGGATCTAGTAAAGCGG
Organism: Gastrophryne carolinensis; assembly: GCA_027917425.1. Taxonomy (NCBI): domain Eukaryota; kingdom Metazoa; phylum Chordata; class Amphibia; order Anura; family Microhylidae; genus Gastrophryne; species Gastrophryne carolinensis. The sequence goes on from CM051240.1 coordinate 238,729,092, forward strand.
TGGTCATGTCCCCCTAAGGTGGACGCTCCCATGCTAGGTCTGTCCAATACCTCGGTCATGCCTTCCCCTGACACTACCACTCTGAGGGACAGCGAGGACCATCGCATGGATCAGCTGTCAACAAGCAAAAGTATATAAACGCACTCTGGAACCTGAGGGTGCAAGACCAAGGGGAGTCCCAAATTCCCAAAATTTAATGGAGGAAAAAAGCAAAAGGTCAGCACTCCTAAAAGTCCAATGCTTTAATAAAGACACTTTAAAAACATCTCCATATCAAAAAAAGGCAGCTAAAATACAATGTCAGACCCTGGCGAATGTAAAAAATGCCATGCAAGCTGTCTGACATTGTATTTTAGCTGCCTTTTTTTGATATGGAGATGTATATGGAGATATGGAGATGCCTTGGACGGGGTTTCGGCTTCTCTATGTGTTCCCTCCGTTCCCTCTACTGGGCAGTGTCATGCGCAAGATAGCCCAGGAGGGAGTGCCAGCCATCCTGGTGGCCCTCTGTTGGCCAAGAAGGGTGTGGTTCGCAGACGTCGTGCAGTTGGCAGTAGATCAGTACATCTTGCCCAAGGATCCAGATCTTCTCACTCAGGGGCAGCTACGCCATCCCAATTTACAAACGCTGGCTTTAACGGCTTGGCTGCTGAAACCTCCATCTTGATGGAAAAGGGGTTGCCTGCCTCTGTTGTGGATACCATGATTCGTGCTCGGAAGAAATCCTCGTCCTTTATTTATTACAGGATCTGGCATGCTTACATTGCCTAGTGTAAGTCCAAGTCTCTTCCCTGTCGGATTTTTTCCATCCCCAGGATTCTGGAATTTTTGCAACATGGTTTGGATTCCGGCCTTCAACTTAGTACCCTCAAGGGCCATGTTTCAGCTCTGGCAATTTTTTTTCCAAAGATCCTTTGCCATCGGTTGGTTAAAACCTTTTTCCAAGGTGTTACTCATGTGCGTCCGCCACGTAAACCTATGCTACCAGTCTGTGACTTGAATCTGGTGTTGTCTGCTCTGCAGGGTCCTCCCTTTGAGCCTATTAGTGGGGCTGCCTTGCCCGTTCTGACTCTTAAGGTAGCCATTTTGGTGGCTATCACTTCTGTCAGGCGAGTTTCTGAACTGGCGGCGCTTTCCATCAAACCTCCTTATTTTGAGAGGCATCAGGATAAAGTAGTGTTTCGGCTTAAGCCGGATTTCTTGCCTAAGGTCATGTCTGCCTTTCATCTCAATCAGGACATTGTTTTGCCTTCCTTGTGTTCTAATCCTGCTAATTCCAAGGAGCAGACACTGCATTCTTTGGATGTGGTCAGGGCTCTGAAGTTTTATTTGGTCGCTACTGAGCCTTTCAGGAAATCTGATGCTCTTTTTGTTCTCACTTCTGGACCTAGGAAGGGTTTGCCTCCGGCTAAATCCACTATCAGCAAGTGGATCCATCAGGCGGTGGATCAAGCCTATTTTGCTAAGGGGAAGGAACCTCCCTTTAGGGTTACTGCTCATTCCACTCGTGCTATTGCTGCCTCTTGGGCTTTTCAGCACCAAGCTTCTGTTGAACAAGTTTGCAAGGCCGCTACTTGGTCTTCTGTTCATACTTTTTCCAAGTTTTACAAGGTTGATGTTAAGGCCTCAGCGGATGCTGTTTTTTGCCGCAAGGTACTGCAGGCGGTAGTGACCTGAACTGCCGGCATTTACTCTTTGGAGATCCCACCCTACTTTTGGACACCGCTTTTGGATGTCCAAACTGTTATGAATACCGAAGCAGGCCGTGCCATGCAATAAAGATAAAAGCAATTCTGTGAGTACTCACCTGTAGAATTGTTTTTGTTCTTGCATGGCACAGCCTGCTTCACCCCACCCTTGTTATCGTTATTCTTGGTTGCCTCTTTATGGTGATTGTTCCAAGTTAATTTGGGTTTTTTACCTTTTTTACATTTTTACCTTTATTATCTCCCGGCTTCTTGTCTCGCTGCTTGTCTACGCTGGGAACTCTATGGTTAATGCCGTTTTTATAGGGGGCCGGGAGATGCCACAGCTCTTCTGCAGTACGCTGCGCCACCTTGTGGCGGAATAACCCAACTGTTATGAATACTGAAGCAGGCCGTGCCATGCAAGAACAAAAACAATTCTACAGGTGAGTACTCACAGAATTGTCTTTTTTCCCATGTGGTTGCTGGGGTTGCCATAACAGTGATGCTGCATGAACTGGTGACAGTTTGAATGCCTGGCGGCAGTTGCATGTACATCAGGGATGCAGAGCTGTACATGTCTTGCTGAGACAGCACTGGGGAGCACAGGGGGGATAAGCTTGCTGCCAGGATCAGGTAAGTTAATTATTTTTACCTGCTATGGTACCTGATCATTGGGTAAGGAGGGGAAATGGCTGCACTGCCCTGATGGTAGCCCTACACAATATTTTCTGGAAAGTCAAAGCTGTGCATTAATATACTCTTGTTACAGTAGGTTATTTCAGTGCATTTGCCAGAAGAATGAGATAGAAATGTACTAACACTGGAAACAATGAGGACTCATTGTACAAATCAAACCAAGGTTACTTTTATAAAACCAGAATCGCTGATGCATTGTCTCTGTTCTTTCAAAATAAGAGATTTCCATTTGCCTTGTGACCCGCATGTCATCTTCAGACCTCTGTGTCTTCTGGAGACTGCAGGCTTTTGGCCAGCCGAGCTTTGATTCAAACTAAAAGTGACAGTAGCGTGAGTGTGAGCTTGTAATCCTGCAAGAAAATAACAAAGATTCACCTGGAAAGACTGCGCCCCGAGCCCTTAAACTGGCAGCTTTGTCCTCAGTGCAGTCTAAGATTGGGTGGCCATGCAGGCTCATTAATAATTTGCCTTTAACATGGCTTCTATCTAGCATCATACACTTAGCCTTGAATTTATGGTCCAATTTACTAAGAGGCTGATTCACTACTAACGCCAGGTATTGCCATATGAGCATCTGTATAGTGGTGCTTAGAGCTACCGCTAGTAGAAGCTATAAGCGGGTATCGGGCACTGTAACAGAGCGTCTCAGTCGCTCTAGTAACCTGGCTGGCATTGATGAATGTGATGTGTGTTGGGCGCTGTAACGACAGTATAGCGCTGCAGCGAGGGGGAGGTAGCGTCAGCTCAGTGCGTCCGGTACTAGGTGTTCCACACTATTTAACAAAACACTACACACACACAGCGACGCCGCTCTAAAGCTGGGCGCTGTAGCACAGAATGCCAGACGCTGTGTGATTAAAGTCTGTTTTAGAACACATATCCACCAGTAACAAAGCGAAAACACATGGAATAATTGTTTTAACACTGTAACAATAGCATTTTAGTGGCAGGCCTGTAAATGCAATTCTGCATAAAAATATTGAAAGTCAAAAAAGTTTCTAAAAGTGTTTATTTGCAGCCAGGAGACGTCACACAATGATTTGAGCAAAAAAAAAATTAAATTGCCAAACACGCTGTTTATACACAACTAATGAAGCCTTATTGAAATGTATGGGAGAGCGCTACAGAGCGACTAGATGGTACTAGCTGGCGCTCCTGAGCCTAGAGCCCCGGCGCTATACGCTGAGCCGCCTGTAATAATACATGTGACACTACATGGTGCTGTTAGAGGCACTCAGCAGATTCACTTTCTTAAATGTGGTTTTGTGTTCAGCGCCCGGCGTTCACCAGATGCTGCCTGCCGCTATGAGGCGCTACCTGGCGCTATCCCTTCTTAAATAACCCCCTAAGTGTGTCAGCATGGGGGGACCAAACCACCCATTAGCTGACCAGCCTGTGATTCAGACAAAGGGGGTAATGCTTATTGTCTGGTAAAGTAGAGTGCCCCAGCAGTGTGCTTGTGGTGTGAATGGCCTGAAATTTCTAAAAAAAACTGCATTTCTAGGAGCTTTTAACACACAAGAAAGTGCATTAAAAAATGTTTGTTATTTTTTTTTTTTTAATCACCTGTACCTGAAATGGAACATTTTTACAGGAAGGGTTAATCATTTTTCTTTCATGAGTATTTTTTTTAGGATTTTAGAAATAACGGTGCCCTATGGGGTATGCAGCTCGTAGGGACCTGTTACCTCTAAAATAAAATATATACATATATTTTAGGGAAACAATGGAACAAAACATTTTATTGCAATTTCTTGTGTGCTAAAACTGCAACAATCACTGAGATGCAGGTTGCAATTCACACCGCAAGTCATACTGCAGGTGCACCATGCTTTACCAATAATTAGCATGGCCCCCATTGTAAGGCTTAGGTCAGCACACAGTATTTGCTAACCAGATCTTTTTAAGTGCCTTTTGGGAGTCAGGCCAAAGAGTTTTAATTTGCCTACAAAAATAATAATATTTATTTTTATATAGTGCCAGCATATTCAGCAGCACTTTACAATCAAAGGGTTCATGTATAGAATTATAAATTACATAGTAACAAATAAATCAATAATTGAAACAAAAGTAAAAAGGGCCCTACTTGCACTAGCTTCCAAGTTCCAACCAAAGAGAGGATGGAGTTGTACCCTGATCCAGCCAACATAGTGGAAATAGTGGGACACCACTAAAATGCTAGTGCACGCCCTGGTCATATCCCGACTGGATTACTGCAACATCCTTCTTTGTGGCTTACCAACTAACAGACGGGCACCCCTCCAATCTATCCTGAACTCTGCTGCTCGCCTCATCCATCTCTCCTCTCGCTACTCTAGTTCTGCGCCTCTCTGCCAATCCCTACACTGGCTGCCAGTCCCTCAGCGAATCCTGTTCAAAACTCTAACTCTCGCCTACAAAGCTCTCTCCAACCAGGCCCCTCCCTACATCTCATCTCTAATCCAACAGTATCAACCTAGACGCAGCCTCCGCTCCTCTGCCGACCTACTCCTGTCCTCCACCCTGGTCACCTCCTCTCACGCCCCCGCCTCCAGGACTTCTGCAACTTCAATCTTCGTGCAACTTCAAACTTCTGGAATGCCCTCCCGCACCCAATCCGCCACTCCACAACCCTCAAAACCTTCAAAGGCGCCCTTAAAACTCACTTATTCAGACAAGCATATAATCTGGCCTAACCAATCTTCTAAAGGGCGCATGCCACAAAGCTCAATACTGACTGTTTGTGATCCCTCTCTCCCCTATTGTATCTTGTATTCAGAATATCCATTGTCAACTCTGTAAAACTGCATTTGAAATAGTATATGTACCGTATGTTTCTCACCTGTCTGTAATTACTACTTTGTAAAGCGCTACGGAAGATGATGGCGCTATATAAATAAACAACAATAATAATAATAATAATACTGTATTTTCTACTCTATGAGAATAACTTTTTTTCCCAAAAAGTTGTGGGGAAATGTTTGAAATGAAATGTGTGTCTTATAGAGTAAATGTAAAAAAAGCTAAAAAAATCACATAACCAGCGATTTTGCGCCAGTGATTGGGTCTCTGAAGCCTTCAGACAATGGTGGAGCGGCGGGTGGGCAGCCATTCAAGCAGGTATCAGTCCGCCGCTCCTCCATTGCCAAGTGTCAGTTTACATAGTTGTAAGAAAATATATTCACTAAACATTCATATAAAACTAATACTCACTTACACATATCCATTTACACTTATGTATATGTATAATCATTAATCACTTATATATTCATAGAATGTCTGAGCATTTGATTATAACAGCTGAATAAGCTAATGTTTACACTAGTCATTTGGCTATATTGGGTTTTAAATTGCCTGGATGAATGGATGCTGCTGTCCTAAGGGGAAGGGTAAGTCACTCTTCCTCTTTGCGCTGTCGCTTGCTGACGGACTAATGCTCCCAGTGTAACTCTTTCTGCTTTCAACCTTTTTCTTTTGCTAATTGCTTTCAAGGGCATGCTGATAACATCCCTAGCTTGCATTACTATTAATAATATTTTTTTTCTTTTTACAACATGTCAAGAGCAATAAAATGAGTGATTACTGTGCACTTTTAGATAGTAGACAAGGTAGAAGTTGAAGGTGTTGAGGCAGGTAGGCAACATCAGACCTCCGCTCCTCGGATCTCACGCTGAGTGTCAATGCAGCCTATGCAATGACACTGCGCATGTGCGAGATTTGCAGGGCGGCACAGTGTATGTTGGCAATTCAAGATGGAGCTGCCCGACAGAGAATGACGAGGGAGCGGAGGGATGCCGAGCGCGATGCAACATTAACTGTTTTGTAAACTGGAGGGGGAGCCGGGCAAGCCAGGTCTGGGGAGCTTTTACTAACTCAAAAAAGGGGGGTCTGCTATATCTAATGAACTCCCAACACAATGTAATGCATATAGTGACTGATTTTTAATCTTGATAATAGTGCAACAAAGTATATATAGTGTACAAAAATAATAACGAAAATATACAATAAGTATGTGGATAACACCAGGGGCAATACAAAATGCAGCTTAGTGTAACGATTTAGGGATTAGGGAAAGAGGGGGTATCCCAAATAAGTAATGTATACTGCATGCAGCTAGCAATATACAGATCAGAAATCAGAAATCGACACAGTATCCAGGCACTAGTGCATACATATAGACCATACAACAGGGAGAAAAAGCATAATTAGTAAATCAGGAAGCAGTATACCTATAACGGATGACAACCTGAACCCTCAACGTTTTGGTTGAGAAACCTTCATCAGGACGGAAAGCTTTTCCACTTGGGCACAGACCCTAGATAGTTGGTCTGGAGACAAGCAAGGCTGTACCTGATGATGGTCCAGCCAGGGTCACCAGGGCAGTTGGTGGTTCCCTATCCATCCAGGGCCAAGAAACGGTAAGCCTCGGAGATTCGCATGACTGGGCGCATAGTGATCACCAAGAAACAAGTAGGGCCTGAACTGGTGGGGGTGACAGAGCCAAGTCCCAGCAGCCCATCAAAAACTTTGCCAGATAGAAAGAGCCTCATACCGATGGCAATGGACTATGCCACCTGGAACCCAGTCACAATGGCCTTGTCACTCACCTGGGCTGACAGGGTGGGTACTGCCCTGCGGAAAATTCTTTCCCAGGAAGGTTCCCCCAAGGGTAGATTCTCCATCTAGGGGATCCAGTTCATGGCGCAGTTGCTGGAGGTTCCACAGGAACCAACTGGGGACTACCCCCTTGGACTCCTGCTTTGGTGACATGCACAGGAGACCCTGGCCTGGGTAAAGCAGAAAGGGAAGGGTTGTCATTAGTAGATGGTGGATCCACGGTCCCAGCTATGGGCAACCGTACATCCCTTCCGGGAGTAGTCCAACCACCAAGTGGACTTTAGTTCAGCCCATAATTCTGGAGGGTACTCCCGAAACAGCCGGTGTATGGTTCAGGTCAACCTGCTGGGGCAGCAGCGCAATACCCATTGAAAGGCCAGGAACAGAAACCAGGAGTCCCCCCCAAGGTCCTGCAGCCATTGGACCTTGCCCAGAGTCCTCTCTGGGTCGCCATGCTGCCACAGTGTTCTCCAGATGAAGCTAGATCATCAATGGGAACACGGGTCAACACCAAGAGATTTTGCACTTAGCGTCCTCTTATAGGGGGTGGTATGATGGGCATATCCAGTTTAATCATTAAAAATTGCCTAAATCCCCTGACATCACTCCCTTTTACTCTGCGCATTTGGCTTTCCAGCCATAAACACGCACTCGACCTAATCACTCCAGGAAGGCAACTTAGCATATGTAAGTTGAGCCAAGCTCAGATCACAGACTCCCCTGCTCTCACACCTCTGGGCTGGGAAGGCACCACTGAGTCTGAGGCGAGGTGACCCCTGGAGAGAGCGTCCTCTCATCAAGCAGCTGTCCCTCAGATATCTGGCACTGACACAAATCAGGCTGTAGCGGGATGCTTTGTGTCCCACACCACGCCAGGCACCCCGGCCTGAAAAGCCACACCAATGCATACACGACCCGTTGTCATAACTAGTGAGAAAATGGAGATCTCAGGTTCTGAGCCATCTAGGGACTTCATATTTGAGCTCATTGGATGCAAAGCATCCAGCCCAATCGCTTGGTACCGAAACCAGAGCCATACGACCCTCCTAGTTCTAACTCCTAACATTTTTTAGGCATTGGTAAAGATTTCCCAAGGGAGGGAGGGAACAGGCTGCCGCCCCACAGAAGGGTGGGGTTGAGAGGGTCCCAGGGCTTAAAGGGAGAGGATCACTGGCCAGCCCTTGTCACTCTCTGGGGGACGTCGCGCCACATGCATGCTGGAGGTGCCTGGATTTTCCATAAGCTGTCCACACACTTCCCTGGGGAGCCCATCATCACTACTCTGCATTATAAGGCAACTCGGACTGTTGTTGTATCTCTGCTGGTAACTGTACCTGTGATCTGTATCCCACTACTCAGAAACACATTCATATTTGTTTCATCATAGCCAGATGTTTGTAATATATGCCTAGTGTGCTTATTGCATTAAAACCTATATTTAACTTGAGTGATCTTTTTGACTTAGCCAAGAATCTGTGTTTCTGTGGCCTTGCTGGGCCTTGTAGTCTGCTAGGCGGGTGAACGGACAGTGATTTGGAAAAGGGGGCTGTGTGATCATAGGTGCTGGATTAGCAGTTGGATCACATGACCTGAGTTTCCCTGACAAGAGGGTTCAGCCTCAGTTGCAATTTCCCTCATTAGCGTCACCAATAGAGACAGGGCTGGAAAAAATGAGCATTGGGGGATTTACACTGTACCAGGTTGTCACGGACCGGGTGGAGCGGACTCGGGTGTGGATCCGCTTTAACTGTGGGACCGATGGCGGGTACCGTGTAAGGGGAGCGGAGTCTAAGGGGCCACCGGTATTCACCAGAACCCACCGCAAGGCAGGTTGGTCTTGTGCTGCGAGTGACCCCCAGGTCGCTACCCCCCAACAGCGGCCCAGTCCCACAGTCAGCCGAGGTTCAGCGAGGTACACAAGTGGCAGGCAAAAGGCGTAGTAAGTAGCCCAGAAAACGTTGAATAGCTTGCAGGCCAATAGGACGGGGCCAATCCAGAACTGCTTTTAACTTGCTGGGGTCCATCTGAAGACCACGAGCAGAGACTATATATCCAAGAAAGGGTAAGGCGGTTTGATCAAAAAGACACTTCTCCAACTTGGCGTAAAGATGGTGTTGACGGAGACGAGACAGGACTTGCCGGACGTGACCGTGATGTTCTTCTAGATTAGATGAAAAGATGAGTATATCATCCAAATATACAACTACACAGGAGTAAAGCAAATCCCGAAAATGTTGTTTACTTATTCCTGGAATACTGCGGGTGCATTGCAGAGACCAAAGGGCATAACTAAATATTCAAAGTGGCCATCGCGGGTATTGAAGGCGGTCTTCCATTCATCGCCCTCGCGTATACGTATCAAATTATAGGCTTCCCTCAGGTCAAGCTTGGTGAAGACCCTGGCCCCACGCAGTTGGTCAAATAATTCGGCAATCAAGGGCAAAGGGTAGCGATTTTTAACGGTAATCTTATTGAGGCCGCGGTAATCAATACAAGGGCGAAGAGAGACATCTTTTTTCGCCACAAAGAAGAACCCCGCGCCTGCTGGAGAGGAAGACTTCCGTATGAACCCTTTATGAAGATTTTCTCGAATATACTCCGACATGGCTTGAGTCTCAGGAGCCGAGAGAGGGTAAATTCGGCCACGAGGAGGAGTGGTACCCGGTAGGAGGTCTATAGGGCAATGGTAGGGGCGATGAGGCGGAAGTACCTCCACTTGTTTCTTGCAGAATACATCAGCATAGGTCAGGTAGATCTCAGGCAAGCCAGGTAATGGTGCTGAAGCAGGAATGGGTCGAACCGGAACAATCTTCAAGCACCTCTTAAAGCACGCTGCACCCCAAGTCTTGATATCGCCGGTGGTCCAGTCAAGCGTGGGATCATGATGTTGGAGCCAAGGAGGGCTTAGAAGAATCTGAGAGGTGCAATTAGGGAGGACGTAGAACTCAACATTCTCTTGATGGAAGAGTCCAATTTTTAATTGGAGGGGAACGGTGCGATAGCGCACAGTACAGTCCAGCCTATCACTATTGAGGCGATAAATAAGGGTGTTGCAAGGTGATTCACAGGGATATTATGTTTATTGATCAAGGCAGCCTCTATAAAGTTTCCTGCAGAGCCCGAGTCCAAAAAGGCGGTTAAATTCAGGGAGGTGGAAGGTGAGATGGAAAGTTGAACAGGAACAGTGAGCCGTGGAGAGGAAGCACATACACCCAGGGACGCCTCTCCCACCGCCACTAGGTGCGCCCGTTTCCCTGACGTGGCGGGCGAATAGGACAGTCCTTCAAAAAATGCTCAGAACCACCGCAGTACAGACAAAGGTTCTCATTCCTTCTGCGAGTTCTCTCTAATTGGGTCAAGCGGAATCGATCGACCTGCATGGCCTCCTCACTGGGAGGTACATGTGCAGACAAAGGGTTTTGAAATACTGGCGCCAAACGGGATGCCCTCCTAGGGCGCTGAGAGTCTCTTTCTTGGCGGAATTCTTCACGCCTTTCAGCAAAGTGCACATCAATGCGTGTGGCCAGATGGATGAGATCAGTGAGAGATGAAGGCAAGTCACGAGCCGCAAGAGCATCCTTAATTTTACTAGAAAGTCCTTTCTTGAAGCAGGCACACAAGGCCTCATTATTCCAAGACAATTCGGAGGCAAGAGTGCGGAACCGAATGGCGTATTCACCAACGGACAACTCGCCCTGGACCAAGTTCAAAAGGGACGATTCAGCAGATGAAGCCCGGGCAGGTTCCTCAAAGACCTGGCGAAACTCTGAGACAATGGTGTGAATACTGGAAGAGACAGAGTCATTGCGATCCCACAAGGGAGTGGCCCAGGCCAAAGCCTTTCCAGAAAGCAAACTGATGACAAAGGCCACCTTAGCTCGTTCAGTGGGAAATTGATCCGCCAACAACTCCAAGTGCAGGGAACATTGGGCAAGGAACCCTCGGCATAACTTGGCATCCCCATCATATTTAGCCGACTTGCTGTTGCTGAATCGTTACTAATTGCTGCATCATGGCAGAGAGTTGATTAATCTGGCGGGACTGCATAGCTACTATAGCAAGCAATTCAGTGGCATCCGGCAGCGGCACCTCAGCGGGATCCATGGCCGGATCTTACTGTCACGGACCGGGTGGAGCGGACTCGGGTGTGGATCCGCTTTAACTTTGGGACCGATGGCGGGTACCGGGGAGCGGAGTCTAAGGGGCCACCAATTTTCACCAGAGCCCACCGCAAGGCAGGTTGGTCTTGTGCGGCGAGTGACCCCCAGGTCGCTACCCCCAACAGCGGCCCAGTCCCACAGTCAGCCGAGGTTCAGCGAGGTACACAAGTGGCAGGCAAAAGGCATAGTAAGTACAGGCAAAGATCGGGGCTGGCAGCACAGGTTCGCGGTAAAGGTGAGTAGCCGAGGTCGGGGCATGCAGCAAAGGTTCAGAGTCGGGGACAGGCAGAGGTCGGTACACGGGTGAGCAATCCAAGAATGTCTGACTTTCAACAAGCATGGAGAGACCAAGATCCGGCACTGAAGGAAGGAAGTGCCTCTTTAAATAGGAGAAGTGGATGCAGGATTGGATGACCAGGCACCATTCAGTGCTGTACAGGCCCTTTAAATCTCAGGAATCCAGTGCGCTCGCCCTCTAGTGGATGGAGACGTGCGCGCACCTGAGCATGCGAGAAGGAAGCATGGGGGGAAGGGAGACAGCTGGGAACAGCCATGAGGGAAGTGCTGCAAAATGGATGACGGCTGGATGCAGCCATGGAGGTAAGTGAAGTGCTGCACACAGGTGTTTTAGACTCAATGACTTTCTGACTCGGTGTGTAGTTAGAAGGAAAGTTAGTCCAAGAGCTACTGGACCGATGAAGGTACGTGCGCTGCTTCCATTATGATATCTGATGAGGTAAATATCCAGCGAAAACTAGAAGTGACAGGTAGAGGCATTTGGGAGATTATATAAAATGGTGTAAACAAGGAATCACAGGATTCGAGTTTTTAAAGAGATACCAATTGCATTTTGGTCAAAAAGGGGTAGCTGATGTGGGCTTAATACAAGGGGTATAATATGTAAAATTAATAATAATAACCCACAAATCCTCTTAAAAGCCAGTCATTTAATAATTATGATTATGATTACGAAAGAGATTGTAATGCGGGTTATAAAAATTAAAAGTTGGCTGTGTCTTAAAATCTGCAAGGTTTTTTTCTTTCATCTCTTCCCTTTCTCTTTCCCAAATTCATGGCTGAACTTGTTGTTGGCATTGACCATTGCATATTGCTCTAAAATGGACTACAAGTGCCAGCCAAATAGAAAAAGGATTACAATTATGAGTTTAATTTTTTGTTGTTTTATTGATGTTGATAAGTAAATTCAAGTTATTATTTTTACACTGCTTGTGCAGATTAGAAGTAATTCATAGAAAAAAATCCCTGGTTAAATAGCTATTACCAGTGATTGATTTTCTCTTTCCTGGGATATTCTAAATCTTAATTTAGCAGGTTTTGTTTGAGGAAATACCTAACACATACAAATATTGTGGGGTTATTGATTTATATGTATGGAGGTTGTATGGTAAGTGTCCCACTTATATTTTCACAGACAGTCAGCCTACCTACTGTAGATAAAGCTAAATGCTGTTGTTTGTGATGACATTTTTTTAAAGAGAAATGTCCTGGCCCAGCAGGTACATAAAGCAAACAGAGACAGGTTGAAGTTCCGGTGCACATCAGTCAAATACCTAGGATACGCAAACATTTAGATGAGCCCAGAAAATAATCTATTTTCTATGTAAGACAAATGTTTAACTGTTCCTTGATTGCAAATTATGCCAATGTGACTGTGCCACTAACCAAGCTCATCTACGACACTCCTGTGGAAGCCATCAATCCAGATGAGTGGACTCCTGCTGAAGACCAGGCAGCTCCTAGTCAGTTCTGCTGTCTTGGGCTGTCACTTGATCAAACAAAAACTTTTAATTTGGACTGTGGACTGCAATGAGGGCTATATGACACCTGTACTAACCAAAGACCATGATGGAACACAGAGACCCCTACCAAATTATTCTTTAAATAGGATCCAGTTGTAAAGGCTTTACATCTTTAATGGCAGTCTAACATCAGCATCAGTGGTGTTATTTCACCATATTACCTTTGAAGTACCAAATGCAGTCTGTGATCATGTTTGCTGGAAAGTTGGTTGGGGAAATAGAGCGAATTAGTGTCATCCGTACAACTCTTAGCAGCTATACTCGTGACTTGTGGATGACTTCCTTGACTAAAACCATGCTCCAAGAAGAAGTAATGACTGGTACTGAAAATCCTGAACCTATGATAAGACTTTCAGGAACAGATCACGCAGAGATTTCTTCTAGCAAAATTATCAGGATGATGACAAATACTGAAAACCGTAATAAAGAATAGAAATTGTCAGAATGTTTGGATTTATTTTGTGTAAACAGGAGGGCAATGTCAGAGAAATTTACTTATAAGAAAATATATTCACCAAATATTTATATACCGCTATTACTCACACTTATATCAATGTACAAAAGTCTTAAAGGAGCCACAGCACTCAACCCTGTTAGCTTGCAGGCCAGCCTATAATCTGTCTCTAAACTTGGTTAAAAACAGAGGACTAGGTCACACACATCTGCAGAAGTATGCTTAAGCTGCACCACTACGCCAAAGTGCCTCTGTGGGGTGCAGTCCTAACTCTAATCTCTGAGAGCCCACTTGGGACATACAGTGCAAAAGATAAGTTGGAGAAATAACAGCTAAATAAGCCGATGTTTACCCTAGGAGATAAGAAGGTATTATTGCCAAAATTTAGGGTATGATATTTTATCTTGCTTTCTATATTTTCATAACATAGAGTTGATAATTCTTGCTAGCAGAAAAACAGCTATTTTACACATCCCTTTGATATTTTATATCTATATAATATATTAATATGAGGTATTGAGACGGGGAAGGAATGCCATACTGCCTATAATAGGGGATTGAGGCAGGGAGGGAATGCCACACTGCCTATAATGGGGGAATTAGGGGGTAGATTGCCATGCTGCCTATAATGAGGAGGGATGTCACACTGCCTATAGTGGGGGAATTAGGGGGGAAAGGACACACTGCCTATAGTGGGGGAATTAGGGGGGAATGTCACGCTGCCTATAATGGGAAAATTAGGGGGAATGCCACACTGCATATAAAGGGGGGGAGGGGGGGGAATGCCACACTGCATATAAAGGGGGGGGAGGGGGGGTATGCCACACTACCTATTATGGGAAAAAGGGGGTGGAGAATGCCCCACTGCCTGTACTGGTGGGGGATCTGGGGGAAGGGGATGCTGCCCCACTGACTACATTGGGGGGATTCTGCCACACTTACTGTATTTCAGAACACTATTTGGTCCAGACAATTTTTTTCTCTCAAACCCTAGATCCAAAATATTTGCATACTACTCATTTAGATTTGGGAGGAGCTATCACGCTGGTATGAGTATAACCATAACCTCCTCAAAATTCACTTGCCCCATCTGCATGCATAATACTGAATACTGTCAGCACTATATTAGCTCCTGCATCCACTCAAAGCTGAGCTGGGAAGCTGGTCAGAGTTGATGGGAAGACTTGAGACTTGGGTGTAGGTTTACATTCCAGCAGGAAAATGACCTTAAACATACTGTACAGCCAAAGCTACAGTACAATAGAAAGTGGACCAAAACCCGTGATTTAGAGCTTGTTCTAACCTAATCTAATTAGAGCTTGAGTATGGTAATGGGACGAGTATATGCGCACTTCCATGTAGTGTACATAGATTTCACTTGGCAATAGCCAGAACATTATTTAAATGCAATTTCTGAGACACAACGTTGTTATATTGTGTTTCCTATACGCACCCCCCCTTTCATTCTACTCCCTCTCTATTTCCTGACTGTGTAACCAGCCACAAAGTATTCCTTCTACAATGAAATGTGTAACTGGGGAAAAATAGTTGTTCTTGATTTTGACTATCTGGGGTTTTGGTCCTTGACCCGGGGATTGCCGATTTGGGATGCCCTGCTATGGGCCGGCTCAGGTATGTTTTACTGGGGCGGTTTCACACAGTGGGGAATCATAAACACACTTAGATGCAAGTATCACCGGTTTATATTCAGGGCCCATACACTATGCATTATGCCAAACTGTATTGTCTGTGTGCATGCGCTTGTGATGCCAAAAATAAGCTGTACATAGTTCAGGTTTTGGAGAAGAAAATCAGGGCAACCGGGGGATTTCCTAGTAACTCCGTGAGCCAGTCTGACCCTGTATATATATATAGGAACCAAAGAGAAAACAAACAAAAGGGTTAAACAGTGTGGGCTTTTGTATTTGGTGGAGGTGCCCTAGAAATGACAAGCGTTAGAGCCATTTATCACTTGCACAGGGAAACTTCAGGGAATGGTGTGCCTATGAAAAATTGTAAATAGATTATCATGATAAAGTCAGGGGAGTCTTTTTTTCAGGGATGAAATATAGTGCAGATGATGTCTTTGGGCTGGGAAACTCAATAAATCGGCCATTGCTAAGGCTGGGTTTTTTTGCTGTACAGTATCTCATATTTACAGCTGAGCACCCTAAAGCCTCGCTTGGTCCCATAACTATTGCAAATTTGCTCCATATAATGATATTCAAAGACACAGCCTGCAGCAGTGATTTAATATAAAAAGTGTTACATTAAATATATGTCACTTTTTTAATTTAAAGCGGAACAAAACCCAACGGGACTGGCCCTGGAATCTAAATAGTTCCAATAATACTCACCTTCTTCCAGGCACCCTTTCCGATATATAATAAATATCGGCGGCAACTTTGAGCTGTGCATTCAGATAGGGTGGGCGAGGGAGCGCACATGCTGCTGCGGATGGGGCCGCTTGCGCTACCAATTAAACAGAGCTGCTTGACGAGCATTAAGTGTGCATGTCAGATGGCTCTGATTGGACGAGAGCATGTGTCGTAGGACCAGGGCAAGATTAGTTTTTCTGGGTGATCTGGGAGGTTTCACACAGCAGAGAACGGAACAAAACCCTGGATATTTAAAATCCTGAGTAAACGCACTAATTAGCCTCGATTCAGAGAGACACAAAAAAACTTCTGTTTTCGTGCCGATCTGTTTTTTTTTGTGAAATGTTTCCGTTCTCGTATGAGTGTACGAGCGATTCTATGCATGCATTGAAAACCTTGTGTAAACTTTCCGTCCGTTCGTACGGCAGATTTCGAATTACGCAGATGTCATTTTCCATCCAGGCTTTTCCGTTTCATTTTCACATGTTACAACGTATCCTCCAACGAATCCTTTACGTTTCCCGTTCGATTCTGTTTCCCTTTTTCAATAAATAATCGTCCAGACGGAATCCTTACGATCTTGCGCCTGTGCACTACAAACTTAACTCATTAAAGTGCTCGCCTACATATTTGCCACCCTCACTTCTACTACAATGTTTAGCTAAATCACTTCTTCCCTTTTGGACCCTTAAAGCACACCCAAACTACTTAGCACTATCCACCATCTTCCCTTTTGGAACCTTAAAGCTCACCCAAATCACTTCTCGGTCATGTGAATATTCATCTTTAAATATTTCTGGGCCCATTAGTTTTGTGTTAATGTATTTTTTAAATGAAATGACACTGTTACATTTTTTGGGGGGATTCCATCATAAAATAAAAAATGCATAAAAATTTTAAAAAGTTAAAATTTTTACAACTATAAAAAACAAAATACATAGCAAGGGCAGGCCACAGAACATTATTCATCTGTGGTCCCCAACGACTCCTGCATCTCGCCCACCAACTGAAGGACCCTGACACTCAGTTGTGCCACTCTGGCACGTGTGGTCCCTGTTAAAAAACGTAAATTAAAATATTGGTATAACCTTGTTGGGGTCATACTGCAGTGCCCCCCCCCCCCCCCCCGTATGGTCCAAACACCTAAATCTGGACTTCAAAAGCCAGAGGGCCCTCGCCACCACGGCCCGGGTTTTGCATAATGCCACCCCTGGCCCGCATTCTGCAGGCAAAGAACAGGCATCAGGAGCAAGGGCGGGTGGCACATCTTGCGCTTCCTGCAACCAAATATAAAATAATTACACAAAGCAAAGGTAACCAACTAAAACAATAACTCCTACAACAAATTAAGATTCAAGTTCAACAATCCAAATATAATTCACAAAGGACATAAGTAAAAAAAAAAATAGCAATTATATGGATGTGTGTAAAAATAACTGTTTACATGCTAAGAACTAATTTAGGTCAGCATTAAAATGCATCTATAAGGCATACATGAAATGTATTGATTTAGGTATGCATTGCTATACAATGTATGGCCTCGGCCATGCTGATACATGCAATGCCATGGTGCTAAAGGCGCGCAGACTCCTCCACATAGCCACAAAACATGTTCAACAATAGCAATCCGAGCCCTCAGAGGTCTCGTGAGTGGATCGGAAATGAAACGGATTTATAGGGTGGTGATCCGTCGGAAATCAGCTCTCTGAATCAGACGGAAGCTCTCTGAATCAACGGAAGTTTTCTGAACGAACGGAAAATTTCCGATTTTGTTTGGAAAATGATCCGAACTAACGGAAATGTTCCGATTTGCTTCCGATCATCGAAAGCGCATTCCCGAACGTTCGTGCGAGTAGAAAATGGACGAAAAAAAGCAAAAAAATGACAAACACCCACCAAAACTTTCACAGACAGCTACGGAAGTCCGCACGAATGTGTCTCTGAATCGAGGCTATTGCTACTACTTTTACATACACAATTTAAAGCTCTATCTCTTACCAGCTTCCATCTGGATCATTGGGTCCCCAATGAGGGGCAATGATCACCTTTTTGACTGAGAATGGTGGACATGCATCCAAGAAATCCCAGGGTGCATATATGCATCTCAGAAATGGGTGGAGGGAAAAGGTAAGTATTACATCTTATTGTATTCTGAACAGTCTCTCTAAAGTCCCCGTCCTGCTACACCTATACTTTTTTAGAATTTGGGTCCTAAGTCCCTTCTGCCTTGTATAGAGGAAGTGAGCCAAGCAAGGCCATGCAGAGCCAAACCTGTTCTCCAATAGTGGTACATTTTGCACCACCAGACCCAGGGGTATATTAGCAACACTATGCCTGTGCCTATGGTATCTAGCTGTAAGGGAGCGCAGTGGCACTACAGTGCCATTTTTTTTCTTTTAGACTTGTTTTCAGTATAGGCTATTCGTCAGCTCAGGGATTAATGGACATCTGCCCCTCATCCATGCGCACTGTGTTTATTACAGTGAGATAGCGAGCCCTGACACCACCCATTGCTTTGCATTGCTTTTCATCAAAGCAGCTGGGTGCTCATCCATTTACCCCCACCATATTTATTTTTTTTTGTACATTTTCAGCCTGTCCTGTGCATCCTTTCTTCTCCCTGTGCCTGTCAGGTTACCATGACCATCCTTCATTCTCTTGTGTATGACTGTCATGCTAATCTTCCCTGTTTCTAAGTGTCTATGTATTATCCAGGACCTATATGACTTAACAATGACACACATGACCAAATAGTGTCTAGAGCAGCATGAATCCTAAATATGGCCCTGGCTCAGCTAAGAGGAAGCTGCTGCGGGGGAGTTGAGTATTGGCTTTATTTTTATTTTGCTTGTACAGTCCCTTCGAAGCATATGTCAGTTACACATGGCCGCCGTTGATATTTTTGGGGCCCCATTCAACAACAATGTCCAACCCCACTGCCTATATGAGATGGCTTGGCCCCTAGTTTGAACTGAGCCTCTGGTCCAAAGGCAACCAGGCTTACCTCAATATTCATACTATACAGGTAAACTAGGGACCCAGCGACCACATTATAGGTTGGGGACAGACAAAATGTAGGCATGAGAGTCTGCCACCTCATAAGCTATATAGGATGGATAGGTCTCCATGAATCATCATTTGTGCCAGCAGAAATAGTGTGGCAGCTAGCAGGTCTCAGGTCCGGACAGCCATCATTGCCACCTGGCCGCGGCCCCAAATTTGAGTATTGGTTGTCCTTCCCTCATGGCTTCCCTGCAGGTAAAGACCTAGGCACTGACATTTTTTGCTTTGTATCTATGCATTGAGCTATCCAATTTGGCTGTATTGAGGATTTACTTATCTTTGTTGTATGAGACCCATGCTATGTCCAATTTGGTCTGGTTTGCTTTTTACTAAAAAAAAAAACACTGAAAGCAAATAAAAAACAAAACAGCAAACAGAAACAAAGAAACTTGGATTGGAAAATTTGCTTCAAACAGTCTATATATCTTAAAGAGCAGAGCTGACTGCCGTACAATTTACCATTCTATTAAGGAAAGCAAACAAAGCAAGACAAATAGAATCGTTGCTTTCGAAAGACAGGCACACTTATAATAAATCACTCAAACCTCCAGCGTCTACATCAGCCTAAGTGTGAATTCACGTTTACCTTTGCTACAGAAAGAAATGCTCTTTGAAAGTTTTATGACCTTGAAGTGCTTGACGTGTAGTTATATTGTTTGTTGTGAGTTTTTTTGTGATAGATGACTGGAAAAGGAGCTTAGTGTGTCTGCTTTACAAAAGTATGAACAAAGCGTACCAACCAGCAAAAATGTTTACAGTGCCATACTTTCCACATGCAGAGTATAAATTAATCTGAGAGACAAATACTGTACACACCACAAATCTAAAACACAAGATGCAGCCTAGACTTAACCAATGAGACATCTTAAAGAGGTTTTATTTTCTTCCCAAACGTTACAGATTTGCTGCCCCTCCTCCGGTTTCACCTTTGGGCAGTATTTACTTACCTTGCCGAGGGATCCGCCTTCTGTGTCCCTTGGATCCCAGGTGACCGTCTGAGAGGCTGGGCCATCTTGCATCCCATCAGGCACTGTACGCAGCCCCTGATCTTGCGCCTGTGCAGTGCCCATAAATGGGAGATCCACACTCTTGCCGGCTGTTTAAGACCATAGAGAGATTTTTGCATTTTACAAACAAGATGTTCTTCACCCTTTTTGATATAAACTTCAGGTTGAGGCATGTATAGCTCTTCTTCAATGTCACCATTTAGAATAGCAGCTTTAATGTCAGAATGTCTCACTGTCATCTGTTGAACAGCTACAGTCATTAAAGTTCTGAATGTGGTTTACTTAGCAACTGGAGAAAATGTAGCATCATAATCTTCACGATTAATCTTGCCTTAAACCGGTACACTTTACCTTCAGAGTGATATGTGTTCTTGAATTTACATCCAATTGCTTTCTTGCTGTGTTGGTAGCTCAGTAAGCTTCCATGTCTGGAGTTGGTGAGGAGTCTCCATCTCTTCATCTGTGGCTTTAATCCACTTCTGCTTCTCCTGGACAGGCAGTTGTGGCATTTACTGCCAAGACCTTGTCTCTGGTTCAGGAAGTGTTCTGAGGATATAAGAAAGGAACTCAGCTGGGATTCCTTTGTTTGGCCTCTCTGATCTGGAGGTTGACTTGGTTCTTCTGTACCTTGCTTGGTAGTTTCAGAGCTTATCCGGACTTCAGTGCTTTCCTTTTCAGCATCTGGAGCTTGTGACTGAGATTCGCTTTGATTGAATTACTGGCAAAACTTCTTGAAATTTGAGTGATACAGAGTTATCAACAATCACTACATCTCTGCTGATTGTTACTCTGTTGTTCTCTGGGTTCAAGATCCTGTATCCTTTTTGAGTTCTACTATAGCCAATCAGGACCCCTTCTTTTGCATGAGATTCCCACATGGAACATTTTTCTTTGGGAACATGCACAAAGGTTTTGCTTCCAGATATCCTGAGGTGCTGAGGTAGACCAGGCTTCTTGTAGTTCCATAGCTCAAATAGAGTCTTACTTGTAACTCTGCCTGGAAGTCTGTTTAGGATAGCATGCTCTCATGGTGGCTTCTTCCCAAATTGTAGATTTGCATACTTCTTGCACATTCACAGAAGGAGGGGTTCTTTCTCTTTGCAACACTATTTTGGTCTAGGTTGTATGGAATGGTAGTCTGAGACATGGTTCCTTTCTTCTTCAAAATGGTTTGAACCTTGCTGCTTTTATATTCAGTTCCATTATCTGCATGCAGGGCTTTGCACTTTAGCTGGTAAAGTTCACCTGTAATTGTCCTGTCTGCTAGAATGTGCATCCTTAAAAACAACTACATGTCCCTGTTTAGTGGGCTTTTTCATTGACAAAAATGCAATGCGGAAATGGAACAGTAGATAAAATCATTCCACACACCTTCTGAAGTCATATAGTGAACATATTGCTTGCTCAAAATTGTAATTGTATATTATTAATTGTATATTGTAATATGGCTTCTGGCACCATACATTCCCTGCAGCTATGCCTATGTTTACATTAAACACAGCTTTGACACAGTAATCAGCCTTGATACATCAGCTTCCTCCACAGCAGGCTTAACACTTTGCTGAACTTTCTGCTTTTGAAAATGATTCATTCTAGCTTTTCAGACTCTGCAGTTTTTCTTCAGGTGACCAGGCTTTTTACACACAAAACCTTTAAGAGTTTCCATTAGATAGCTCTTATTGTTCAATAAATCCTGTGTCTGTAATGCTGCCTCTGCCCTGGATTCATTACTTTTGCTTAGGGACTCTGCTTTCCTCTTGTACTCATCAACAAGTTTGTCTTTAACGTACTCTAGTGTGAGCTAATCATCAGGCCGGGGATCTAGCGTAGTGACAAGTGTGTCATAACCTTTTGGAAGACCACTTAGTAGAAGTGCAGCAACATCAAAATCTTTAATTTCTTCCAAAATGTTTTACAATCTCTAGGGTGTCTCTTAAATAGTCCAGCATATTCTGGCTGTCACTTAACTTAGACTGGTACAGTTTTCTCATGAGATAAAGCTTATTGCCGAGGTTTGAACTTTCATGCACTTTCTGTAACTCCTCCCACATCTCATTTGCATATGCACAATCTGATTATCATCTATGCTGAGGAAGATAGTGCTCTGTGTTTTCTGATCCTTTTCTAGCCAATCATCTGGTAATGGATTAGGCATCCTTTCCTGAACATATTTCCACATTCCTTCTCTTATCAGTAGCATCTTGACCTTGAATTTCCAGGACTGGTAGTTCTGGTTAGTCAAGCATGGTACCATGAATTTGATAGGATTGCTGTTAGAAGACATCTTTTCTGTGTCTCACGATTCTCTGATTCCCTGTTGCTCTGGGAAAATTCTCCTCTGGGCTATTCCAGCCTGGGCCCATAGCCTCTTGGCAGTGGATTGTACATGACACTCTTCTTGTGCACTTGGACAGCAGCTGTTTATTCAGCAACATAAACAAGCAACGAAAACAGCTTCTTTCTGTTAGAAGGTTAAACACACTGTGCATACAGTCACATGGTCTGCCTAATATGTTCTGTTTATTCTTTTAAATTAACTTTATAAACAGCAGTTCCATCAGTTTCATACAGTGGAGCATCCATGGACCAAAACCCAGGGTGGTCATAACTTCAGGTTATGGTCCACTTTAACTTCAGATTTTTTATCTCAGTAAAAAAAAGTTGCAAATGTTTTCTGCTAATACTGTTATCTAGTCAATTTACGGAGCTCTCCAGGATAAAGTGAACCAAAACCTAGAATATTCATTATCCCAGGTTTTGGTCCGTACCCTTCAGGCATCTTGATTTGGGAAGCTCCACTGTGTGAAACCCTGCCGGTTGCCCGATATACATACTTCACCGGCGTTCCCATGGTGAAAGCGTGGCCTTGCTCCAATCAGCCTCTTTGGGCGTGCGTAATAATACGAAGCTAAAATAACTCCCTGCATCCCTCTATGGGTGCCTCTATGTGCCCCCTATGGGTCCCTCAACAGCCATTTAGTTACATTGAATGACAGCCCGAGAAAGATGCAAGGTTTGTAGGCAAGCTGAGAATACTGGGTGACTGGCTGGGTTTCATACAGTGGTTCATCCCTAATCATGAAGCCCCGGACGTGGGTATCTAATTGGACCCAGCGTGTTATAGACCAATTCTGTTTGAGAGAGAACTTGTGAATGTTGCATAGCCAATTTGGGATGATCTTGGGGGCTCACACACACATGGCTATCCCAAAACAGGTATGTGGTCTGATTGGAGTTCTGGGCAATGTTGGTGCGGTGTGAGCCCTGAGTTGTCAACATTGGGGCCCTATTCTACCGCAGTACACAGTGTTGGTGCTCTGTCTGCAGGGAGCACCGGGGGCCAGAGCTCAAGGTTTTACAGGGTGGATCTAAGAGGTCAGCACCTTGTTTCCCTAAGTGCGCTTTTTAGTTCCACCCTACAAAACCTACAGCTCCGGCCCCTGGTGCCCCAGCATGCCCACACTACATACTGGGGTAGTGCCAGTCTGGTGCATTGCCACAGATGCTGCATAGTGGTGGGAGGTCAGCTTGCATGGGTCCACCTTCTTCCAAAGGCCCCGTAGCAGCTTCCTCCCCTGTCTCTATGGTATGTACGCCCCTGCCCACACACCTCCTATTGGGGAATGTACGGTGCCACATATGTGTCCATTTCCAAATTGGTTATGTTTGGCTGAGGCCCTTGCGGAACATGACTTTTGGTGGCACAGAGTTGCCATGGAGGATTTAGGTTCACTTTATTCTTGCATGCATCAGTTCCATCTAAAGTAAAGAGTAATGCAGGTTTTACATGATTTTGTGTATTATGATTTTTATGTTTTTATCATCCGAGCTATCAGTCCAAGCAATTTTCAGATGTGAAGAGTTTATACCAATATCTTCTAGGCTGTAATCTCCCAGTCATTTGGCATATAGCCTCTCAGAGAAGGGCCACTTACAAGTAATCTTGGGCGAGAAGGTAGGTGTATTTTTTAAGTAACATAATGTTTCTGCACAGAGATGGAAACATACAGTGCTCCAGATTTTTTTTCTTAATGTTTAAAGATATGACATCCCAATGGGAATAACCCTTTTTCCTTTCTGAACATCGCTGCCTTTGAAATCATTCTTTTATTACTCTGGGGCCGCTATGATTTCCTAACATAAAATGTAGCATAGCAAATAGGTATGAACGAATATAATACACATTAAAAAAATGAACCGTAAATTTGTTGTGCTTTTATATTAAGAGCTTGTCATACTTTGGTACACACAGCACTTTAATTGAATTTAAGAATGACTAATATACAGTTTTTATTAGAAGATAATTTAATTAATGTTTTATGCGTACTTAATATTCATGAAAACTGAAGTGCTCGAGGGTAATGAAAAAAAAATTTTTTACCGAAAGAAATAAGTGGAAGGAAAACAAATAGTTTTTTGTTCTTTTATATGTAATGTATTTATTATTTGTAATGAGTGGCGCAATTATATGTTTTATGTTTTGTATGGTAGCCAATAATTCATTGAATAGCTAATCAGCCAGCTCTAAGGTCTTTTAGACTTTAGGGCAGGTCACAGAGGCGATTGTTCCTCTTTAAATCGGTGTCGACTCAATTAACACATTTATTAAAAATGGAACAAAACCCTGAATTTTGACTATCCCAGGATTTCTTCTGCGCCCCAGGGGCATCCTGTTTTGGGATGCCCCTCTGTTTGAAACCCCCCATATCGCCCTTAATAACCCACCTCTTACCAGTCTAACAGTGCATGCGCGCTCTCTCGTCTAATCTGGGCCATTTGCTGTGCCTATGTCATTTGGCAACTGTCTCACCCCAACGGCGTGCACTCTTTCACCCCAGCCTATATGAATGGCTGGGGAGGGAGCGCATGCACAGCTCAAAGATGCAGGGGGTGTGGCCACTCTCGATCCCCATAGTAAACAATCAAAGGTACGGCAAGCGGCTCTGATTGTACGCATGTGGAGTTGGACTGGGAAAAGGTAATTTCGGGATGTACTGGGGGAAGGCCATCTTTTAGATTCCAGCGCTGGCCACCGTGGGTTTTGTTTCAATTTAAGGGACTGTCCAGACTAGTAAATAAACTACGAAAGTCAGCAACGCAACCTCAGGCCATGCTCTAGAGCAGTTTGGAGCGGTCTGGAACTCCCTAGCAGAGGTAAATTTCAAAACCCCTGGAATAATGACGATCATCTGCGCGGGACTATATGTCAGTATGTATTGTTTATTGTATTTGCCTGGGCATTCCCTTTAAAGTGTTTTTTTGACTCTGGCTGCACAGGGGCTATATGCATTTTCATCTCGATGAATGATTAATGCACGCATCTAAGTGGCTAAAGATGAAATGTTTTTTACCTTGTATAGCGCCACAGAATATGATGGGGCTCTATAAATAAATGATAATAATAATAATAAACACAATGATTCAAGGGTTTTTCTTTGCTTTAAAACATGTTTCCTTTTATTTGTGTTTTTAAACACAAAAGTTATACTGGACCAAAACCCACATTTTTTACTAGCATCCCCTATGTAGAGCACCTTTTATAAATTTTCCCTGCTCCTTATTCACTCAAATCCCAGATAACTGCGCCTGTTTTAGTTGTAAAGCTCCGCCTCCTCCATTTATTGTTATGTGTGGCAATTATGTAATCGCTGCACCTATGCAATGACTGATCACCTGCCATCTCACACTGAGGGGCAGCAAAAAAATCAGTTCCAGGACGATTTGATTAGCAAAAATATCCATTTCTAGTTCTGCATCCTAAGAAGGGAATATCCGCATGGGCTTTGCCCAAATGTATTTCACAAGTTCAGTGGGTTTTGGTCCGCTTTACACATGAGGAACATAGGAAGGATGTCCAGCCCCCTACATATCAATACAGTGCTCAGATCATAGAACAGACACCTCTAGTCTACTGAGGGGTTTATTCATCAAGGGATAGCGCCAGGTAGGGCCTCACAGCGGCAGGCAGAGTCTGGTGAACGCTGGACGCTGTACGCAAAACCACATTTATGAAGGCGATTCTGGTGAGCGATTTTAACAGCGCCATGATGTGTCCGATTCATCATTACAGGCAGCTCAGCGTATAGCGCCGGCACTCTAACTTCCAGAGCGCCAGGTATTACCTGTCGCTCTCCCATACATTTCAATGGACGTTCCTTTTCTTCTCTCCTGGCCTAGAAAAAGTCATTTTTGAAAACTTTTTTAATATTGTATATTTTTATGCCAAATTGTCATTACAGGTCTGGCATTAAAGTATTAATGTCACAATGTTAAAACAATGTCATTCCGTGTGTTTCTGCTTTGTTACAGGTGAATATTTGTTCAAAAACAGACTTTAATCACACAGCGTCTGGTGCTCTATGCTATAGCGCCCGTGAATTTTTTGAGCGTGATTTTTTAATGACTATGGTGGGAGCCGGTCGCTAGGGCCAGTCGCTATCATGCGCTCCCATACAGCGTGGAACCTGTCAAATAGCGACTCCTCACCCAATATTCAACATTACGGCAAACCGACTGAGTCGCTATCAACAACCGAACAACGGCCAAGCACAGCGACTACTAGAAGGCGCTCTGAAAATGCCGCTACAGTCGCTCAACTGTCGCTACCTGCCGCTATTAATGAATCGGCCTCTAGGTATTGGTCGGCCTGTGTCAGGGCCTGTTGGACCCTTATGTGATTATACTGGGGCCAGTGAGCGCCACTTTGAGGCCGATTCATTAATAGCACCAGGTAGCGCCAGATGAGCGACTGTAACGTGATTTTTTCAGCGCCAGCCAGTATTCGCTGTGCTTGGCCGGCGTTAGCTTGTTGCCAGCGACTCAGTCGGTGTGCGGTAATGTTGAATACGGGCTTAGGGGTCGCTGTTTCACAGGTTCAGCGTTGTATGTGAGCGCCTGACAACGAATGGCCAGAGCGAACGGCTAGCTTCATATTCATTAACAAATCACGCTCCGAATTTGCTGTCGCTGTCCATTCCTTGTTTAAACCCCAGAGCGCTGGCGGCGATGGGTGTTAACTAGTTTTTAACCCCTAAACAACCATATTTTTGGATTGTAACATTATACATGTTTTTAGAATCATTTTGTAATATGAATACATTAATATCAGACCTGTTTGATCAATTCTGCACAAATTTTTTAAAAAAATTTTTTTTACTTAAAAATAAATCATAACATTGCAGAAGTGGTCTCCGAATTTTTGACATTAAAAAAAATAAAAAATAAAAATAATACCAATTAATTATGATTAATTATAGATTGCTCCATTGAAATGCATTGGACATCGCTAGGGAGCGACAGCTCATACCTGGCGCTGTGAAGGAATTTGCAGCGGCGCTGTTCGGTCCAGGCGGCTTCATGATGAATGCCGCGCTAGCCGTCGCTCTTGCCGGCGCTAGCCTCATTTTGCTTGATAAATGCGTCATTGTGACCGCCGCCGAGCGTACTTGAGTCGGTAGCCGCCGATAGCTGGCGGTACCTGGCGCTCGTCAGACACTACCTGGCGCTAGCCCGTGATAAATAAGGCCCTTTGTTTTAGCTGCTGCACGGCGTATTTAATAATGTTTGGCACCCTGAAAAGGTGTGTGTTAAAGTCACAGGATATCACTGCTGGGGGCAAACTTTACAGTTCGTTTAGGCTGCGTTTTAGTTGTTATGCTCCAAATTATACATTGGTTAGAGGAATAAGCAGTGACAAAAGATTTAGCAAGAAAATAATAAAATGACATTTGATGACATCCCACCCTGCGTTTTTTTTTATTATTGACAAGTCACCAATTTTCTGTACAAATAAATGTGTGTGACATTATTTATAAGCAAGAGTCACTTCAATATAGCTCTGGCCATTGTGGTCTATGGGATCTAAAACTTCAGCGCCACTATAAACTGGCGCAGCTTAAACAAGAGCGTCGGTCACCACAAACTATATGGCGCCGGTGATAAATTAGTAGCCGAGTGGTGGATGCATCAGCGCTGTCTGTGTTTTGTTTGCTAAATCGCACACTGAGATCCACTGAGAATAAAATATTGTTGCTGAGTGGCATTGACTGGCATTAAAGTGGACCAAACCCCATGGCTGATCGGCCCGGGTATCTATAAAATTCCGATCGGGGTGCCCCGCAGAAGTGGACCAAAACCCAGGATAGTGAAAATCCTGGGTGTTGGTCCACTTTAACACTAGAAGACAGGGACTTGAAGCTTTATTTGTTCTCAGCAGTTTTTACTTTTAGTCTCTGTTCACACCTTTGCGCTTTCTCTGCATTGTTGCGCTGCGTTGCAACACAGTTACAACACAGAGGGAACATTGTACAGTATTCTAGATGGGATAGTTCACTTATCTGGGCTACGTTGTGCAACACATTAAAAAAGCGTTGCAGATACCTTTTTCAGCGCAGGTCAATAAAAGTCTATGGCAACCCAATGCAACACGTATAACTCAGCATACCTGCGTTGTGTTTGTGTTGCGCTTGCATTGTCAAAATTTTTTTTCTTTTACAAAAAAACGCAATGCAGACGCATTGCTAACGCATCAAAAGCACATCATTTGTTTTGATTCAATGTCCCTCTGACATATTTACAAAACATTTGCTTTTAACGCAAGAGATGTGAACAGAGGTGACTCTTTAAAATTTGAAAATGAGAGTCTCTTTATTGGACCTAAAACCATCATGTACCCCATCCACTGGGCATCTTGGTTTTGGTGGGCATGTGCACTTAAAGCGGAAACACAACCCGAGAACTTGACTTTCCCCTGTTTTTATTACATTCCCCAGGGGCATCCTGAATTGGGATACCCTGCTGTGTAAAACCCCTCAAAAGGCCACAAACAACTCACATCTTAATAATGCATAATGGCTGCACCAGTGAAAAGTAATTAAAGCGTGCAACCCTATAGTTCCTGCAAATAACAAACTATAGCTAGATTTGGGGTACCCCACACCCCAAAAGCACACCAAAGAAAAAGGTTGCACCACTATTCTTTATCAACAAATTTGCAATTTTATTTACATTTGTTCTCTCTGTAAATAAAGAAAAATCTATAGGGGACTGGGTCCAGAAATCATCCTGAGATTGCAATGACCACCCGGGGAGCTGCTGAGCCCCATTCCCAATGTACTTTTTAGCCAGGTACTGAGTGCAGGGCCCCTGGGTACACAATCTGGTGGAAGCCCCAGATTTTTTTCCCTTTAGAATAATAGCCCAGCCAAGTAACTGATTGGTGGATGTCTGGCACCCGTCTACTTACTGGAACGTCAGATCGAGTCCCTTGTGCGGGTGCGTGCTGCTCAGGAACTCCTGCTTTGCCATTCTGGGTGGGGGGTAGTGTAGTCGCCCGGCTGGTTCCCTGCATTGAGCTGCCAGCGGCTGTGCTTGGTGGCTTATGTGCAGTGACAGCTCTGCACCCATCACTGTAGCGTTGCTGACGGCAGCTTTGCTGCTCTAGACTCTCCATCCTGCCCTGTGGTGGCTTCGGCTACCCAGGCGTTGGGGGCCCCCACGGCCAAAGATAGCTTTGTTGTTGGCCCCGCGGACTGTCACACCAAAGACTGAAAAGCCTTCTGGACCTTTTGGTGGAGGCCCCGTTTGCAGGGCAAGTGGTAGAGGCCCCGGGAAACGCGTCCCTTGCACCCTCCTCATAATCCGGCCCTGACTGAGTGCGTTGGTCAGCTGAGGCTATAGCATTGCAAGACAGATCATGGGCAGGGTGGACTTCAGTGCTGATTGCCCTGAACAGGGTGATAGCCTTGGGCACCTTTATCCCTGCAAGATGAGTTAAGGCCACAGTAAGTGATGCAGGCACTAAGACAGGCCGCTTATCCCCCAATTTTGGGGTCAGTCATAGGAAGGGGGCACAGTCTTCTTCTATGGTAGAAGCACAACATGACACATGCCTGTATGGGACAGCAGCAGTGCCATAGGATGGGTGAGAAGGGGTCTGGGTCCTATTTTGCTTAGAATCTGCCCTGGTTGATATGCCTGTGGTACTTAAACTTTGGTATTGTTAGGACAGGGTTGTGTATGGCTCCCAATAACCTCTATGCTGAGGCTACAGCACTGTAGGGCCCAACATGAGATGGGGTGCCTTGGCTGGAGGCTACGATGGGGACAGGTATAGAGAGAGGGGTAGGGGGGAGTTTTGAGAAGCAAAGAGTGGAGGTGTTTGAAAAGGAATTAGTGAATTCCAGCACAAGCTCTGGGTGAAGTGGGATGTGTGCTGTGGGCTATATCAAGCCCATGGGGACCCAAAGCAGTACAGCCTGTTGGGATTTAATCTCCCTATACTCCCATGCACAGTCCGATTCTATATATAAATGTTGGGTAAATGAGAAATACTCCACCCAGGCCTATGGTCGGTCTGAAACAGCTCAAGCCTGACAAGTCCCTACCAGGAGGCATCAGTCCCACACTAAACCATTAAGTGTTGCCCTGTGCAAGATCTCAGGATGGCGCACACAGACAGAAACCCCAAAAAATGGTAAGTGAGAAAAAGAGCGAAAGAAAGAAACAAAGAAAGAGAGGGAGAGAGAGAAAGAAACTGGAAAACAGATATGGGGGAAGGCAAAAAGAGAGGCAGAGAAAGGTGACAAGAAAAAACAACATTAAAAGGGGGGGTATTTAAAAGAGGAAATAATGAAAAAGGAGGGATCATCAAATAAAATAGGTAGAAGGGGACAGGAAAAATCAAGAAGATGTAAAAGTCAAAGAGAATAATATAGAAAGGTGCAAAAAAGAAAGGAGAGGGATGGGGGATTTTGAATAAAGAGAGGCCTGCTGGTTCCAGTGGAGAGCTCTTGGTGCCCCTTTACAGAAAGGTTGTACTGGCTTCCTGTGCAATTGCATATCTCGCACTCCCCAAAGGCTGGCCATGATTACAGCACCTAATGAACATGCAGACATCTTTTTCTCTTATCCCCAAATTCATAAGCATAGTGCATACAAATCCCACTACAATCCCTGAAATGAAATATGCAGCTTGTGTGTAAATCACCCTAGCTCCCAAATAACGCGGAAAATGGCTCAAAGATAAAAATCCATATAAATGTGCAGGATGGCGGGGGGACAGGTCACGTATGCACCCAACATCTTTAAATATCCAGCCAGGCTTGTTTTTCTTTCTTTTAGTAGACTAGACTAAACCTGTCACCCCTGGATTTTTTTCCTACCATGAGTGAATAAACCACAAGCTTGGCAGGGAGTTATAGTCAGTTCGTGTGACCCCTCCTCTCATTAACGCGTTTGTATGCATTTTTAATATTACACAATTTCACAATAGTACTCCTTTAGGTAGCATGAACACCAATCCCCTCTATAATATACCTGCCCCAAATAAGTAGACTTTCCAGCTCCCAAAAGATTAAATGGCAGAATTGTGCGGTGGAGGTGGAGAGTGCTGGTGAACCTGACTCTGCCAGCACTGCACTTGATTTCTCAGCTGCTGTCCTCTGCATGGCTGAGAAGTGGTGACATGAGCAATAGCACAGCTGCTAAGACTGACAAGCTGGCACCCTTGACTAAACCAAATGCCCATTTCTGCATTGACTTCATGCCTGGCACCGACAATGCCCAGCCCCTGGGTGACATGCCCCCCCCCCCCAAGCTTTATAGCTTGCTAGACCTCTGCAAGTATTCAGGTCTAGCTGACTGCCAGTGAGCCAAATATCTGGGGGCCACAAGCCACATGTGGTCTTCAAGTTACAGGTTGGGGACCACTGCTGTTTACTGTACATACAGTACAGTACCCCAGCTGGTCTGGCAATGCGTGGCCCTCTGTTAAAGACTTAGGCCCTTATTTATCAAGGGCTAGCGCCAGGTAGTGTCTGATGAGCGCCAGGTACCGCCAGCTATCGGCAGCTACCGAATCAAGTACGCCCGGCGGCGGTCACAATGACGCATTTATCACGCTAAATGAGGCTAGCGCCGGCGAGAGCGTCAGCTAGCGCGGGATTCATCATGTAGCCAACTGCAACGAACAGCGCCGCTGCTAATCCCATCACAGCGACAGGTATGACCTGGCGCTCCCTGGCGTGGTCCAATGCATTTCAATGGAGCAATCTTTAAATAATCCTAATTAATTGCTATTACTGTTTTTTTTTTTTTTTTTTATGTCAAAAATTCTGTGACCACTTCTGCAATGTTAGGTTTTTTTTTAAAGTAAAAAAAAAAAAAAAATGTGCAGAATTGATATTACAGGTCTGATATTCATGTATTCATATTACAAAATGTTTAGAAAAACTTGTATAATTTTTACATATAAAAAAAAAGGTTGTTTGGGGGTTAAAAACTACTTTACACACATCGCCGCCAGCGCTCTGGGGTTTAAACAAGGAATTCACAGCGCGAGAAATTTTTGAGCGTGATTTTTTAATGAATCTGCAGCAAGCCGTTCGCTCTGGCCATTCGCTGTCAGGCGCACCCATACAACGCAGAACCTGTGAAACAGCGACCCCTAACCCCGTATTCAACATTACCGCACACCGACTGAGTCGCTGTCAACAAGCAAACCCCGGCCAAGCACAGCGAATACTAGCTGGCGCTGTGAAAATCACGCTACTGGCGCTCATCTGTCGCTACCTGGCGCTATTAATGAATCGGCCTCCCCGTCAGCCAGCAAATCTTATTGAAGAAGCAGCAGTATTTTTATAAGACAGGCAATAGAGAGTAAAAGTTAAAGAAAAAGGGAAAGCCTGTGGTTCATACTCATTCTGAAAATTACATACTCAAAGTGGACCTAATTTCCCACTTGGACAAGGAGCCCAACACCCTGCATTAAGCAATGATTACTGTTTCCTGGCTCAGTCTTCATTCGACATGTCCCCAATAATATGCTAATAAGCTGCTAGGTGGGAGAATGAGAGGCTTTAAGCTGCGAACCTTTGACTTAACCTCCTACTACCGGATCATAGAGCAGCTTTATGTTGCCCTGCTTCTCATCTGCCATTAGCCATAAACCACCAGGGAAAAGTGTGCACTCCAGTGCTGCATTTACCCCCCCCCCCCTGTTGCAAAGCTATAGAGATAAAGGCTGGCCTCTCAGTAGACGGTCAACTGCGGGAACCAGGACTTTAAAGAAGCCAGATATTAGAGTAACTATCATGACTGAACTAATGCTCCATGTTATCTCCCGCTACTACCCCAACAACCCCTCAGCTCTTTTTGATAAAAACACCATACATTTCTTATTTAATCGGCCACAGCTTAACAAATAAATACACTTTCTTTTGCTTTGCTAATCTGTTGTGGAGGGCCGCTATCTCTGTATTACTCAGGGCTGCTATCTCAGAATTACTCAGGACTGCTATCTCAGAAGGATTACCCTTGAATTTGTATGCTAAAAATAAGCAGGATGAAATTGAAATATCCCTGCCCCCCCCCCCCCCGTCAAAGCTAACCTAGACTATACAAAGGCACACGAGGGGCAACCAAAGACAGAATGGCACTAAGCGCTTAGCTGTGCGAGATGTAACGTTATATTACTTTTTGATTTATGAAAGTCATTAAAGCGTCATTTCTGTATGAATAATTATAACTGAATTCCAACTGATATTAGGCAAAAACTGTCCAAAACACCAAGACGGAATATTGCGGGCAAATAGCGTAACTCTCGTGTAATACTCATGTGGCCCACTCCTGTGCAGTCCATTTAGCAGCCATTTCGCACATTCCAGAGGTGTAAAAATGTCTCATGGTGCCAGGAACAAGCTCCACCAGACCTGCAGTTATACGCAACATGTCAGAAAATATGTGAACACGCGAACACCACACCCATGTGATAGATGGACAATTTCATTTAAAAACAGTAGTCATCTATGTGTCGCTGGCTTCCTGTTGCTGCTCTGTCAGCCTCAACTCTCCCGTAAAAGAATTTTACTAGTTTGAAACACGTCTTTAGAGACTGACCGACTTAAAGCAGAAGGCAAGCCGAAAATGGATTTAAAGGGACTGTACGTCCACTTTGGGGAACTTCTCATTCTTAAAGTGGACCAAAACCTCTAGGGTTTTGGTCTTTGTCCCTTAACCTTCCCGCTTTGGAATGCTGATGTGTGAATCCCACAAATCACCCTGGAACCTTCCTTTCCACCACTTGCACGTCACATGCGCAGGCTCTGTGCTTTTATCCTGGAATATTCATGAACGGCATAAAGATCTGTTTGTAAGAGAGTGCCGGCACAGAGAAGTGGGAGCAGAAGCATCCCCAATCTCCCTGCAGTTTGAGACGTTCTGCCCCCAGCCATCTGAATGGCTGGGCACAGGAGAACACTTCAGCGACAGACCACGCACACGCCGTGAGATCTCCAGGAAAGGATGGTGTTTGCGGGGGTTCCCGAGGAGTTTCACACAAAGGGGCATCTCAAATCAGTATGGCCCAGGGGGTGGTAAATCCACTGGGCCTGGATTCTAAAGCTTTTAAGATTGTTGGTACTCCTTAACACTTTCAAAGCATGGAGAAAGAAAAGAGAGCAATCACCCAGCTGCATGGCAGGAATAGTCGAGGCAAAAGGGTTAAACTAACCTACTTTCTGCTCACCTCATGCTCTTTGTGAGGGATTGTGGCTTTCATTGGTGCATTAGCTTCTTTGAACGTTCTCCCTTCTGCTGACCTCCTCACGTAGCGCCCAGTGTCTCATGCTGATCAGGCCCTTTTTACTTGAAGGACCAGACAATATGGGTTTTGATCCACCATAAACTTATCAAGAATGGGTGTTTGAACTAAGTGAGCTCCAAGGCTAAGAGCTCTTCCCTAATTAACCCATGTAGATAGTGGGGGGCATGGTAAAGATTTAGTGACGCAAGTTCAACTCTGGTTGGTGAGGTGCATCAGTTTTCCAGTGAGGTAAGAATATTGCATTTTCACCCTATAAGACACACTTTTATTCGCCCAAAAGGCAGTGAGGATGTGCATGCTTTTTTGGGGTGAATGTAAAACAAAACAAAAATAGAAGTCAAGTTGTCCTGGTACTCGTGCTTCTGGCTGAGCTGCCACAGCCATAGGAGGCCAGAACATGGAGGAGCGGCGGGTGGGCAGGGCAAGTGATCCCTGCCCACTGTGGACGCTGTCTTTGCCACTGTTGCTGTTACTTTGGCCGCGTGAGCACACACAAACACCTGGCTCTGTGCAGCGGGTGGGCATTTTTTGTTTTTTTCTTCTGCCTATGGGGAATGGGGGAATGCCACACTGCCTATGGGATGGGGAGAATGCCACACTGCCTATGGGGTATGGGAGGAGAGATGGTGCCAAACTGCTTATGGGGAATGGGATTGGGGGAATGCCACACTACCTAAGGGATGGGGGGGGATGCTGCACTGCCTGTGGGGAATGGAAGTGGGAGAATGCCATACTGCCTATATGGGGAATGGGAGTGGGGGAATGCCACACTGGGAATGGAATGGGAGGAATGCCACACTCCTATATGGGGTATAGGATGGGGGATGAATGCCACACTGGCTATATGGGGAATGGGATGGGGGGAATGCCACACAGTCTGTAATTGGAGGATTCTGCACCTTGCCTATTATTTGGTTGTTGGGGGGATGGTGTTTTAGCACATTTGGTTCTGAATATGTTCTTTTTAGTTTCCTCCTCTAAATCCTAGGTGCATTTTATGAGCAGGTGCGTCTTATTTGATGAAAAATGCTGTAATTGTTTAAAGACGAACATCGGAGGCCCTGGAGTCTTTAAGGGAGAATTGGCATGCCCTACTGAGTGACCCCCCCCCCCATCACCAGTTTCACTCACCTTCTCCTGGTGCCCTTGTCATGTCTGTGCACTCTGGCCACAACCCGCTCACCTCTAGCCATGCATGCTTCCAGATATTCAGAGTGGGCGGTGCGGGCCTGCCTCAGCTGTGGGGTTGCGGCTGGTGGGGCCACTCAGCTTCCTTCGTTGCCGTCGGCTGCTTAGCCATCCAGATGGCTTAGCCGTGAGCCCCGACGAAGGGAGCCAAGTGACAGCATGCCAACACACAGAGGAACATCAGGAAAAGTGAAATTCCTGTGTGTTGTTGCTCTTTGAAAGTTGGAAAACAACAGCACCCTATGGGGTATGCAGAAAATGGAAAAATAATGGCTCTCATCTGTAAAAATGCCCCATCATAGGTGTGATATTTTTAGGAATATCTGAATCTTTAGCATAACCCTCAATAACTGATAAATAGGTAATGAATTAAAAAAATAAAACGTTATACTTAAATTTTTTGTGCAAAAAAACAACAGCAATATGGCAGACAGATGGTTTGCAAATGAAGATATTTTAAATGTATCATCAATTCAAATCCTAAACGAGAGTCATAATCATATCAGTGTGTCATTAATTGCATTAATGACGGTTTAATAACATGGAATATTCTACAGAACAAATTACACTGGCGTGTATGTGACGATGGCAGAGCCAGGGAGATGTGAGGGTTTTAGGATGATTTGTGTGATGGAGTAACCTAAAGGCAAATTCCTGCCAAGAGTTTTATTTAAAGCGATCCCACACTGTGTCCTTGCCTGGCTCCTGGCCATTACTCTTGGCTGTGATCGCCGTTCAACAGATAGCTGTGGCATCTAATTTTGGAGCTGCTTTCAGAAGACCCATAAAGACCAGTCAAGGGACTCAGAAGACCCCAGCGACAACCAGCGAAGGATACAGAAAACCTTGCCAGACCCTGAGGAGTACGCTGCACAGTAGGGGACCTAAAGAAGAAGAAGCAGACTGGTTATTGAATTTAGACTATTAAACGTGGTTTTTGTGGTGTCATTTTTTAACTACTTTTGGGTGAACTGCTAAGGGGTCCAGGGGTCTCCTATAACTAAACTGATCAGATGTCCCACTCTTGGTGGCACTGTCCACTTTGAGGCATTCTTTCCCACTGCCCCCCTAAAAACTCTGCTGACAATTATGTGGAAGACTGTCCCACTGAATGCCTTATGTCTGGGGGCGTTTTACACCTTTTCTGACTATTTGGTTGAATGGATTGGCTGAGAATTGGCTCAGTCACATACATCCAGGGGTGGACTGACCATAGGGAGCACAGAGAGATTTCTCTCTGGACCCACACAGCTTTAGGGTCACTTGGGCTGGGTATAGTCAGTATGCAGCCCCCCTTACCAATAGTCAATATATTGTTTTTCCATGTCCTGCTTCCCAGCCCTTCTCCTTATATCTAGCCCCAATGTAACATACCCCTGGGCCATGACACCCCAGTCCATGGTCTGCCCCTGCAATGCTATAGCTTCAGCATTGAGATTATGGGGCCATACCCTTCCATTTCACAGTATCTACCCCTACAATACAGGCATTTTTGAGGGCCTCAAAGTGGGGCAGCTTAAATCAGTTTGTGCTGTGGGTGAGGGGCATAGTGGGTGCGTGGTTTAGGGTGTGGATTATTTAAAGGCTTTCGAGAAACAAATATCCACAACATTCTATGTTACTCATGTTTGTAAGTAGGTGGAGCCCTGCCCCAGGTCACATGCTCCAGGGATCTTCAGTCCATAAAAGATGGTGATGGAGCCAGTTCAGTTGCATTCGATGGGACAGTCCTCTCCCTAATGTCGGCAAGGTGGGACATTTAGGTGTCTTCTGCGTTTTTAGTAAGACAGTGGGACAAAATGTCTCAAAGTGGGACTGTCCCAGTGTAAGTGGGACATCTGGTCAGTTTAGGGCAAAATCAGTAGTATAAGTTCAAAAGCCCGTGCATGAATTTCATAGCGTCTATTACATACACAAGAATAATTTCCATCAATCCTGGTACATCGATTCTAATTTCTGTTTCTAACTTCTTTCATTAATTGGCTTTTTTTTAAAGCTTGGGGTTTTAGTGGGATTGAACATCATCATGGCTTCATTTTATTATATAGAATATAAACATTACAAATAAAATACACAAAGTTTTCAAACCAGCCTTCTTGACAAGGTCATATGTGAGCAGTGTGTAAAAAAATAATGCTGTACTATAGTCTTAAAAAAAAAAAAAAAGAATAAGAGTTGTCCAAATGTATTTATCATCAGTTCTGGAGAAGTGAAATTGGCTTTGTCCTTTGTACGTCCATTGTATGAGCTGTCAGCATTGTTTTGGGTTGGAGATGAAAGTTTGTAGTTTGCTCTAAAACCTACAAAATACTTCACTTAAATTCCGTGATTTTACAGTAAATTGTGCATTTGACTTTGATCTCACAGAAGACCTCACAACCTCATTTCATTTGGAAATTTAGCAATTTTATAGATCTATTATTTTCCTAAAAGGGCATTGATTGAAAAACAGATTGAAGTCATTATTCATTTAGGCCCCACTTCACCCCTGGGTTGTGTCGGAGCAGATCTACTTGAACGCAATGGAAAAATTCTGGTCATTGACACCAGTAGGCTCTTTCATGTCTCTGCGTTGTGCTGCAATCTGACAAACTCTTCCAGCAAAGTGCAATAATAAAGAGAGAGTTGTGGTTAATGATACCTACACTGAATGGTTACCAGTTGTAAGCGGTGTAACCCAGGGTTCAGTGCTTGGCCCACTATTATTCAACTTGTTTATAAACGACATAGAAGATGGAATTAATGGCACTGTCTCTATTTTTGCAGATGAAAACACAATACTACTCCGCACCACTATTAATCTAAGGGTGTGCTGGTCATATACAGGTCCCAACCAAAGATGGTGTGGGATACAACTAGTTCCACCCGTGGGGCATGACCCAAAATGCCCCTGAATTATACCTGTATGTTAAGACCGCAACAACCACAGTATGAATAAGTTGATAAAAACCCTTTATTTACACATGGGTGTTAGTACAGCACTAGAACACACTTTTAATCTAAAAAACAAACAATTAAAATGATCTGGTCAGACCCCCTGGATCATGTATGGACGATGATTAATATATACTTAGTTCATAGAAGATGTCCCAAGGGGTATCATAGCTGTGAATAACCCTATATACTCCTATATACAGTCCTGTATATAGTGACTGTGAATTTCATACCATACCTAAACAAGCATTTCATACATGTGCAATTTGTCCATAAAAAATATGAACTATCTTAAAGTGCCATGTGCCAAACTAAACTTATATATTGCAAAAAAACGTATTTCTATCAAACAGTATGTGTAAGTGATGTCTATCCAATGGTGATGACATACAGTGCCAGTGACTACCCAATTATGCTACCCAACCATTAAAGTGAGCTATGACTAGTCGAATGGGACTAATAAACAAATGTGTAAAGGTACTTCACCCGATATATATATCTGTCCTCCTGGGGGTCCGGACCAAGCGAAAGGCGACGCGTAGCGTGACCCGGCTGGATCACTTCCTCAGGCCTGAGGAAGTGATCCAGCCAGCCTGAGGAAGTGATCCAGCCGGGTCACGCTACGCGTCGCCTTTCGCTTGGTCCGGACCCCCAGGAGGACAGATATATATATCGGGTGAAGTACCTTTACACATTTGTTTATTAGTCCCATTCGACTAGTCATAGCTCACTTTAATGGTTGGGTAGCATAATTGGGTAGTCACTGGCACTGTATGTCATCACCATTGGATAGACATCACTTACACATACTGTTTGATAGAAATAAGTTTTTTTGCAATATATAAGTTTAGTTTGGCACATGGCACTTTAAGATAGTTCATATTTTTTATGGACAAATTGCACATGTATGAAATGCTTGTTTAGGTATGGTATGAAATTCACAGTCACTATATACAGGACTGTATATAGGAGTATATAGGGTTATTCACAGCTATGATACCCCTTGGGACATCTTCTATGAACTAAGTATATATTAATCATCGTCCATACATGATCCAGGGGGTCTGACCAGATCATTTTAATTGTTTGTTTTTTAGATTAAAAGTGTGTTCTAGTGCTGTACTAACACCCATGTGTAAATAAAGGGTTTTTATCAACTTATTCATACTGTGGTTGTTGCGGTCTTAACATACAGGTATAATTCAGGGGCATTTTGGGTCATGCCCCACGGGTGGAACTATTTTTGCAGATGACACAAAGATATGTAGCACAGTGCAGTCTATTGAAGATGTTCACAAGCTTCAGGCTGACTTGGACACATTGACTGTCTGGGCATCCACTTGGCAAATGAAGTTCAATGTGGAAAAATGTAAAGTCATGCACTTGGGGTCTAATAACCTGAAGGCCACATATGTCCTCGGGGGAGTAAAACTGGGAGAGTCACTTGTTGAGAAGGATCTGGGGGTACTGGTAGATCACAGACTAAATAACAGCATGCAATGCCAAGCAGCTGCTTCCAGGGCCACCAAGATACTATCGTGCATTAAAAGAGGCCTGGAATCACGGGATAGAGATGTAATTTTGCCTCTTTACAAGGCAGTGGTGCGCCCTCACCTGGAATATGCCGTCCAGTTCTGGGCGCCCATTCATAGAAAGGACGCTCCGACTCTGGAAAGGGAGCAGAGGAGCCACCAAACTAATAAAGGGAATAAAAGATCTAAGTTATGAGGAAAGATTACGAGAATTCAATCTGTTTAGTCTTGAGAGGAGGCGAGTGAGGGGGGACATGATTAACTTGTATAAATATATAAATGGACCATACAAAAAATGTGGGGGAACACTATTTCAGGTTAAATCCTCTCTAAGGACAAGGGGGCCCTGCCTTCGATTGGAAAAAAAGAAATTTAGTCTCCGGAGGCGACAATCGTTTTTTACCATAAGAACTATAAATCTATGGAATAGCCTCCCACAGAAGCTGGTTACAGCATCAACCGCTGACAGCTTCAAAAAATGATTAGATAATTATTTAGAAGAAAATAACATTAACAGTTACTATTAGCGGGTTATCAATAAAAAATAAAAATAAAGACAAAATAAAATATATAGCTTCCCCTGTAAAATAAAAATAACTTCCCCCTACCCCAACACCCTTGGCTGAACTTGATGGACATTTTCTTTTTTCAACCGTATTAACTATGTAACTATGTAACTATATGAGTGAACCAGTTCGTCTAAATCTGAATTTGCTCTGAATTTCAGGGAAAAATCAACTCATCACGAATCTAAATTTCTTGGGATTTGTGCTGAGCGAATTGTTTCATGAAATAAGAAAAAAAAACTCACCTGCTGCTTTGCTATCCAGTGCCAGGTCCATGTCAGCACCTGCTCACTTCCAGTAGTGATGACGCCTCCAATAAGGCAAAAGGAATAGCAGATGAAATGCATGCATTCCACCAGGTGATACAAAGAAGGGTGACATCACTTCCGGTGGGCTATTTCCAGATCTTCAGCGTGCATTTTGCATTCCACCTTCTCCACCAATCAGCTACATTCATCTGGCATTTTTTATTTGGCTAATAACCAAGAAGCAAAAAATATTCCGGGTATGTTAACCCCTTTACAAAGGGGAGAGAGCATACTCTATTGCCGTGAACCTACCCTGGAGAAATTACTGAATCAGCTGGTACGACTCTAGTCACTAGTAACTAGTTAGTGGGGTATAGGCATGACCTCACTTGCAAAAATCCAGCCTTTGAGTTCGACCCCGCCTAATACCATAAACATCTAGTAATTGTTATTAAAATTCATCATTGTTTATTTTTGATGAAATAAAAAAGACACAGTGATTACTATATAACATACACATCTCATGTGTCAATACATAATATAGTCACAAATCTCAAATGCAATTCATAATAACATATTGATAAACATGATTCCATACTATTAATCCACACAATTCATTTTCACTATTTAGAATATCAATAGACTTAAATGCATGATTCACACTTAGGCCCTTATTCATCAAGCGATAGCGCCAGGTAGTGTCTGACGAGCGCCAGGTAGCGGCAGCTAACGGCGACTACCGACTCAAGTACGCCCGGCGGCGGTCACAATGACGCATTTATCAAGCAAAATGAGGCTAGCGCCGGCGAGAGCGACGGCTAGCGCGGCATTCATCATGAAGCCGCCTGGACCGAACAGCGCCGCTGCAAATTCCCTCACAGCGCCAGGTATGAGCTGTCGCTCCCTGGCGATGTCCAATGCATTTCAATGGAGCAATCTATAATTATTCCTAATTAATTGTTTTTTTTTTTTTTTTTTTAATGTCAAAAAATCGGAGACCACTTCTGCAATGTTAGGATTTATTTTTAAGTAAAAAAAAAATTAAAAAAAAATATGTGCAGAATTGATCTAACAGGTCTGAGATTAATGTATTCATATTACAAAATGATTCTTAAAAACATGTTTAATGTTACATTCAAAAAACATGGTTGTTTAGGGGTTAAAAACTAGTTAATACACATCGTCGCCAGCGCTCTGGGGTTTAAACAAGGAATGGACAGCGACAGCACATTCGGAGCGTGATTTGTTGATGAATATGAAGCTAGCCGTTCGCTCTGGCCATTCGTTGTCAGGCGCTCACATACAACGCTGGACCTGTGAAACAGCGACCCCCCCAGCCCGTATTCAACATTACCGCACACCGACTGAGTCGCTGTCATCAAGCTAACGCCGGCCAAGCACAGCGAATACTGGCTGGCGCTGAAAAAATCACGCTACAGTCGCTCATCTGTCGCTACCTGCCGCTATTAATGAATCGGCCTCCCCATTTGTGTTTATTATAGCTGAATTGAGTATTGCGCACTAGTTTCGCCCTTTTAGGCTTCTTCTGTGCCAAATCTCATGCCCGTCATCAAGAAA
Organism: Gastrophryne carolinensis; assembly: GCA_027917425.1. Taxonomy (NCBI): domain Eukaryota; kingdom Metazoa; phylum Chordata; class Amphibia; order Anura; family Microhylidae; genus Gastrophryne; species Gastrophryne carolinensis. The sequence continues at coordinate 238,771,602 of CM051240.1, forward strand.
ATAAACCCAGTGTGGCAACCCTTGTTGTAGAGGGCTGTTCAGTGGCTTAGTACATCCTCCTATTTATCATCCCTGGTATTTAATATACAGAGTCAAAGATATAGTTAAGGATTCAGTGGCATTAGAAAGACAGGTTATTATGGTTCCAGCCAATCCCATATAAAGCGTTCAAGAGTACTAAGCTTAAATAGCTCAAAATTGAATTTTTGATCCGTGGCATGCAGCCCCTTCAAACTGGTCTTCTCTTATTGTGCCCAAGCGTGGAGGTTTTTAATATTATCAAAAATAAACGATGATGAATTTTAATAACAATCAGTAGATATTTATGGTATTAGGCGGGGTCGAAATCAAAGGCTGGATTTTTGCAAGTGAGGTCTTGCCTATACCCCACTTTCACCCTTACTAGTAATAACCAAGGAGCTCTTATCACTATCCGGTCAACACAGGGACGAATGGGACCCTTGCATTCACTATTTCAGTAATTTCAGGCTACAAATATTCACAGCATCATGCTCTGTTGTTTGGGAATAATGTAAATGGCAATTCATTGCCTTGGTGCATTCCTATGCAAACCATTGCTGAAGCACTTCATGACCTTTTAGTAACCACAGGGGCATAACTTGAGGGGGCCAGAAGGTCTGGGGGCCCCATCCGTGTTGCTCTTCCACCATATTTATCATATTTGTGCCCACTTGGCATTATTTAGATAAAAGAAGTGTCATGTATATCGGCTGTTTCAGACTTTAGTTTTCTAGCTGGATCCAATTGCGTAAAAAGACAAAGCAAAAAAATGTTACTGTATGAACTGTGATACAGAAGACACAACCATCTGACCATGGCTGGATTATGAAGGGGGCATAAGGGGCGTGCTCCCTGGAGCCTCCACCACTTGCCCTGCAAAGGGGGCCTTCACCAACTCTTAGGTTATGGTCTGGTCCAGGAGGCTTTTTAGTCTTATAACAAAGCTATCGGTGGCAGCGTGGGCCCCCAGTGTCTGTCATTGCCTCCATCAGCAACGCTACAGTGATGGGTGCAGAGCTGTCACTGCACATAAGCCACCAAGCACAGCCGCTGGCAACTCAATGCAGGGAACAGTTTTCTGCTGGACCAGCCGGGCGACTACACTACCCCCCACCCAGAATGGCAAAGCAGGAGTCACCGAGCAGCAAGCACCCGCACAAGGGGGGCACAAGGGACTCCATCTGACGTTCCAGCAATTAGGCGGGTGTCAGACAACCACCAATCAGTTACTTGGTTGGACATTGACGGCCAACACAACATATAAACTGAATGATCGCATCATATAAATACTTTTTTCCTAAAATAGACCAAGTTAAAACAGTTTTGTCCCTGTGCTACAGTCCAAACTGATGTATCAAAGATGAGGAAGCGTCTCGTATGAACTAAGTTCTATCTACACAGTGTGTTGACTTTCTCTGCGCCACAGCCTCCTCAGGGATTGTCTGGCAATTATCTAGTGTTTATCCTAATGCACTACCCAGTACAAATTGGACCTGTGAAAAATGAAAAATACGAAATTCAGCGACAGTTCCATCGCATGCTCCATGCTTTAGCATTAGCAGTAGTCAGTCTGGGCATTTTATTTTTCTTTAGAGGGACACAAATATTGGACATTTCTTACATGAATTAGGAAAACCACATAATGTACTATTTCTGTATTATCATTTAGGATTTTTGCTTCTGTTTGTCTCTAGGTGTCTGTAGTCTGAATCCACCCCTTATTTTGGCCCTTATTTAACAAGGAATAGCGACAGGTAGCGACTGGTGAGCGGCCGGTAATGACGGTCACCGCCACGAGAACGCCGGCTCCCCACCACAATCACACATTTATCAAGCCAATCCTGCTTAGCGACTGAGATAGCGCCAGATAACCACTCATTCATCATTATTCCAGCCTCAGCCCACAGCGCCAGCGTCCGACCTTGAACAGCGACAGGTATGACCTCTCGCTACCTGGCACGCTCCAATGCATTTCAATGGAACAATCTTTAAATCTTCATAATTAATTATTAATTTTTTTTTTTTTTTTTTAAATGTGAAAAATTCTGTGACCACTTCTGCCATTTTAAATAATTTTTTTAAGGTAAAAAAAAAATGTACAGAATTGATATTACAGGTCTGATATTAATGTATTCATATTACAAAATTATTTTAAAAACTTGTTTTTTTGGGTTTCCAAAAATATGGTTGTTTGGGGGTTAAAAAACTACTTTTAACCCATCGCCGCCAGCGCTCTGGGGTTTAAACATGCATTTCACAGCGCGAACCTGTCAAATAGCGACTCCTCACCCAATATTCAACATTACGGCAAACCGACTGAGTCGCTATCAACTACCGAACAACGGCCAAGCACAGCAACTACTAGCGGGCGCTCTGAAAATGCCGCTACAGATGATCAACTGTCGCTACCTGCCGCTGTTAATGAATCGGCCTCTTTGTCTTTTTTGTACTGACCTGTGGAGGATGAATAGAATCTGGAGAAGCTTAAAGTGGTCCTTCACTCTGAATAAGAGCTTATGTTTCCCACACCCTGTACATACAGATTGCTCACATTGAAAATCATCCTACCTGCTTCTACTGCATGTTATGAGCCTTTAAACATCCAAGATGGCGGCTCATGGAACGTCAGGCAGCCTGCAAACAGGAAGTGCCTTCTGACTGTGCTGCTCTGCATTCTGGGATTGCTGACCTTTTCCTGACCCCAGCTCTGCTCTGTCTGAGCAAAGTAAAGCTATAACCTGCCCCCCCTAGACTTTATCCCACTCTCCTCTCCTCAGTAAGTGTAATGCTTCTGAGTCAAGATGGCAGCACCCATATCCTAAAGTCCTGAACACATTTGCAGCCCAGTGGGGGAAAGAATAATAAGTAAGTGAATAAAAACGTAAAATATAATAACTTTAGATGCCGGGGAATCATTTTTTACGGGTTTGGGCTTTTCAATAAATCATGGTGAAGGTCCGGTTTAACACTGGGAGTGATCTGCCAATATATCAATATATCAGTCAACAAAATGGAAAGTGAATGAACAGAAATCTAAATCAAATCAATATTTGGTGTGACCACCCTCTACCTTGAAAACAGCATCAATTCTTCGAGGTACACAGTCAAGAATTTTGCAAGTTTCTATCCAGGTGTATGATTAACCAATTATAAATGATCATCATGTTTAATGCAGATTGAAACAGAGATTTTAACCAAAACAGAAACAAATGTATAGGAAGCCTAATACTGAGTGAGGAACAGCCCAACTATGACACAAATGTGAGGTTAGGAAAGACAGCTCTATGTCACAGGTCAAAGATCATGGCAAGACTGAGAGGCCGATTCACTAATAGCGGCAGGTAGCAACAGTTGAGCGACTGTAGCAGCATTTTCAGAGCGCCCGCTAGTAGTCGCTGTGCTTGGCCGTTGTTCGGTAGTTGATAGCAACTCAGTCGGTTTGCCGTAATGTTGAATATTGGGTTACGAGTCGCTATTTGACCGGTTCCGCGCTGTATTGGGAGCGCATGATAGCGACTGGCCCTAGCGACCGGCTCCCACCATATTCATTAACAAATCACGCTCAAAAAATTCTCGCGCTGTAAAATGCATGTTTAAACCCCAGAGCGGCTGGCGGCGATGGGTTAAAAGTAGTTTTTTAACCCCCAAACAACCATATTCTTGGAAACCAAAAAAAACAAGTTTTTAAAATTATTTTGTAATATCAATACATTAATATCAGACCTGTAATATCAATTCTGTACTTTTTTTTTTTTTTTACCGTAAAAAAAAATATTTAAAATGGCAGAAGTGGTCACAGAATTTTTGACATTTAAAAAAAAAAAAAAAAAACATTAATAAAAATGAATTATGAATATTTGAAGATTGTTCCATTGAAATGCATTGGAGAGCGCCAGGTAGCGAGAGGTCATACCTGTCGCTGTTCAAGGTCGGACGCTGGCGCTGTGGGGTGAGGCTGGAATAATGATGAATGAGTCGCTATATTGCGCTATCTCAGTCGCTAAGCAGGATTGGCTTGATAAATGTGTGATTGTGGTGGGGAGCCCCCGTTCTCGTGGCGGGGTCCGTCATTACCGGTCGCTCACCAGTCGCTACCTGTCGCTATCCCTTGTTAAATAAGGGCCTGAGCACAGCAACAAGACAAAAGGCAGAGATTTCACAGCAGACTAGTGTCTGGTCTGATGTGCTGTTCAAGCTAGTTTGAAGAAAAACAAAAACTGTGTATAATGCTGGGGACCATAGATGCAGTGATTGGCCATGGAAACTTGGAGGCTGATTCACTACTAACGCCAGGTATCGGCAGATGAGCATCTGTATAGCGGCGATTAAAGCGACCGCTAGTAGACACTAAGCAGGTATCGGGTGCTGTAACAGAGCGCCTCAGTCGCTGTAGTAACCTGGCCGGCATTGATGAATGTGATGTATGTTGAGCGCTTTAACACCAGTACAGAGCTGCAGGGAGTGAGAGGTAGCGCCAGCTCAGTGCGACCGACTCTCGGCGCTCCACACAATACTTATCAAAAAAGGACACACAAGCAGCGTCGGTGCTCTGGATCTGGGCGCTATAGCATAGAGCGCTAGGCGCTGTGTAATTAAAGTCTGTTTTTCAACACATATCCACCAGTAACAAAGTGAAACCACATGGAATGACATTGTTTTAACACTGTGACATTAACACTTTAGTGCCAGACCTGTAATGACAATTCTGCATAAAAATATAAAAAGTCAAAAAAGTTTCTAAAAATGTTTGTAGCCAGGAGAGGTCATACGATGATATGAGCAAAAAAAAAAAATAAAAAAAAAAAATGTCAAACACGCTGTTTAAACACAAGCAAATGAACGCCCATTGAAATGTATGGGAGAGCAAAAGGTAGCGACAGGTAATACCTGGCGCTCTGGAAGCTAGAGCGCAGGCACTATACACTGAGCCACCTGCAATAATACATGTGACGCTACATGGCGCTGTTAGAGGCGCTCACCAGATTCGCTTTCATAAATGTGGTTTTGCGTACAGTGCGCTGCGTTCACCAGACACTGCCTGCCGCTACAAGGGACTACCTGACGTTAGCCATTCTTAAATAACCCCCTTAGAGACCGATTAATAAATGTATAGTGCTATTTTGTGCCATTAAGTGCCAATGTACACTGCCGTTTATAAGCATTTTGTCACTTTATGCCTAAATTAAGATGCAAGCGACAGCACCAATGTGTACGCCAGATAGAGACAAATTTAATGTTTTGCACCTTCTTCACAAAGCAGGCTGGCACAGTTGGATAAGCTTAAATTGGACCAATTACCTCCATGGTGATGGCGCCTTGGTGTCCAAAATATTTAGGATGCCCCACTGTGTGAACTCCCCCCCCCCCATGCAGAGGCCCACAATCCTGGACCTTTTTGTCAGTCACCCTCATGGACCGCGGCTGCACCCCCGGCATCCCTGCAGTTGAGGTCGGACACTGCATGGAACCTGAGGAATACGGCTTCTTCCATTTCCTATGCCATCGCTCAGTTCTAAACAATGCTTTATGCTGGGCATTCCTTTAAACCACGCAAACGTCCATTTTATATAAAATGGGTATTGGTCGGCTCCAGCGGGCATCCCGATTGCCAGGAATCCCTTCTCTCAAATAATCCCCTGTAAACCTTATCAGTCTTACTTTAACCTACGTTCTATTCCAGGGAAGCATGTATCAATGCAAATTTACTGTTTGGCAGGGGGTCAATCGAAGGGGGACCCCGGCAATCGGGATGCCCCACCAGCCCCTCCTCATTTTTTGGAAAATGGTTGTTGATCTGGTTTGAATTGTCTTAAAGTGGACCAACACCCAGGGGGGATCGGCCCGGGAATCTATCAGATCCCTCCCCGCGGGGCATCCGAAATCAGGATGTCCCGCGGGGTGAAACCCCCCCAGGAAGCCTTACCTTCTCCCTGTTCCAGCGCGGGCCGCCGCCGCCTCCCGGCGCGGGCGCGCTCCCTGTAAGATTGACTCGCGGGAGGCAGCGGCGGGCGCGCGCGCGCTTGTCCGTCGGCGGTAATTCGCTGGAGCGGTGCCCCACCGAAGTGGACCAAAACCCAGGATAGTAAAAATCCTGGGTGTTGGTCCACTTTAAGCAAGACTGACTTTAAAAGTTTGCTTGTCTTTTTGTATTATTAGTTTTCAGCTATTTTTTCAGGAGCTCTTGTTCAATAATGTATTAATGTAGTTATGTTTAATTAAAGCACAGAGTGAAGTGTCAGCCCTTTCAAGATGACATAAATGGACGAAATCCCGGTGTGCATGCACCTATCAATTAGAACACACTTTGAAAAAGCTACGAATGCAGTAAAACGCGTCAGGCGGGGCAGCGGCTAGGACACAAGGAGGACGTTTTTTACTACTTGTTTTTAATTTGCTTTTATCTGGAGTAGTACCCTTGGAGTTTCAGTATCCCCACGAGCGGCCGTAGTGGAGATTTGAAGGTGGAGTGCCTATTCCTGTTCATATGCTGATTTTAACCTGGAACATGTGAGTTTGCATTTCTATTATTAAAAGTTGTTTTAGCTTAACTTACGGAGTTGCACTAAATTTCTTTCTATGCTCTCTTGCATGATACGCTCATTGGTACTAATGAGCACTGAAGCCGATTAAGATTGGAATTTTATAGTCTTGAGGTTCTCTGGCTACTATCTTGTCTCCATAGAGATTGTTAAAAGTGGAATTGGATGTGAATAAGCGTTTTTATTTAAGAATTCGATAAGTGGACATCCGGAGGTGGCGGGCACGTGTGTTCTAATTGATAGGTGCATGCACACCGGGATTTCGTCCATTTATGTCATCTTGAAAGGGCTGACAGTTCGGTCTGTGCTTTAATTTAACATGATTGCTCGGACTTGTTCGGGATAAGGAGTTCATCACGTAGAAGCGGACTTTATTATTGAAATTGGACTTTATGTGAAAACAATATTAATTGTGCGTGGTGTTTTCTTCCGCATTTATATTTCAATGTATTAATGTAGTTTTGATTAGCAGCGTACATGTTGTGGTCTTTGTGTACAGTCACTGTTAAGTCTAGTTTTAAAAAACACAGTGATTAGATCATTTTTAGATGGCTGGACATGCTGGCATATCCTGGAATATAGCAAGATGCCGCCACCATGAGTGTAGCTTCTTCTATAAGACAGAAGGCAATTTATGCTCGGCGGTCCCCGGTATAATCACACGAGCCTTCTCATATGGCTAACTTCATTACATTAATACAATAAATTATCAGCCCGGACGCCTCTAGTCACGCAATCAACGCTCATTCCTTTTGATTGCTTTTCGCGTATTGCGGCAGATTTAGGAGCTGCGCTTTATGGGATAACCTTTTCTAAAACTTTTATTAGCAATCCTGCAGATTTAATTGGGTACGTAATGTGTTTGTTGCTGTTGTTGTTTCAATATTTCATAAGGCTGCCACTTTGTATAAAAGCAGAGAAAAGGAGAGAGAGAGAGAAAAGTGCTTCCCCATGGCATCGCGTCTCGGCAATACTCACCTGAGCTTTTTTCGTGTTTGGAAACGTAGCAATAAATTTGCAATAAGCATGCTTCCCCTCGGGAGACAATGGACATAAAAACATCATTTTAATAATAAAATATTAACAGGCATGCAACGTGTAAGTCACGGTCCAGGAATAAAATATTATTCAGTAAGCAGTTAGTACTGTTATAGTATATAGCATAGTACAGTAATAATAATAACCTTTCCTAACATATATCAATATGAGTGCATAGCTCTGTAGATTCTATTATTTATTTATCCTGAATTTCAGTTAAAGTTTCCATTTTAAAACTGATGAAGAAATGGCCAAGATATTGAAGTTTAATCTCATGAATTATTTTCTCAAGCGTATGGGCGTGGCCTGGGCACTGTGATGCACATGTTTTGTGCTTAGATGGGCAGGCTGATTCATCACTAACGCCAGGTAGCGACAGATGAGCGTCTGTAGCAGGCATTTTCAGAGCGTCCGCTAGTAGTCGCAGTGCTCGGCCGTGGGTCGCTACTTTATAGCGGCTCAGTCGCTGTTCAGTAATGTTGAATACATTGTGAGGAGTCGCTATTTGACCAGTACAGCGCTGTATGGGAGCGCATGTTAGCGACTGCTCATAGCGACCGACTCACACCATATTCAGCAAAAAAACAGCCTCACAAATCTCTGGCAATGAAATGCTTGTTTGAAGCCCAGAGCGCAGGAGGCGGTGTGTTTAAAGTCGGTTTTCAAGCATCTATCCACTAGTAACAAAGCGAAAACATATGGAATTACATTGTAACAACATTGTAACATGAACACTTTAACGCCAGACCTGTAATGTCATTTTCTGAGGAAATATATAAAAAATGAAAAAATGAAAAAACTGCTTTTTCAATGCCAGAAGAGGTCAAAGAATTATTTGTGATTTTTTTGAAAAAACAAAAAAACAAAAACCCCATTTAAAGAGAAGAAAAGTATCGTCCATTGAAATGTATGGGAGAGCGACAGGTAGCGAGAGGTCATACCTGGCGCTGTGCAAGGCTGAACGCTGGCGCTGTTCGCTGAGGCTGTGAAAATGATTAATCAGATGCTACATGGCGCTATCCCAGTCGCTAAACAGATTCTGCTTGATAAATGTGTAATTGCGTGCCGTGTCCAGCGTTCACCAGTCGCTATCTGTTGCTACCTCTCATTTACCAGCCACTACCTGACGCTATCCCTTCTTAAATAAGGGCCTTAGAAACAGCAAAAGAGCTATTGTAAATGCAAGGAAGGGCTTAAAGGGATTCTGTAGGTAAAGTGCATAACCAGTCATTCGCCCGCTCACCTCATCATGGCTGCGTTCTTCCTTTCTGTCGGAATGCAGCTGCTTCTGAAAATAGATACAAGGCAAAGAGTAGTTGCACACTCTCCATAGACTACCAATAATAGGGCTAAGCTGGTGGTCTAAAGCTACGCACCATCAGACTGTGGTCACTGGGCGAGAGGGAAAACAGCCATGATGAGAATGTCTGTCCTACAGACCCCACCCATTATGCTGATTATTATGCGACATCACAGAGCCAAGGGCCACGCCCAAATAGTAAAACTGTAAACCTTGATATCTCTGCCATTTCGTCCTTAAAGGAGCACTATCGCGAAGTTGTGTAGTATGAAAAATCCATATAAACACAATTGCTATTAAGCGGAGGGGTCACTTATAGGTTAGGTCTATCAGGGGTGACAGAGCCTGTCACCCCGGATGTTATTTACCTTCCATCAAAAGAAAGATAAGCAAGCCTGGCTGGATGTTTCTTGATGCAGGGTGTATAAGTGACCCCTCCTCTGCCATCCAGCATATTTATGTGGGTTTTTATCATTGGGCCATTTTTTCGCAATAGTGCTCCTTTAATTTAAAAAACGGAAAATAGTTTAGGACAGTGCCAAATCTGTATCCCTTTAAAGAGGAACATCGGACAGAAAATAAAAAGAGGCTAATTCCCCCCCATCGGCCCCTACTTACCTTTTGGATGTCACTGCTGCCTGCTGCGGCGGCGGCGGCGGCATCTGGCTGCTTCAGGGTGCGATCCTCACCCCACCCTCCGCTAAGCCGCCTGTTAATGACAAGCACTGGCTCATCAATGTCTAATGGCAATCTTGCAGCTCAGCGGAGTCTCGCGGGATTTCAGGTGGCCCCATTTCATCCCATTCAAGGGCACCCCCGGAAACTGAAGGTCCTAGAAGATGGATCCCCCGGTCAGATGAGTAAATAATGCCCATAGGTAAAACCAGAGGGGGGGGGGCAGCAGATCGGCGAAGCTTAAGGGAGGTTCTAACCTTGCCCCATGTTCCTCTTTAATTAGTATGAACCTGATTAAAGCAAACCGGAGGTTTATCATGAGGTTATACATATGGTGCCAGCAAAACTCTCCAAAATATTTTCGAATGTCTCTCCAAACTGCTAGAGAAGGTACAAGACCAAAGGAGAGATGTGGCATAGCTGGTGGCTATGGCAGATAGTAAGAACATTCTGGTACAAGGTATCTAAATGTATTGGCAGAGTAATGAATAGAGTAATATATATAAAGGTGGAATGTGATCCAGAAGAGGCCCTAACATGAGTACTTAAAGGTACTTAAAATAAAAGTACTTTAAATAAATGTAATAAATATCAAACTAGACTGATTCTTCTTTTCTCATTTCTCATTTGGGTATTTAGTAAAATATGAAAACAGTGAATATTTTCTCTACCTGATTGTAATAAGCATAACCCCACTGAGTAATCGTATGAACAGCATCATGAATGGGAGAACAAACCTTCCATTGGCCACATATTTTTCAAGCATTGGGGTCACTCAATCGACAACCTTAGGGTGACAATTTTGATGGGACATTTTAAAAAGCAGAGGAGGACGAAAGAAAGGGATTATACATTTACGCAAAACATTTCATATGTTCGTATATATTAATTCAAGTTTTTTTGTAGCAAGAACCTTACTTTTGTGCCTTGTGCAATTCAGCAGGCACCTTTTCACATGCACTTTTTTTTTCTAGTAAATTTGCGCACAAGCCCTAGAGCAAACAAGTATTCTCATTCTGGTGGGTGCGAAAATTCTCACAAATTTGTTTGCACTCGAATGATTCAGGGACCACATCTAACCTTAGAGACAAGGCTATCAAGGCGAGAAATTGGTGTTACAATTTCCACCATCTTTTTACAGGTGCCAATGGTGCTTTTGTTGTATTTTTTTACCACTTTGGAGAAACTGAGCCTTTTGATGAATATGTTGCTACAAGATTGTTGAATCTTCAGGCTCTCTGGTGATTATAGTGGCTTTTTAAAAAATATTTTTTAATTCCCAAATTTTACCAATGTTTTTATTTTTAAATGTATTTAACATTATTTTTTTGTAAAAACTGATATATTTAAATCATTTAAAATGTAATTATAAGGTTTAAAGTGGACCAACACCCAGGATTTTGACTACCCTGGGTTTTGGTCCACTTCGGTGGGGCACCCCGATCGGGGGTGCCCCGCTGTGTGAAACCCCCAGAAAGACCCAAAAACTCACCTGTCCCCGCTCCCACGTGACTGCTGCAGCCAATCCCCGCCGGCAGACAAGCGAGCGAGCGCGCCCGCCGCCGCCGCATCCCGCGCGTGACTCTTACAGGGAGCGCGCCCGCGCCATTCACAAACGGCCGGCGCGGGTGCGCTCCCTGCTAGAGGGATGCGCGAGCGGCGGCGTGATCGAGGAGCAGGTACGGATTTCAGGGCTTTCGGGGGGGTTTCTGGGGGGTTTCACACCCCCGATCGGGGTGCCCCGCAGGCCCGATGCTGATCTGCACGGGAATCTGGTCCACATTAAATCACAGTTACCGTATTTGCTGGCGTATAAGACAACTTTTTCCCCCTGTAAAACATGCCTCCAAGTGGGGGGGTCGTCTTATACGCCGGGTGCTCCTGGGTCACATGCATACCTCCCGATTTTCCTGGGACTGCCCCGATTCTTAATCTGTGGTCCTGCGTGCAGTTCTCCAGCGCTGTCATGTCCTACGTCGTCGCAGTAAATTTACTTACCTTCACCAAGCTGGGCAGCACGATCATCCTCCTCCTGCAGAGCGATGCTCTTGCTCAGGCAGCACTAGTTGATCAGAGCAGGGAGAGACTGAGCAGGCCAGCAGGGTGAGCGCCGAGCAGATCAGCTTTCCTGCTCTCAGGCACTGTGTGGGCAGGCATGGGGGTTGGCTCCTGACATCGCCCTCGCTGCTCTCCACTTTGAAGGGGACTCTTCAGCATCTGATCTGAGGTGTGATTTAAGATTTATTAAAAAAAAAAAAGTTTCTATTTGTAGCGATAACCCTTATCGCCGGAGGGCTTCACCGCCCGAGATGTCCTTTCCCAATGGTGAGAGGTGCTGCTGGAATTCCAGAGTCGTCCGTGAGGAAACAGGAACAGCCCTTACAAGGGCTAGTGAATTGTAATATAGCGTTTCCCCCAATAAGAGACAGAACTCAGTATTGAGGGTGAAGATGAACTCTTTTTATTAGTGCCACTCTAGGCCTTATATACACAAGTCTCCATGCAATGACAACCACACTGACCAATAGCAGCAGGGCACACAATCCCTCAACTCTGCCGGTAACACAATCAGTAGAACAATAGCAGGCTGTAATACAATCAATCAGGACAATGCCATTGACTGTGACGTAATCAACAATACACAATGGCAGTCTGTAATACAATCCAAAATACAATGACATTGCCTGTAACAGTATCAAAATACAATGACATTGTCTGGAACCTAATTAAGAAAAGGCCAGTGAATGACCCGGTGGGCAATCGAATAGTGATGACATCCAAAAGGCAGAGCGTCTGTCACAATGCCCCCTTTTTGTGGAACACCTGGCAGACCCGGATTGACCCTGTTCGGGTTAACGTGGGGCTGTCCGGACTCTTGTTATGGGCAGAGTTCTGTTTGCCAGGATAATCCATCTGCATTACTGGTTTGTCTACAGGGCCTGTATACACACACACACACACACACACACACACACACACATACAGTTGTACTCACAGGGTGCTGGTCTTGTACACACACAGTTGTACTCACAGGGTGCTGGTCTTGTACACACACAGTTGTACTCACAGGGTGCTGGTCTTGTACACACATACAGTTGTACTCACAGGGTGCTGGTCTTGTCGTTTCCCCCCAATAAGAGACAGAACTCAGTATTGAGGGTGAAGATGATACCCACACACACACACACACACATGCAGTTGTACTCACAGGGTGCTGGTCTTGTACACACACAGTTGTACTCACAGGGTGCTGGTCTTGTACACACACAGTTGTACTCACAGGGTGCTGGTCTTGTACACACATACAGTTGTACTCACAGGGTGCTGGTCTTGTACACACATACAGTTGTATTCACAGGGTGCTGGTCTTGTACACACATACAGTTGTACTCACAGGGTGCTGGTCTTGTACACACACATGTACTCACAGGGTGCTGGTCTTGTACACACATACAGTTGTACTCACAGGGTGCTGGTCTTGTACACACACACACATGTACTCACAGGGTGCTGGTCTTGTACACACACATGTACTCACAGGGTGCTGGTCTTGTACACACACATGTACTCACAGGGTGCTGGTCTTGTACACACATACAGTTGTACTCACAGGGTGCTGGTCTTGTACACACACATGTACTCACAGGGTGCTGGTCTTGTACACACACGTTGTACTCACAGGGTGCTGGTCTTGTACACACATACAGTTGTACTCACAGGGTGCTGGTCTTGTACACACACACACACACAGTTGTACTCACAGGGTGCTGGTCTTGTACACACACATGTACTCACAGGGTGCTGGTCTTGTACACACACATGTACTCACAGGGTGCTGGTCTTGTACACACATACTCTCTTAGCTCTGGTTGCAAGGCATTGAGAAAATGTTCTAGTAAAAACAACTGTAGGGTTCCGGGGTGACAGCGTGCCGGGCTAACAAAGCCTCCTTTACCAGATGGTAGTGTGGTATGTCCGCATCAGGGATGGCCCGGAAAGCATCGGAAGCTTTCCCCGATAGTTTCCCTGATAATATGGTGACCCATTCCTCCGTGGGTACCCGGTGTAAAGCGCACTGCCGTTCAAAATCGGCCAAAAATCCATCAATCTCATTGTCACTTTCCTGGATGGACTTAAATGCTGCAAATGGAATCTTTTTCCCCCCAGTGTAACTGAGGCTCAGAGACACAGGGGCGCTGAGATGCTGCTGGGTTGCGAGTCGTCGATCTTCCCTTCGCTTACTGGCCTCTGCCTCCGCTGCGGCGAAGACTTGGTCGATCAGTTCTTCTGATGGATTCGGCCATAGACCGACAATCTGTTCCGAACCGCTTGAACGAGAGCAGCATCTTCATCAGTCTCTATATTGGTTTCGGTCATCACTGCTGCACGATCCATTTCGATCAGCTCGGCTATCAGTTCCCGACGTGGGCGGTTGCTAGCTGACCTTCCCCGGCTCTCGAGTAGATCCTTCAGGGTCAGCCTTTTCAACTTGTCCTACTGACTCTCCATCAGGGTAGCACTCTCTCTGGGTACAAAGGACCATCCCACCGCTGCCACCAATTGTAGCGATAACCCTTATCGCCGGAGGGCTTCACCGCCCGAGACGTCCTTTTCCCAATGGTGAGAGGTGCTGCTGGAATTCCAGAGTCGTCCGTGAGGAAACAGGAACAGCCCTTACAAGGGCTAGTGAATTGTAATATAGCGTTTCCCCCAATAAGAGACAGAACTCAGTATTGAGGGTGAAGATGAACTCTTTTTATTAGTGCCACTCTAGGCCTTATATACACAAGTCTCCATGCAATGACAACCACACTGACCAATAGCAGCAGGGCACACAATCCCTCAACTCTGCCGGTAACACAATCAGTAGAACAATAGCAGGCTGTAATACAATCAATCAGGACAATGCCATTGACTGTGACGTAATCAACAATACACAATGGCAGTCTGTAATACAATCCAAAATACAATGACATTGCCTGTAACAGTATCAAAATACAATGACATTGTCTGGAACCTAATTAAGAAAAGGCCAGTGAATGACCCGGTGGGCAATCGAATAGTGATGACATCCAAAAGGCAGAGCGTCTGTCACACTATTCTTCCAATGTAAAACCCCCAACTGGCCCCTTTCCCAGACCCCACACATTACACACTATGCCATTAGATGGGACACATTCTAAACAACCCAGGCATGTCCCCAGCTATAGGCGAGCAGGGATGTGGCCGCAGTGTAATGTGGTGTGGACTCTGGGAAACAGGGTCACCCGGGGCGTTTACACAGGGGGCATCCCAAATTGGGGGAGTTTACACAGGGGGCACCCCAACTTGGGATGCCCTACTGGGCTTTGTTCCCTGCATCAGGGGCAGCAAAATGGAATGCCCCCCTGTCTGAATCCCCCGTTTTGCCTTTTTCCAAGACTCCACACCACATTACACTGCGGCCACATTCCTGCTCGCCTTCAGTTGGGGCCTGTGCTGGCTATTCAAAATGCGTCCCATCTAAAGGCATAGTAGGGATGTGGCTGCAGTGTAATGTGGTTTGGGCTCTGGGAAAAGGGCCAGTTGGGGGGTTTCACACAGTAGAGAATGCAAAAATTGCTGACAAAGAGGTAGGTGCAAATCACAGACAAAATACATAGAATATTATCATCTTACTTGCCAAACAGAGTGCCATGTGCGGACCAACCACTTGGACCCCCAGAATCCCTGCAACGCGTTTTGTGACCTAAAGTCACTTCTTCAGGCAGAGTACTTCTATGTATTTTGTCTGTGATTTGCACCTACCTCTTTGTCAGCAATTTTTGCATTGTTATGTTTGTATATATATATTGGGATCTGATGCACTTTGGAAGCACTTGACACTTTATGAATTGATTGGGAAATATAGTATTATTAATTGTTTAGTGATATATTAGGGTCCCCCACTGGGCACATTAGAATTTAACCCCCTCGCCCATCATTTGATGGCAGTTTACATATGTGTTACATGTTTTTAACAGTTTTTAATGTGTCTTGATATGAAATTGTGATCATTCAATAAATTTTATATAAATTATAACTAATAGAGTGCCTTTGTTAGTCTCTGGTTATATCCCCTTTTGGGGTTGGGGCACCCCTCGTGTTTGTACTATATTTATCCTAATTGGGATTTACCAGAGCAGGGCACCTGTACTATAATTTATTGTTTGGTGCCGCCCATTTCCCTTGGTAAATATTTATATAGCGCCATCAACTTCCGTAGCGCTTTAGTTATGGTATTGCATGAATATTATGAATATGAATATTTCCAAAAAAAAAATGAAAAATAAACCTGATTACAGAGGTAACTGAAGTCAGTTTAGAACATGCATGTTAGGTATTAATTAATAATCAATTCATTAATAATACATAAAACAATAAAATTACCTTTCTACAAATCAGTATGGAGAATAAATATTCTCCAAAGTATGGTGGGCGGGCGAAAAGAACAACAGTCTGCTGAACATTTGAAGCTGCATGAGAGAACTTTGTAATGAGAAAGCTGCGAGAGTGCTTTAATTTCTTGCAAAAACAGATCTGATGCATGTAATTTCTTGCTTAAATAGGGCTTGGTGCAAGTTATCTCGCGCGTCTCTCTCACATGCTCGCACAATCAAAATCATCTCACAGGTGTACTCTGAATCATGCAAGTGTGTGGGAAATCAAGGTTTTAAAGAATGGTGCTTGAACCGGACCTTCAGCATCATTAAATGAAAAGCCCAAACCCTATAAAAAACTATTCCCCAGCATCTAAAATTAATATATTTCAAATTTTTAGTCGGTTACTTATTATTCTTTCCCCCCTGGGCTTCAACTCTGTTCAGGGCTTTAGGATACGGGCGCCGCAATCTTGCCTCAGAAGCATCACATATTGAGGAGAGTGGGATAAAGTGCAGGGGTGGGTTATAGCTGTGCTGTGCACAGCCAGAGCTGAGGTCAGGAAAAAGACACCAATCCCAGAATGCAGAGCGGGACAGTCAGAAGACACTTGTCTGCAGGCAGCCTGAGATTCCATGGGCCGCCATCTTGGATGTTAAAAGGCTCAAAAAACCCAATAGGTGCAGGTAGGATGATTTTGGATGTGGGCAATCTGTATGTACAGGATGGGGGAAACATACAAGATAGGCTCTTATTCAGGGTGAAGTCCTGCTTTAATTGAGCCTTATATCTAAGTAATTGAGTATGGCTTTCTATTCTCTGAAGTTATAAAATCGTTTCTCTTAACAGGTAACAGACACCATTGAGATTTATTTGTGGCCTCTTTTTGCTTGACAAATTTGCATTTTATTTCCTGGCTTATTGTAAATAAACTGCTCTGTTTAACTTTCTCTTTAACTTTTGATGTGTGCTGGTTTTATGTGTATAAAAGACTGTTTTTCCTATTCTTTGTACAGTATAACATATTTGACGAAGAAAACTAGGTATTCTTGAAGGCTCACCTATAAAAGGTATCAGCTTGACTTTTCTACTTTGTTCACATCTTACAGTTCAGTGACAATCAGGTCGGCCATGGCAAGACATAGATAGAGGCTAATTTGAGCGTCTATGTAGTGGCGCTTAGAGGGTCCGCTGCAAGCAGGTATCTGGTGCTATAACCTAGCGTTGCGGGCGGACAAGTGACGCTGTAGTATACTGTCCAGCGTTGATGAATGTGATGTGTGGTGGGCTCTGTAGAAGCTTCTCCCTGATTCTCTGCAGAGCCGATGGAGAACGCTAGGTGGTGTCCTGAAGTCATAGCGCCCAAGACTACACCACATCTAACAATAGAACAACGCTACAGTGAACGATAGGCAGCGCCAGTTAAGTGCTTCCGTCACTGAAGCCCATATTTAAGAAAAAACTACACACTCAGCGTGGGCGCTCTAAAGCTGGGCGCTGTAGCATAGAACGCCAGACGCTATGCACAAAAAGTCTGTTTCTCAACACATATCCACCAGCACCAAAGCGAAAACATATGGAATTACATTGTGTTAATGTGACAATGACACTGCAATGGCCGACCTGCACATACAATTCTGCATAAAATTAAAAATAATTAAACACTATAAAAGTGTTTGGTTGCCGGGCAGAGAGACCACACCATCATTTGAATAAAATATGTAGAACATTACCTTAGGAAAACACTATTTATACACAACCAAATTAAACACCATTGAAATGTATGGGATAACGCTACTGAGCAACAGGTGCTACATGGCGGCGTTGAACATACATCGCCAGCGCTTTACACTGGGCCACCGCTAATGATACATGTGGCGCTACATGACGCTATTAGAGGCGCTCACCAGACTTTCATATATATGGTTCTCACATACTGCGCCTGGCGTTCACCTGACACTTCGTGGTACTACGTGGTGTTAGCGTCTCATAACCCCCTTACTCCTTTTATAACTACAATGTTATTTCAAAGATGCCAGGGGAATATCAATGGCCACTAGGATTTTAGTGCTAGCCCTACTTTATTTCCCCCAGTCCAGTAGGAAAGCGTTACTTATATTGGGGCCTGCCTTGGTTTTCTTATATTTAAATTTTGTTAATGCATAATGGTCCAGCACACCACTTATTAAACCTTCATATATATTGTTGTGTAGAAAAGGTGCCGCAACCTTATTTAAAGGGCTGTCCACCGAAATGTGCCCTTCTCATGCAGAACTCAAACAATAGGTTTAAGGTGCGCACTCAATAAATGAAAAATCCAATTGTACTCCAGCAATATCAAAAATACATCGTTTATTTTACATATACAAAATCACAAATGGATACACATGTACCTATAACACTCTACACATAACATACATTACTAAAAATATCTATAATTTAAATGTATCATGTAGGATGCGCTCAACATTTTGGTCTCAATCTGCTATAATGGTAACATGTAAAAAACACATAAGCAGCACAATGTATCAAATAAGAAATGTTAAAGTGCAGCGTACCTTTGGCAAAGGGCCAGTAGGCTCGAAACGGCCGTCAGGTGTGGAGTATGGATGCGGTTTGCTGAGTGGTATGGAGGTTTTGATCATCTTGTCTGTTATGTAGTTTTTCATGCTATCTGCTGTTTAATAGGCTGATATATCTTTTATGGAAGGATAATGTATGTGTAGGTCTGCGCTGTTACATTATGGGTCCAGAATTTGGGACTGTTAAACTGTCTATAAGATGTTGTCTGACTATATAATGATTAAACTGCTGGATGGTGATTTATCAATTATTGGCACATTGCACTTTAACATTTCTTATTTGATACATTGTGCTGCTTACGTGTTTTTTACATGTTACCATTATAGCAGATTGAGACCAAAATGTTGAGCGCATCCTACATGATACAGATATTTTTAGTAATGTATGTTATGTGTAGAGTGTTATAGGTACATGTGTATCCATTTGTGATTTTGTATATGTATAATAAACGATGTATTTTTGATATTGCTGGAGTACAATTGGATTTTTCATTTATTGAGTGCGCACCTTAAACCTATATTTAAATTTTGTAAATGACCCCTACAAGAAGTACAATACTGAATATAATACAACATTATATTTAATAGAAAAGAGACAGAAAAGAAAAATTAACGCATGCAACCTCTGCGAAATTTAATTCAGTTGATTTTGAGCGCTGCAGAGTGCGGGCAGCCATCCTGAAAAAATGTCATATTCAACTAACATCATTAAGACATTTAGAGCTGAATGGGCAGAAAAGCTAAATGAACTGCAAATGGCAGAATAATGGAATGTGATAAAGGGCAAAACGCATGTAATGTAATGTAATAACTGATTAATAGCTACTGTATGTGTCAATTATACTCTTGCTCTGAATCAAAGTCATGCTTCATAGTAACAGGTCATTAAATATCACAAGAGTAGATACAAAAAGTAGCAGTTACAAGAGTAGATTATTTTATTTTAAATAAATACATTTATACTAACATCAGAATCATACAAAGAATTTCTTCTAGCAATGGGCATCAGCACGCAGGTAAATATATATATATAGCCAGTACCACCCATTTTGCAAGTACCACCCATACCACCACCAATAAAGACTTCCCGGAGAGGGTGAAAGCCCTATATCATATGTTCTCTACATGGCAGGCTCTAGTGTCACCAATGCTGTTATCTCAACATGCTGCAACTTGTCACCTGGCTGTTCTGACTGCAGTACTGGCTTTTTTGCAGTACTTCATGTCCCCCTGCTTTCACCCCCCCCATGGCCATGAGTACCCATCAGAGGGGAGCACAAGTGCTGGTACCATTGTTTAGGAAGCCCTTTGCCTTAGACAACATCTAAACTATTCAGTTAAGGAGCTGGGTATCCAGTGGTTACTTTCTCCTCACATGGAGGTTAATCATTTCTGCAGTGACATTTTTAAAGTGGACCAACACCCTTTTAATAGTTAGTTTAATTAGCGCTAGTTTGTTAGTAGTGAGAAATACTATTTTTTTTTCCTCTTTTCTCGTTATTAGTGTATGTGTGTTGTTTGCACCTTTTGTATATATAGATTTGTGGCAACATTAAGCTATTCACATTAACAGTAGATTTTGAGGTTAGGTTTTGCATAGTGCATTCTTATGTATATTTCCACTCTTGCTTGATGATTCCTCTGAGTATTGGTTTTAACATAGATTTAACTATCTTAGAGGCATAAATTGATTCAATTCAGCACCTACACACAGTAGTGCTGCATAACATGATTATAATCTTTACTACACACACTGGAGATCAAGTGATGGTTCATTTTTAATATGTCTTGTGTATATTTGTGTTTTTAAAACCTTTGTTGCAACTAATAAAGTATAATTTTTTTCTACTTTCATGATTCCCGCTGGTGTGCCCATGTGTAACACAGGAATTCCACAGGTTTTTGGTTTTGTGGTCTTTAACAATTGATAGTGTGGAATTCTGGGAAGCACCCATGCAGGGTATATTATTCTAAGTAGTGCCCCCTATTGGTATATGTTCCTAAACTGGACCAACACCCTGCCTTTTTTTTTTTTGCCTTTTAAAAATATGCCAATAATGCTGCCGGACCTGTTATCAATAGTAATGGAAAAATAACTTACCTCTAATGCTCCAGCGCGGCGTCGCTTCCTTTTGAATCTCTCGCCGCCATCTTGGATTTGCATGTAAAAGGAAGAGATCGTTTGACCTCTTCCTAAAGCAAATCTCGCGCATGGGCAGTAGGTAGGTGAAGCAACGATTGCATCGGTAGTGAGCGGCGCTTCACCTGACCTAAATCAGCGCTACTGCGCATGCGCTCCCCCGATGATGTAGAGAGGAGCAGAAGAGAAACTGAAATTGCGCGAGTGAGGAGGAAAGCTTATCTACGGACAAGGAAGAGGGACAGCATGCTAATAAACGGATAAGAGCTGGAGGGCGGGACTTCCGGCCGAGTTTTTGGAAGAATACAGGCACTGCGAGGGACAGAAGGCTGCAAAAGGCATCAAAAGGTAAGTGTCTTTTTATGTTTAACTGATCAGAGACATGTTGTTTTGGAGGGTGTTGGTCCACTTTAACTAGCATTCCCTGGATTGCTCCCCCCCATGAATAGTACCTTTTGCCTATTTTTACTGATCTTGCGTCATTCTAATCCCAGATAATGCCAATGATGGAATTGCCATGCTCAGGCAATCACTGATCCCAT
Source organism: Gastrophryne carolinensis (assembly GCA_027917425.1). Classification (NCBI taxonomy): domain Eukaryota; kingdom Metazoa; phylum Chordata; class Amphibia; order Anura; family Microhylidae; genus Gastrophryne; species Gastrophryne carolinensis. The sequence continues at coordinate 238,792,838 of CM051240.1, forward strand.
GTCATCTCACAGAGAGGGACAGCAAAAATAAAAGTGGTCCAGGTCAATTTGAAAAGCAAAAATATCCATTTCTAGTTCTACACTCTAAGAATGGAGTGTCGGCAGGGGTTTTGGAGAAAACTTATTTCACAGGTTCATTGGGTTATGGTCCGCTTGAACCCATCCACTTTTCTTGTTATTTAAACAAATAAACTAAAATAAGCTTTCCATCAACATTCATTTGAAACATCTACAAACCTTTCATATGTATTCAAAATAATCAATAAATTATCACAAAACGGTGTGAATGTTACATATCTTGTACATATTTTGTAGATACTGTCATTACTGCGCATTGATTGGCTGACTAAGCAGTCAACATGGTCTGTGTGGCAGCCAGCAAACACAATAGAATCAGGAGCCCAGCCCTGGCTGGCAGGGAGTGCTGTTTTTTGTAATAAAACTCCCCCAATAAATAATGGTAGATGGAAAAAGTAGATGACCGATCAAGCACATCAAGTTTTATATTTGTGTATATGCAGTATGAGTATTATGTATCAGTCATGCTGTCTGGTTATGATATTCTATAGCCTTGATTCAACGCCGGTTGCGGGTGTTTTTTAGCGAGAAAACACGTTCTCGACACTTTTCCCCACTCTCATGATTCAGTAGACAATTTATTTTGACCAAGATTTTTTGGTCGAGAATTTATGCATCAAGCATTTATGAAGAACTCACATGGAGATGCAGTCCAAAAGTTTTAACTCGTTTGATTCAGGGAGTTATTTTTCTCGGGACTCTTTAGCAAGATCAGGTTTAACGCTACTGGCATGCAGCGAGAAATGCTGGCTTCGCTAGCTGACCTGTGTATTTTCAGTAATAAAAGTCATGCCACTATAGACGGCATGATTTGTTTTAATGAAAGTGACAGCTGGCAATTGTATTTTTGTATTATACTTTTTATTTTAAATAAATGTGCCCTCCTCCAAAAGGCAACTAGCCTGGGCTCCAGACATAAGAGTTGGTAACCCATGTGCCAGTAGGCTCCTGGCCCGGGAGTTTACCAGCCCTTATGCCCTTCGATATGGGTTCAGGGCTCTTCCAGGAGTGACATGGGCACCCCTGGGAGAACCCCATGCCCATCCCGATTATCACCAGGCTCTTTTGCACCCCCAATGTCTCAAATGGGTGTGCAGGTAATTGGGTGGGTTACCAGCATGTCACCCGCCGATGTCAGCAGGTGACATGCCAGCTCCTTACCCTGTGAACTGTTGTAAGGGTGCCCTGGACTCCTTAGCAGTTCACTCCAGGTAAGTTAAAACAAAATGCCACTCAGATATATTTTTATTAAGTCTAAATGTCACTATTTTCCAGTCCTCCCTTATTTTTTCAATCCCGCACCGCACGCCATCCTCATCCCATCAGCCAGGCCATCCTCTGTCCTGTTCAAGGTCTTCACCAATCTGTTTCCAATGAGAAATGTACAGTAAACAAATGTTATGCATTGGACAACAAATATTCTATTGTAAGAAAATATGTTATACATTTTGTCTCCTTTCTTATTACTTTCTATGCCTCTATGCTTATTTTAATGGATCTAGAGTACACAATCAGTGGTCCTCGCAAGCCTACCACCAAGTTGCACACTGTCCGATACACCAACCTGATCTGCTATCTTTACTGAGCCCGAGCTATATTTGCTCAATAAGTAAAGAAACTGGCCCAAAAGGTTATGAAAACTATATATGTGCATTTGTTTTATGTGTAATTGTTTTATGCACTTTAACATCATTTTAGGTTACTAAGAACCGACACATACCACCCAGGTGGTACTCGAGATAATTAGAAAATTGAAAGTGGTACTTGATAAAAAAAAAAGGCTGTGAACCCCTGGTCTGGACAGACCACCGGACTATTTACACAGTAAATAATGAATGAGTCTTGGTTCTTTCTTTTTCATGATTTTTTTATGAACTTCATATGATCTTCTATTCTCCCCCTGTTACTAAAAACAATATACTTTCCATATGTTCCTTGCTGGTTCATGGGGCATATACCCCTGGCATGTACTTTAGGAGTAAAGCAAAGAATAGGTCCATTTTCAGTAAGGCATTGTCTATCCCCAATGTACAGAAAAAGGTTGTGCTTAAGGGAACTATTAATCATACTCCTAAGTTACGTCAAACACCCCATTAGCATATGCCAGCTGGTCCCATCTCAGCATTGTTTGGTCATGTAAAAGATTGCTGTGATAAATGGATTGTAATGACATGGAGTCACTGGCTCCCTCTCTCAGGATTTATAGTAGTTATGGGTTCCTAGGAAAGAAAGCAGACGCTGATAGAAGTCATGATGATCATAAATCTGGTGGATGACAATTTATTATGAGTGCCATATGGATGTCAAGGAAGATACTGAAGATTAGATTAGACTAGTTGTTCTCAATCTGTGGTACGAGTACCACCGGTGGAACTGAGATTCTATCGGTAGTACTTGACCAGGTTGCAGACTGATCTGTACCCCAACCTGATCTGCTGCCATCTATAATATACCCAAGCCTGATATATCATGAGTGCCATATTAGTATCAACGAAGATACTGATTGGACTAGAACAGTGGTTCTCAATCTGTGGTATGAGTACCACCGGTAGAGCCGAGATCCTATTGGTGGCATTTGACCAGCTTGCAGATCTGTACCCCAACCTGATCTATTCCATCAGTGGTTTACCCAAGTCTGATGTGCTCCATAATCACAAAACTGCTCCAAAAGGTTATGAGAACTATATATCACGGGTGCCATATGGATATCAACGAAGATACTGAAGATTGAATTAGACTAGTGGTTCTTAACCTGTTATATGAGTACCACTGGAAGAACTCGAGATCCTGTCTGTGGTACTTGACCAGGTTGAAGACTGATCTGTACCCCAAGCGGATTCGTTGCCATCTATATTTACCACAAGCCTGATTTGCTCCATAATTACAAAACTGTTTTAAAGGGTGATGAGAACTGTATATCACAAGTGCCATATGGATATCAACGAAGATATTGAAGATTAGATTAGACTAGTGGTTCTCAACCTGTTATATGAGTAGCACTGGCATAACTCGAGATCCTGTCTCTGGTACTTGAAAAGGTTGTAGACCGATCTCTACCCCAACCTGATTTGCTCCATAATGACCAAAGGTAATGATAACTATTTATTTGAGTCGTATATGGTTGTTTTGTTTAACACTGTTTCAGAAGATGACAACCCATATGCACCATTCAGGTGGTACTTGATGAAGGTTGTGAACCACTGGACTAGCCCATTACACTGCAACATCCACTACCTGGTGGCTAAAATAACAACCTATGGGTTCCTATGTTTAAAGAGGATCTATTAGGCTATAGGAATGGTGGTTTACCTCTTGGGCCTGATTTGGATTGCTCCCATATGGGACAACCATGGAATTGTGGTAAATGTACCTTACCAGTGATCCCAATGGTGCATGCATGGCCCACGGCAGCATCCTCAGCAATCCTGATTGGGGACAAAAAAATACATTTAAGGCTAAAAACAATGGGCAACATTTTCTTTCACAAAGTTGCAATGAATGCTTAAGTTAAACATTATGTAGAAGCCATAAACCAGGTAAAAATACTCACATCCTAGGATCTATCAGAGACAACAGCTGTGATGTCTTTTTCTGACTTTACATCCTCTTTTAAGAAATTGTCTGGGCTAAGTATAAATACAAATCATTGTTTGCTGAGCTGCCATTTAGATAATTTGTTGCAGTATGCTGCTGAATAAAGGTGTTGTTGCTGAGATCCAGCCCCCTGTTCTGTAGCCCTGCACATGGATTTTATTTTAGCCCGATCTCCACCCGTCTTGCATCAGACTGTTTGTGTGCGGGGGACAGGAGATTCCTTTCTTTGCTTGTCTATCTTTTCACTGCTCTTTTTACTGCAAGGTCAACTGACAACAAATAAAGAAATCCCCTTTTATGCTTTATGGATAATGCTGCTGAGTAGTTTAAACTACACAAGCCTGAAAAAAGAGACGCCACCCTGTTTTTCACAGAACTGCACAGAAAGCTGCAGAATAGTTGAATGAGAGGAGACTAGAGATCATCCCAACAATTCTCTTGGGATGGAAATCAACAGTGAGGAAGGTCAGACACGTATACTGTGATTTTTAGGGTCTCTCTATGCGGATTTTAAAGTGGATGCACAGTCTGTTTTTAATCCCTTCGCCCTTTCTTCCCCCATGGCACTGAGACAGGATGGGGGGGGGGGTGTTACAGACAAAACAAACCTCACCTAGCACAGGATCCAGCGCTGACGCCAGAGCACGAGCGGTGGCCACACAGAGGGTGCATTCCTTTCCACATGAAAGAGCAGGCCACACACAGAGAAGGACGGAGCTATGCGCAGGCCTTGGAATTGCTGGAAGACCAACGCTGGACCGGGCCAATGGAAGGAGTTTTATGTTGACCCCCCCCGTCTAAGCACCAGAGGAGGAAGACAGGATGCAGGGGGATAAATCAGACTGGACTTCTGCCTTAAAAAACTCTAGGGATGAGCGAACGCACCAAAGTTCGGGTTTGGCAAATTGGGCCGAGTTTCGAAAAAAAGTTTGGGTTACCCAAAACTGGCTCCCATCGAAGTCAATGGGGACCCAAACTTTGAGGGGGTGGATTCTGTCCTTGGTGGGCCCTCTGCCCCGCACCGGGCAGCAGGAGGCCTACTGTCAAGGGGCCCCAGCTGGTAGTGCTGGCACTAGGAGTGTCCTCACTCATGGTAGAGGCGGCCATCTTTCTGTGGCCCCAGCTGAGGACCATTTGAAAGGAACGCGGGAATGCAGGCCTCAGCTAAGGCAGCTTCCTGCTGCTGCATCCTTTAGGTGAAGCTTTTCCATGTTCGGACCGAACGCTGAACATGGACTTCTGCCTGAACCCAAACAAAGTTTGGTACGAGCCCGAATTTTGTGGATCGGGTTCGCTCAACACTAAATATCACAAAGCTGATTGAAGGAAACATCTCCAGATAAGATGCAGAGAAAGAAAAAGTGACCAATACTCCAGAGTTCCTGGGAGGGACTGCTTTTAGGTGTGTGTCGCTGTTGTGCAAGTAATAGAAATATTTATGTAGTAATTATATCCCGAAATATCATTTTAATTTATAAATAAATATGTCATTTTGAATAGATGTGGGAGGTGACATATGAAGCTTTGCGCTAGCCCCTGATATCTGTCAGCAACCCCCTGACACCCGGCGCTCCAGAGTCTGGTACGTCCCTAATTATAAAGTCTGATGCTGTAAATTCATAAATTCTGCCCAGCTTTCCAGGCAGAAAATGATTCCGTCATCTCAGTGACATTACCATGAAAAGAACGGCATGTCCCAGCTTGCTATATTATATGTATGCTCTCTCTTTACCTAGAGTGGACCCAAACCCTGCCTAGGCACTCTGTGCCAGAAAGAGTTCTGGTATTCAGGGATCTTTACCCACCCCTCCTGATGGCATTTTAGGAGCAAATGATCGGAACAGGGTAGTTTCTGGGGAAAATAGCACTCAGTGCGGGTTAGGAAAAATTCTGCCCCTGTTGATGGGTGAAAAACCTTGCTCACACATTCATGTGCTTGTAAAGGGATGAATAGCAGTGGGTCATTATTATTAATGTAAAAATTGTTGGCGATACTGTGCAACAGCTTACAGCTTGTCTCTGTATGTAATCCGCATTTATATTGCTAGGTTAATGCAGTTTGCATTTATGACAGTAGGCGGTGCTGTTACATATGTCTCTGTGTAATATCTGTTGTTCATTCCCTGCTGCATGTTGTGTTTCATGTGCATTGAGGAGATCTCTATGACTTCTTCTTCCTGTCTATGTTATCCACTATGTTGGGTGACTCTTACTGCACTCATATTCGAGTACCGCCAGTTCCTGTTACACCACAAATGTCTATCTGGATTTATCTCTTTGCACCCAGCACTCACACTCTGCAAAGGGGTAGTTCTTATCTCTACAGGCCCCACTGAGTTCAGAAACAGAACCTCGTCCTCCTCCTAATTGCAACCCTTATAAATGACATAGAAGATTGAATTTAAAGCACTGTCTTTATCCTTCTCTTCTAAACAGACAGGGAATGGTCCTTATCTCTACTGACCTCACTGAATTCGGAAGCAGAACCTCATCCTCTTGATATATTCTACTTGCTTGATCCAACCATGTATGATTCTCTCACATTATATCCCATTGGTCCTCACCTCAACTGAATTCAGAAGCAGAGACCCCATCCTCATCCCACATTCAACCCTTTTGACTATACTAGTTTTGGCTCTCACCTTTACTGGCTCTAATGAATGCAGATGCAGAAACCATAATCTCCTCCCACATTGAACTATCCTGACAAAAACATGTTGTGCGTCTCATCTCTACTGTCTCTAATAAAATATTAGGATGATCCTCATTCCGCTTTCACATTAAATCTGCTTGACCTGTTGAGGTTCGGTCCTCACTTTCGGTCTTTTCCGAAACAGAACCTAATCCTCTCACATTAAATCCCCCTGGCCAGACCAGGTTTGGCCTCATCTCTATGGAACTCAGAGGCAGAAACCACATCCCCCTCCCACATTTAGCCCTTCTGACCAGACCAGGGTTGGTTCTGAACTCACTCTACTGTCTCTACTACAATCAGAGGAAGAACCTCAACCTCATTTCACTTTAAATCTGCCTGACCCAGCCAGGCCTGGTCTTCACCTCTACTGGTTCTACTGAATGCAGAAGCATTCACCACATCCTCCTATTACATTTCCCTGTTCCGACCAAGACTCTGTTGGCTCCTCTTACAAACCCTCCTATATTCAATCCGCTTGACCAGACCCGATTTGGTCCTCATCTCTAGTGGCTCCACTCAATTGTGATGGTTGTGTTGGTAAAACTACAACTAGGAAAGATTAGAACCCTCTATTTAGGGAGCAGTTAGATAAGCCAACCCCTATATACTACAATGGAGTTTGCTGTAGTTATGGAATTAGAACACTAGAGAGAAGAAGTCACTTCTATACTGGAGAATGGGACCTTCCCTAGACTATTGATAGTAGAGGAAAATGCCCTCTACTAAATTTAAAGGGAAAGCTGTGAACAAGTTTCAGTCAGAACCGGTTGTAGCCAACATATCAAGGTGCCCTGAGGTATGTGAATCATGTGGCCTGGTCAATGTGAGACACATGACTAGGTGTGGTTATGTACGGTCCTGGGAGTGCAATGGATTTAATAGACTGTACTTAAGGGGAGTCCTGCCTTAGTTCTAGATTCTACATGTGATCCATCTGAGGGAAACATGAATTAATGATAGTGGGGAGTCATGGAACCCAGCAAGAGACAGCCTATGCTAACATCAGCCAGGTTGAAGCTGAAGCTAAAGGAAGTTGGTGGCAGTCTGAGGGAAGACAAGTTGAATAGGACTTGGACAACTCAGGTGTTGGAGCAAGTCCAGATGGATTCAAAAATCTCATGTGGTGTGCTAAAGTGCTAAGGTGTGCTATGTTCTGATGTAACTGGAGATGGACACAGTCTGCTAAACTTGGAATAAGAATTTTAAAACTCAACCTAATCGTCTCTGGAATACATTCTAAGGGTAAATGCACCTCACCCACCAAGTGACACTGGAACCCTATGTCCAAACAACCCCCCTCACTCCTCACACCTCCACCACTGGCCTAGCAGAGGGACCTAACACTTACCTTACCTTAAGTGCTCATCCTATATTTCAGTGGACATAAGCCTGACCAAAATAAAATAATGAGTTCCTCAAAAGAACAGTAGGGGTAGAACCGTGCAGCCAGAGGAATTTTGGGCCAGGTCTGCTTTAAACAGTAAGACATTTAGAAACCTTCTACTCTGTTTTAAGGTAATATAATACATATCTGCTGCAGGAGAAGTTTTTTTTTTTTATTCAGACACTTGACAAATGGACTCCAGAGCGAAACAGGCAGTTTGACAGCAGCTGAATTAATGGAATCATTTCTACCAGTTCAGTGACCTGGTTGCAGCGAGAGCTTTGTAATAGGAAATCAGGAGATTGGGAAGCCATAGCTGCATGGTACCTCCAGCGCTGCCGGGCTTACAGGAGAAGAGGGTTAACGCTCCATGTTTGAAAGAGAGTTATAGGAAACTACTATTTAATAGTTTTATTGTAAAAAAAAAATGAGGGGACAGTTATGGCCTAGAGGTAGGGAAACAGGCCTGTGACCAGAAGGTTCGATTCCCAACCATGGGACATGACTGAAGCCCTTTAGCAAGGCCCCCAACCCCCAATAGCTCCCCGGGTGCTGAGTTTAGGGCAGCCCACCGCTCCAAGCACTTGTGCACTTCACTGCCCCTTAATTTGTAATTCACTTGTGTATAGTCACTCACATGATGCTTATTCACTGGTGTATACACAGAGTTGTGTTGTTCACAGTGCACAGATGGGTAAAATGCGGAGAAGGAATTCAATGTGTGTGTTGGAACAAAATGGCCACTATTGCACTATTATCACTAAACCATTTATAAATTTCATAGGAGGAGTAGAGTTCAGACTATCTACCCGGTTCTAACTTTCTGTCATACTCATCACATACTGCAGTCTATGCCTAGGTGTCTGCAGGAAATTCAGTTGGGAATCGGCCACGTCTTTCATTTGCGCTGAAGAAATTAAAAAAGCTCACACAGAGACATGATGTATTGACAGCGTGTCTATCACCTTAGAGAGATACCGTTCAAAACTAAGGCTTGTCCTGGCTCTTTAATGTAACATTTTATGCTTTATTAAGCAATTTTTTTATAGTTAACGTGGACTCTGGCCTTCCCCCGGGGCAGCTCCAAAAATCACCTTTTCTGGCTGCTGCCTTGGCAAGGTAAACAACACCAACTGCATCACCCCAATATGTTTGAGCTGATGTGTGTTCCCTAGCCCAGCCATTAAAGTGGACCAAAACCCAGGATTTTGACTATCCTGGGTTTTGGTGAAACCGCCCAGCTCGCCGAGTGCAACTCACCTCTTCCCTACAGCGCATGCGCGACCACTCGTCCAATAAGCGAGCTTGGAGACGCTGACATCATCTAAAAGCAGAGACCTGGCGACTGCATCCCTGCTTACCTGTAACAGGGAACGTGCCTGTGCTGGTCATTCACAAATGCCTTGCGCGGGCTAGAGGGATAGCGGGGATGCGGCCACAGCTTGCGCATGTGCCGTTGTACCAGGAAGGAAAATAAGTGTATGGGGCGACCTGGGAGTTTCACACATTTCCAGATTTTGGATGCCCCTGGGGAGGGAATTGATCAGCCCGGGAATCTTAGAGATTTCAGGGCGATCACACTGGGTTTTGGTCCATTTTAAGATTGGCTTGGGGGCGGGAGCACACCTCAGTCTAAAAGGAACTGAGGATGTGGCCCCTCCCGCTCCCGAGCTCTGGTCTACACAGAATAATATGCACGCCATACGGCGCTGATATGACAAGTGCCCGCTCATGCGGCATAGAACAAGCAAAAGGTAAGTTTCTCTGGGTGATCTGGGGGTTTTCACACAGCAGGGCATCCAAAATTGGAGACAATGAACAAATCCGGGATAGTTAAAATCCCAGGTTGACTCTTGCAGGCATAAATACTAAAAAAAAATTCTGGGTTTGTTCCACTTTAACCCTTTAACTGACAGCTGTTAAAAACTGTTAAAATGTTGTGTGGCTGCCTCTACTACCATTAAGGTCCAGCCATATACATTTTACGTGCCTGGCTTTCTCCCCTGCTAGTAAAAAAAAAAAAGCCACTTACCTGACCCCTTGATCGTTTCAGTACAAAGCATAGTTGAATTTTATCTTAAAATCTCCAAAAGCGCTGTTTCAGTTTGGGGGAGTCTCCTGGGCAGGAAAAGGTGTCTAACAATACATGTGTGGTATAGTTGGAACCAGGAGAAATGGGGCTCCTACTCACAATATGATTTTATTGGAAAGCTTACATTTTTAAAAAAAATTTTTGCACATTTTTCACCCAAAAATATTGAGAATATTGGGACATTTCATGTTAAAGTCCAGAGTCTGCTGAAAAAAACAATATATCATTTTTCTGGGAAATCCCTTCAAAAATCACAGTTGAACATGTATAGCACAAAATATAAAAAAATGGTCTGGCAACAGAGGGTGACAAAATATCAAGGCAGCGAAAGGGTGATCTCTTTTACTCTCAAAACTCTAGCATTTCAGACAGGGCTAAGGGGAGACCCAGGAGAATTCCCGGTGGGTCACACTGCCCAGTGGGCAGCTGCAGAGCTTCTCTGCATGTGTAATGAGGAGCTTTCCAGCATGTGTCCAAACCCAGCGATGGTAAACCTTAACGTTTAATTCCAAATGTTCAAATCTACACATGAAAAGTAGGATGATGTCCCTCAAGAGTTGGGTGACGCGTTTCGGACGGTAATGCTGCCCTTAGTTGAACGATGATAAGTTTTACTATCGCTGGGTCTAGACACTTCTCATTACTCTATGGTCACTGGCTGAACAGACTCCCCTCCGTGCACATTCCTCCCCACGTATTCAGTGAGTGAGCAGTGGACTTCTTTCTTTTGCTCTGCGTTTGTGCCTACACACAATGCTCTGCAAAGAAGAGGGATCGGGTATGACTCTGTAGATAGAGGAGCACCTGTAATGAGGTCAGGTGAGGCAGCCATCTCAGACGGCACTTTGTAGAGGCATAGTTCGCCTCAGGCAGCAGAGGTCAGCTTCACCAATGGCTGCAGAGTGAAGTGCTCTGCTCGGTGCAGCATATAATTGCTGTTGGATGCCTGAAATTGGTGAATACGCTAATCGGCCTGGAGGGGGGGGGGGGGGGGGTTCTGTAGGGATATACACTGCTGGAGAACCTAGAAACCACACTAAGCAGACCAAAATGTGGAATTTTGGTCCCCTTTCCTTGGCTAAAGGGAGGCTGCTCTACTAAAGGGAGGCTAAAGGTTTTACAAAACCAACCCTGGAGTCTATGAGACTCCAGGGCAGGCATACCAGCTTCCCCCGGGGCATCTAACTTCAGGATGCCCCACTGTGTCAACCCCCCCCCCCCCCCAGGTTGCCTGAATATTCACCTTCTTTCCCAGTCCAATGGCGCATGTGTGAGCAGCGGCCGCATCCCCGCTATCCCTTTAGCAGGGCACACGCCAGGCATTTGTGAATGGCCAGTGCGGGTACACTCCCTGTTGAGGGGTAGTGGGGGATGCGGCTCCCAGATCGCTTGCTTTAGATGAGCTCTTGGATGAAGGGGTGGGAACAGATCCGAGCGTACTGACTGGACGAGAGGCCGCAGATAGTCAAAATCCTGGGTTTTGGTCCACTTTAAAGGGACTGTACACCCAACAGCAATACTTCGGCACCTACCCCATGTGCTTCTCCTACATTTCCTGCAGAGCCGGGTAGAAGACGTAGCAAGGAACCAAAGTTTTTTCTCTTTTCAACTTCAAATCTCTGTTTATATGCAAATGGCCTGTGTATTCTAAGCAAAGCTGCTTTCTTCACATAAATTTCTGGGTTGTGGCTGAGTTGGTAATTGAATGTTATGGTGCAGCTTTATTAGCCATGACAATGTTTTGCTGTGGCCAGACCCAGCTGTTGGACCACTGTTCTTTGCCGTGGTCAGTCATGATGAGATCTTCAAGGGACAAAGTGGCGTTAGACCACTTGTTCCTGGTATACAGCACGGGTTGCATCATTTCAATTCTTCACGATTGGGTTAACCGCCACAAGGTGGTGCAGTCAACTGCAAAAAGAATTGTGGCTCCTCCCGGCCCATAAAAGGCAGGAAAATACCCAAAATCACCAGTGTTGAAAAGCAGTAATGCAAGAAGCCGGGAGGCAAAACACAGTCCACAAAGAACACTCTAGTACTTAATAGAAATCACCATAAAAAGGCAAATGAGGATAACAAAAGCAAGGGTGGGATGAAGCAACCCGTGCTGTATACAGTAAAAACAATTCTACAGGTAAGTAATCACATAATTGTATTTTTCCTGGTATACAGCACAGGTTGCTTCATTTCAATTCTTCACAATTGGGACATCCAAAAGCAGTGACCAAGAAAAAAGGGCGGGATCCCCAGTGAGCAACAGCAGGTAGTTCAAGTCACTACCGCCTGAAGCACTTTGCGACCAAAAACAGCATCAGCTGAGGCCCTAACGTCAACCTTGTTAAACTTAGAAAAAGTATGAACGGAAGACCAAGTAGCGGCCTTACAAACTTGTTCAACAGAAGTTTGGTGACGAAAAGCCCAAGAAGCACCAATAGCCCTGGTGAAGTGAGCTGTAACACGGAAAGGGGGAATACGCTTGAACCACTGCCTGTCTGATCCACTTGCTGATAGTAGCTTTGGCTGGAAGCAAGCCCTTCCTAGGACCGGCAGAAAGAACAAACAGAGAGTCCGACTCACGAAAGACTCTGTGGCAACCAAATAATACCTAAGAGCCCTGACCACATCCAGAGAATGAAGAGCCCGCTCCTTGGAATTAGAGGGGGCAGAACACAAAGACGGCAAGATAATGTCCTCATCGAAATGAAAGGAAGACACGACCTTAGGCAAAAAATCTGGTTTGAAACGAAACACCACCTTATCATGATGTCGCTCAAAATAAGGAGGTTTAATAGAAAGCGCTGCCAACTCAGAGACGCGACGCACCGAGGTGATAGCTATCAAAAAGACCACACAAGGGTCCGAAAGGAGGGCCCTGTAGAGCAGAAAGCACCAAGTTCAAATCCCACACCGGAAGCAAGGGCTTACGCGGTGGACGTACATGAGTAACCCCTTGGAAAAAAGTCTTGATAAGCCTATGATTGACGAAAGATCTTTGGAAAAAAATTGCCAAGGCCGAGTCCTGGCCCTTGAGAGTACTCAGTTGTAATCCCGACTCCAAACCATGTTGAAGAAATTCCCAAATCCTGGAGATGGAAAAGATGTGAGAAGGAAGAGACCTAGATTCACACCAGGCAATGTAAGCTTGGCAGATCCTGTAATAAATCATAGCAGAGGATTTCTTTCGGGCCTGAATCATGGTACCAACCACAGAGGCCGGCAACCCCTTATCCATCAGGATGGAGGTTTCAGCAGCCACACCGTCAAAGCCAGCGTTTGTAAATTGGGATGGTGTAGCCTTCCCTGAGTGAGGAGCTCTGGATTGTCGGGCGTGACGAAGTGATCCACCGCCATCTGGACTACGTCTGCGAACCAAACTCTTCTTTGCCAGCGGGGGGCCACTAGAATGGTCGGCACCCCCTCCTGGACTATCTTGCGCAACACACGTCCAAGCAGGGGAAAGGGAGGAAAGACATAGAGAAGTTGAAACTCCGTCCAAGGAATAGCTAGTGCGTCCGTGGGAAGGCAGAGGATCTCTTGACAGGGAGACGAACCTTGGAAGCTTGTGATTGTGACGGGATGCAAACAGGTCCACGTCCGGCTGACCCCAGTGGCGACACAGGGTGCAAAAAATCCTGTTGCTGAGGGACCACTCCCCCAGGCGAGACGAACCCCTGCTCAGGGAATCTGCCTCCTGGTTCTCCACTCCGTTGATGTAAACTGCCGAGATGCATGGGACATTCTTCTCCGCCCAGGACAGGATCATAGACACCTCCTTGAGGGCTCATTTGCTCCGAGTCCCGCCCTGATGATTGATGTAGGAAACCACCGTCTGATTGTACGATCGGACCTGGCCGCTCGACCCCGAAGGTGCGGAGTCAAGTGGGAGAGAACCAATCTGATCGCCCTCAACTCCAGAAGATTGATGGAGACATAAGCCTCCTGCGGGCCTCACTGACCCTGGAACTTCAGAAATAGCCAGAAGCCTCCGTGGCGTCCGTGGTGACAATCTCCCAGCACGGGGGTAGAAAAGACCTGCCCGCTAGAAGGTTCCTCGAATCCAACCACCACGAAAGGGACTGACTGGCCGAAGGGGACAGTGTAAATTCTTGCTCCAGGGACTCCAGTGATCGATCCCAAATGGTCAGGAGATTCAACTGAAGAGGCCTCATGTAGAACTGTGCGAAGGGGACCGCCTCGAAGCAAGACACCATGAGGCCTACCAGCTGCATCCCCAGACGGATGGAGGGATGTGGATGCCATAACAAGGTCCGCACCAACATCTGAAGACCCTCCACCTTCTGCTGAGGAAGGAACACTCGGACCTGAGAGGTATCCAAAGTCATGCCCAGGAAGGACCTCACCAATGACGGGGTGATTGACGACTTGGGATAATTGATCACCCACCCAAAAGCCTTGAGAGTGGACAAGACCTTCTGAGTATCGCTCTCAGCCTGATGAAAAGACTGGGCGGCAATTAGCAAGTCATCCAGATAAGAAAGAATGCAGATGCCCTGGCCCCTCTGGAGGGCCATGACACCCGCTAGCAGCTTGGTGAAGACCCGGGGGGCCGAGGAGATTCCGAACGGCAGCGCCACAAACTGAAAATGTTGATCCTCCAAGGCGAACCTCAGGAACCTCTGATGTCCCTGGAAGATAGGAACGTGCAGATAAGCATCCTTGATGTCCACCGTGGTCATGAAGTCGCCGGGCCGAAGGGAGCTCACCGCCGACCACAAAGTCTCCATGCGGAAGTGCCTGAACGTGACAAATTTGCTGAGACCCTTCAGGTCGAGGATGGGTCTCAGAGAGCCGTCCTTCTTGGGCACCGTGAAAAGATTGGAATAGAAACCCCAACCTCGCTCCTGAAGAGATACAGGGCAAATCACTCCAGACGACAGGAGGCGTTGGACGGCCAACCTTAGGCCCTGGGCAGTGGCAGGGTTGTGGGAGACCCGGGACTGAAGAAACCTTGGGGGCGGCCAAGCTGCAAGCTCTATCTTGTAGCCAGAGGACACCACCTCCTGAATCCACCTGTCCGAGACAAGCTGTCTCCAGACGTGAGCAAAGAGCAAAAGCCGCCCCCCCGCCCGGATGGGTGAGGGCGCCCCCTCATGCCTGAGGGGGCTTGGAGGGGGCTTAGACTTGGACCCCCCAGGAGATGTCGGGTCGACCGCGGGCCCTACCTCGTCCCCAGGATTCTCTGTGGCTGCCAGAGAAAGAGGAGCTGCGTCCCCCACGGAAGGGACAAAAGGAGGAAGTCCCCCGAAAGGGCCACGAAGGCTTCCGGCACTGGGGAAGGTGGCCATCCTTGGTCAAATGATCGAGCCATTCCCCAAAAAGACGGAGCCCCAAGAAGGGGAGTCCAGTGAGAGACTTCTTGGCGGCAGCATCGGCCTCCCACAGCCGCAGCCAAAGCGACCGGCGGAGAGCAACCAGCAGAGCTGAAGCCCTACCACCAAGCCAGATGGCATCATCCATAGCTGAAAGCACAAAAGCAATAAAGTCAGCACAATCCAAAAGGTCCTTATACTCATCCGCTTGCTTGCGGGAACGAGTAGTCTCAGCAAGACGTTTGATTTTCCTCTTAATGGCAATGGATATGATGGCTGCAGCACACACAGGACGTAGGCCGGCCCCCACAAAGGTGAAAGCATGGCAAGCAAGCTGGTCCATGCGCCGATCAGCATTATCTTGCAAAGTAGTAGTGTCCGGAGATGGCATTACGGAAGTATTGGAAAGCCCTAGAACCGGAGCATCCACCTCCAGGGGACAAGACCAAAGACGGACCAGGTCCTCCGCGAAGGGGTACCGTCTGTCCAATCCCTTAGGCACCGATGGCAGACTATTAGGCCTTTCCCATTCCTTAAAGATCATCTTAGAAAAATGTCCTGTTCCGGGAACACTAGGCGCTGCCTATCAGGGTGGAAAAGCTCCCCCTGCTTTCTTTTGGCCGCCTTAGGGGGGACCCAAAAGAGGGCCAGGGGGGGTTGGGGCGCTAGGCCCATCCTGTTCCGCAATAGCGCTCTGGGCGCAGGGAAAGCAAACCGCACTGCGGCAGCTCAAGGGGGATATACCACATACAAGACACCGTGGAGCCTGCCCCGAGGGGCCCCCAAGCTCGCTATCCCCAGAAGCCTCCATATAGTGATCAATTGGAAGGACGCCACGTAAAACGGGCGCTGGATCCCAAACCCGGGATGCCCCACAGCCTCGGGAGGGCGAAAGGGGGGTGTGTGTGAGGAGAAATCGGGAGAAACCACAAGTAACGAGGGACCCGCCTGGAAGACACAATAGGGACAGGAATTTAGCATCCCACAGCACATGCACAATAGGAATATACATAAAAATGAAAAGGAGCGCGCTCACGGACCGTCTGTAGTGTCAGGAGCTCCCGAAGGAAGGATCCTCAATGCGACGGCAGAGACGCTGTAACCAGGGAGGCCCGCAGTTGCGTCCCCGGCGGGACGTCCGGAGATCTGGGGGAAACGCCAGAAGGCCCCAGTAGACAAGAAGAAGCAGTGCACCGAACAGCCAGCCCGCGCTCACAAAATGGCGCCGGGCTAGAGGAACCTCGAGGGGCGGTCCCCGCCCCTCCAAAGCGCGCAAAGGTCTTCAGGCGCCCTGAGAGACAGCGAGGGAGTCCCCTTGCAAGAGCCCCAGCCGTGCGCAGTAATCCGAAGCGCGGCCGGTATGCCCCCCCCCCCCCAGTGGAGTCTGGTCGGGAGAGAGAGAGAGCCCTTGAAGAGATGCAAGGAGGGGGGGAGAGCGAGTGGGAGGCCAGACGGAAAAAGGCAGCGTGCAGGGGACACAATGACAGGAAATAAAAATGAATAAAAGCACACGACAGCACAAACCAGGCAGGGGTCCTAGGAGCGGTTTCTCCCCCCCCCCACAAGGCTAAGCATAGCCTCAGCCGGCTACCCTTTACTTATAGGGTCTGCGGCCCAGATCAAAGCTCTGCGAGCACCCGACCCCAGGTGCTCCCCTACCATCACCTGAACCTTCAGCCGGGGCTGGGAGGCAGACTGGGTCCGGAACAGGTGGAAATAGGCCTGCAGGGCCGTTGGGCTCGGGATGCACCCCTTGCCTGCGATCCAGATAGAGCCATCTTCTGTCTTCGCAGCAGGACTGCAAAAGAACACTGGGGATTTTGGGGATTTTCCTGCCTTTATGGGCCGGGAGGAGCCACAAGTTTTTTGCAGTCGACTGCGCCACCTTGTGGCGGTTAACCCAATCGTGAAGAATTGAAATGAAGCAACCCGTGCTGTATACCAGGAAAAAGTGGTCTAACACCACTTTGTCCCTTGAAGATCTCATCATGACTGACCCCGGCAAAGAACAGTTGTCCAACAGCTGGGTCTGGCCACAGCAAAACATTGTCATGGCTAATAAAGCTGCACCATAACATTCAATTACCAACTCAGCCACAACTCAGAAATGTATGTGAAGAAAGCAGCTTCGCTTAGAATACATAGGCCATTTGCATATAAACAGAGATTTTGAGATGCTTTGAAATAGCTTCCAAGGTGCATAACGTGGGAGAAAAATTGTATGTTCCTGGACAGGGACTTTAAAACTGGATCCGACCAGTACATTATTAATTATGTAGATCCAAACCTGTCAAGTGATTGGTCATTGTGAACTTCATATTGTACATTGCACAGCCTATTTGCTCTAAACAATTTACACTAATACTGTAAGATTCTGAGAACACAAAGGAAACTTTGACCTTGAATTGTCTCTATAGCCACAATGAGGAGGATGGTAGAAGTGTGTTTAGATCCTTCTATATGTTTTCTGAAGGTTATGGACTGAAATAGCATAAAGCATTTTAGCCGTTTGCTATATTTAGTATGCTTCATAATTACAGTATGTTTATGGCAAAGTTCCCTGTTAGTTTCTCGAGCTAAGCATATACGTTACAGCGAGACAGAGAGCTCGGAAACTGCCCGGGACAACCAATCAACCATCAAGGCTTATGGATAAAGCCCATTCTGCCCATAACGGCCAAAGACATATACTGCTCATAAGGGGTCAATGACAATGAAGTGCTGGGCCAAGGAAATACATGCATACAAGTCATTCTATGTGGCAGGGGCTCAGTACATTATTGTTTATTTATATAGCACCATCGTCTTCCGTAGTGCTGTACAAAGTAGTAATTACAGACAGGCTAGAAACTTACAGTACATAGACTATTACAAATGCAGTGTTACAGAGTTTACAATGACTATTGTGAATACAAGATACAATAGGGGAGAGAGCCCTGCCCTTGTGAGCTTGCAGTCTAATTATGTACATATTGATGTAGTTAATGGAGAGTAAAGATACAGCAGGCATAACAACATGGCGAGAAGCTGTGTTAATAGGCCCACATTTATGGGGAATTTATGGACAATATGGACCAGGGATGTGGGATCTCATCACCTGCCCATGCAGCCTAAGAAATGATCCAAAAGGAACCATTCAAACATCATACTGCATCTGGTTCGTGTTGTTATGAATAATGGGCAAAGTCTTTAGTTAAAAAAAAAACAAAAAAAAAAAACAGGCTGTTTTGGGGGCACGGGGCTGGGGATAGAAGGCGACAACATAAGCTACCTTTCTTAGTATAAGGTCACTTCCAGAGGTCGCCTCACACCAGACCTTCAGCATAATTTAATGAAAAGCCCAAACCCTTAAAAAATTATTCCCTAGCATCTAAAACTAATATATTTTACGTTTACTTACTATTCTTTCCCCCACTGGGCTGCAACTCTGTTCAGGACTCTAGGATACAGGAGCTGCCATCTTGCCTCAGAAGCATCACATATTGAAGAGAGGAGAGGGGGGAAAAGTGCAGGGGGCGGGGTTATAGCTGTGCTTTACACAGACAGAGCAGAGATGGGGTCAGGAAAAAGACAGCAATCCCACAATGCAGAGCGGCATAGTCAGAAGACACTTCCTGTCTGCAGGCAGCCTGAGAATTCATGGGACGCCATCTTGGATGTTTTAACTGCAGTAGGTGTAGGTAGGATGATTCTTAATGTGAGCAATCTGTATGTACAGGGTGTGGGAAACATAAGATAGGCTCTTATTCAGGGTGAAGGTCCAGATTAATGTGGGCAATCTGTATGTATAGGGTGTGGGAAACATAAGATAGGCTCTTATTCAGGGTGAAGGTCCAGATTAATGTGGGCAATCTGTATGTACAGGGTGTGGGAAACATAAGATAGGCTCTTATTCAGCGTGAAGGCCCGGATTAATGTCTAAATTTAGCATAACATACGTGTAAATGTTCACGCTTCCTAAAGCCCTGACTGTGTATAAATACTTCTTCATGAATAATAATTATTCTCCTGGTAGCAATTCTTTCTGGTCCCTGCACAGCTTCTGAGCTCATGTAAACAATCTCATACATCGTATCAAATTGTTACATCTATTTCCGGGGAAGGGGCAGAGGAGATGAGGCATGTCTTTTAAAGTGGACCAAAAGCCGCCCTGGAGTTGCAGGAATACTCACTCCCCTGGGGCCTGCCCTGGAGTATAAAACCTCACAGGTCACCCAAATCTCACCTTTGTTCCAGGTCCGTGCTTTTAGAGCTTTCCAGTGACACCCCTCTTCCGCAGCTACAAGCTGTACAGCTTGCCCTATGCCGATTGTCTGGGGCAGCATCTTTTATTCGCCACCACTTTGCATTCCCTGATAAACCAACTTGCTCTCTTCTGCCGACCAAATTTTCAGGGTCCCGTGTTTGAATTTACAGTCAGCAATAGCTTGTGGAGCGGAGGACTGATCCTAGCATGAGAGGTCCAACACAAGGAAGACAGTCACCTTGGCTTGCTATAAAATATAAAGCAGTCTGAATAAAAGATTCCGCCCCTGACTGCCAGCATGGGGAGAGCAAGAAGCAGCTACAATAACCCTTTGCCTGCAATGTCCCTTTAACACCTATACCTCGTTATTGTTTAATTTATTAATTATTAATTTATTGGTGCTTGCCCCTGGTGCACCCCGATTGGGGATCCCCGCTGTGTGAAACTCACCCTCTCTCTGGTCCTGTCCGCAGCCTTCTCGTCCAATCAGCACATTCGGCTGAGCACGTTGGCGGCGCATCCCCCGCTACCTTCTAACAAGGAGCTTCCCACACCAGCCAATCACAAATGGCTGGCAGGGGCACGTGCCCTGCTAAAGGGATAGCGAGGATGAGGTCACCGCTCACGCATGTGCTGTTGGACCGGGAAAGAAGGTGAATTTTTGGCCGACCTGGGGGGTTTCACACAGTGGGGCATCCCGAATTCAGCAGCCCTGGAATCTTATAGATTTCAGGGCCGTTGGGGTGCGGGTTTCGAGCCACTTTAATACTCACCATTTCTTCCCCACTATTGTTTCATCCAAGTTTGGGTAAAACTTCTAAAGTCCCGAGATTGAGTCCTGCGGTGTGCAAGTGTTTTCTACCATTTAGCAGAACACTCCATGTCATGCAGCTGCCCCCTGCCTTAGTCACAGTGACTGCAGCATGCCCACTCTATATACCGCAATAGATTTGACTGCAGGTCTGCTTTAAAGTAGCCCAAAACCCACAGAGATCTATAAGATTCCCAGGCTGATTGTTTCCCTCCCTCCAGAATCGGGATGCCCTGCTGTGTGAAACCCCCCAGATCACCCATAAATGCACCTTCTTTCCCGGTCCAATGCGCATGTGCGAGCAGCAGCTGCATCCCCGCTATTACGGCGCATGCCCGTACCAGGCGTTTGTGAATGGCCGGTGCAGGCACACTCCCTGTTAGAGGGTAGCGGGGAATGTGGCTGTCAATGCGCTCGTATTAGACAAGCGAAGGGGCGCAAGCAGATCCGAGCGCGCTGATTGGACAAGCAGCCGTGCATGCGTCGTAGGAACGGGAAGAAGCATGTTTGTTTGAGCGACCTAGGGGGTTTCACACAGTGGGGTACCCCCAATCGGGGTGCAAAGACCAAAACCCAGGATAGTCAAAATCCTGGGTTTTGGTCCACTTTAAGAGGTTCACACATAAAAAATAAAGTAGGAACAGCCAGGGGGTGGAAACCTTTCCATATAGTCACAGAGGGCAGTGAATCATCCGTGGACCTATTTTGTAAGTAATATATTTTTCTGAGCGTAAAAAAAATAATATAATAAATAATGATTGCAGGAAATATAATTTAATAGCTCAAATGAATGTCTCAACGCCTTGCGTGTTAACGGCCGCGAGTGACCTGAATATTTTCACAGTCCCGGCTGCCAGGATGACGCCGCTCTCCATCAGGATATTCCTGGCCTGGATACTTGGTGATCTATTGCAGGTGTCGCTGCTATTTTTAGACGCCTCATTACAATATATCATGGACACCTATGATGTCATAGTAGCGGCTGAAACTGAAAGCAATGTCATATATAGCACGGATGTCAGCCCTTCCTAATACATGGTGTGAAAACTGCTGTAAAAGGGGGTTAAAATACATTTTCTTTAGTTAGTTATACAAAGCCCTTGGACGGGGCAGGTGTTAGCACTGGGCATACCAGGGCAGGTGCCGGGGCCCCTGCACCTTGGGAGGGCCCGACTCATTCCCTCTAACCTGGGCAGCCCCTGGGACGCAGGGCCGTGTCGTAACCAGGACTGAGGACTGTCATCCAGGGGCAGACTGGCCATTGGGAGAGCCTTTCTTTCTGTTATTCCTTCTATTCTTTTTTTTATTCTTCCTTTTTTCTTTCCCCCATTCCTTCTCTCTCTTTCTTTCCTGCTTTTTTTCCTGTCGTTATTTATTCTCAGTTATTCTTTCGTTGTTTGTTATCCATTAATTCCCTTTCTCTGTTTCTGTCCCTCATTCTATGCTTCTGTCCGTTGTTTCTTTTTATTTATTTTTTATATTTCTTTTCGTTAAAGGTAAGCGGGGATGCCACCGCCAGCGCACTCTGATCCGCTCACATTAGACGAGCTCCTGGACAAAGGGGCTCGAGCGGTTCCAAGCATGCTGATTGGACGAGTGGCCATGCATGTGCAATAGAGGTGAGTTTGATCAGGTGACCTGGGGGGGCAAGGACCAAAACCCACGATAGTCAAAATCCTGGCTTTTGGTCCACTTTAACATGAACTTTGCCTGCAGACATGGAGTCTGCATATTTTTGAAGACCATTTAATCTATCTTTTCTAGATGCAAGGTGTAACTGGAAAGCTCTAACACGATGTCTGACTATAAAGAGATTATTTAGTACAAGGCTATCACTATATAGTCCAGCATCATGTTCTTGGAGCTTTCCAGCAACACCCCTCTTCTGCATGTTTTCGCACTTTGTTTTCTTTTCTGTCATTCCTTCTTTACTTTGTAAATCCTTCATTAATTTTTTTCCCTTTCTATTCTTTGACAGTGTTCTCCATGGGGTCAATTCGGGTAAGAATTCTTACTCCTTTTTTAAGAGAGTAATTGCCATTGACTTTCATTGTCTACCGATTCAGAGCCAGGTGAAAATTTACACCCCATAGACTATGACCGTTTTCTTTCCTAAAAAAAAAAAGATGTGAGAATTCTCACCTGGCTCTGAATCAGCCTCAAGGTAGACATTGAAAGTCAATGGCAATTTTCTCTCTTAAAAAATGAGTGAGAATTCTCACCTGGCTCTGAATCCACCCCCATACGTTCAACTTTATCACCATGGAGTATCGTACAACACCCCAAGGGGCCCATTTAGGCGCTGTTGCACAAGGGCCTGCATAAACCTGGAGCTGCCACTGCCCCTGGACTTGCCAAACAGCACTGTAGGTGGCAGTCAATGTTGTCCTGCTCCTTTTGCTTTTGAAAGCAGAACAAAACCTTAAATATCCATCCCTAAGTCTAAAAGACACCAAGGCTGATGCACAGCTTTACAGTGATAATCTCACTTGTAGAAACTGAACTCCTGTTTACCCCTGAGGAAGTCCGTCGGTTTGCACACCTGAAATGTCGGGAGGGTGTTCCGCTTGTCGTCACTCTGTATGTCATGTAAGCTTCCATTTACTATTCTCATACTTGGCGGACGAGTAGTGTACACTTTTAACTATTGTGTACAGGCACCTGACGCCATATGATGGCCAGGACTATGCCGTCACATTATTTCTGCTACATGAATTATGTGCCTGTCTATCACTGTCTGCATGTCTTGCCCACAGATGGGCTATATTGTTAGTACATTGCCCTCCCATTTCATGGGATCTCATGAATTTGTTGCACTCTTGATTCTTAATTGTTACACTATTAAGACTATGTGACCGTTTCTGTAATTAAATAACTGCTTTGCAGCAAAGTATTACAGTCCGGTTTGCTGGTAGCTTGCTTTCCCATTATCACCCATTATTATCACTGAGATCTTTCTGAGGGGACCCCGAGCTCCTTCAGCACCCATAGATTATTATTCTAATTACCCCATGGACTGGACATTAGGTCTACTTTAAAATCAGAACAAAACCCAGGATTTCTACTTTCCTGGGTTTCATTCCCAAATGTAAAGCCCCCCAGTTCACCCAGTAAAACTCACCTCTCCTCAATCCAATGGCGCAAGCATGGGCTCTCATCCAATCAGATCCCTTTGCCATGTTTACATTCTTTCAAAACAGCTCTCATTGATTTCAATGGGTAACGAAATTGGCTGCAACCTCAGTGGCATGCGCGTACAACCGGAGGATGTGGCCACTCTCACACCCCACTGTAAACAATCTGTGCCATTTGCTGAACGGCAAACAGTTCTGATTGGATGAGAGCTTGCACATGGGCTATTGGCCCGAAGATAGACGAGTGATTACCGAAGCGCTGGGTGTCGTCTTACACAGTGGGGCATCCAAATTGGTGATGCTGTGGAAGGAGGCCAGCTGCCGGCCCTGCAATCTTTTAGATTCCAGGGCTGGCTGTGTCGGGTTTTGTTCTGCTTTAAGACAGACAGAGAGAGAATAGGGTAATGCAAAATGAATTGTGATGTTTTTATGCTGTTTGGAGCAACAATCAATAGTATTTAATTCAGACTTTTTTTGTCATTCTGAATTGAGGAAGCAAGTTTGGTGACTAGCCAACTGTAATTAAAAGGGACTTTGTGGGCAAAGGCAATTGTTAGCCCATTGTGTTGGGCTACATTTGGTGCTGTCCTAAACTGTATTTCATTTTTAAATTGGAGAAAATGCAGAAATATCAAGGTTTCCTTATATTGTAATTTCCTTGTATATTGTATTGATGTACTTGTCAAATAAAAGTGATTCTGATCTCCCTTCCTGTAACCTCGCAGAATCACCTAGAGGCAGAAACTTGGCACTGACTTCTGCCATTCCACTAGCTGTAGACCACCAATCATATTGCTCGACTGGTGGTCTATTACTTTACCCCCTGTTGGTCTGTTACTCTACCCCCTGTGGACACCTGTGTGTTGCAGCATTGTGATTAGGGGGGAAAGTATGCTGCAAGTAGCTGCCTGCTATTGTATTGGAGAGTGGCCAGGACTATCAGAAACCAGCTTTAGAGCAATCTGATTGTAAAATTCCTGATTGTAAAATTCCTTTAAGAAACCAGGTTTTGATACCCTTTTAAATCCCTGTCCAGCCCAATAAAAAAGTTACCAATTGCAGGCTCAATCACACAGGCAGGCTGAATTAGCCTGGTTTCCATCAGCTCTGGTGCAGATAGTGCTCTCTCCAGCAAGCTTCAGCATAAAAGACTCCTGGGCCAGCAGATTCCCTCTCCCTGGGGCATCCTGATTTCCCACTGTGCAACTCCTCCCCCCCCCCACACGATTGCTGCATGAGCCTCACCTAGCCACTGATCACATGGTCCACTATACCATTAGCTAGGTGCCTTTCCCTCACCGAGCATTTGCAAATGGCCGATGCAGGCATGCCCCCAGCTAGAAGCAGGCAGTTTCTTCACTGCACCAACGAGAATCTAAATAGAGCCAAGAACACCAGTTGGTTGCCCACCTGTGCTGTGGGAATGCCAGAAGGGTGAGATTTACCAGCAATCGATGGGAAGATGCCCTTCCACGGCCTAGTACAGGGATCCTACATCTCAATTGACCAGAGTGTCCCTTTAAAAGCTGAACAGAACAGAAATTGTTCATTAACAACTGTGCTAATGCGAGTTACAAGTGGTGTGCCGCAAGGCTCTGTCCTGGGCCCCATTCTTTTTAATATGTTTGTAAGTGACATAGGAGAAGGCTTGGTAGGAAAAGTTTGCTTGTTTGCTGATGATACAAAGGTTAGTAATAGGGGGATATTCCTGGAGGTGTCTGCAACATGGAAAATGATTTGGCTTTACTGGATAGATGGTCAAAACTGTGGAAACTAGAGTTTAATGTCTCTACATGTAAAATCATGCACTTGGGTAGAAGGAATCCCTGCTCTGAGCACCGTATGGGCAGCACTGTGTTATCCAGGACCTCGGAGGAGAGAGATTTAGGGACGCTGATTACTGATAGCTGCAAGATGAGTGGACAGTGTAGCCAGGCAGTGGGAAAAGCAAGCAGGATGCTCGGCTGCATAGCTCGAGGCATCACCAGTAGGAAGAGGGAGGTTGTGATGCCGCTGTATAGAGCCCTGGTGAGGCCACAGCTAGAATACTGTGTGCAGTTCTGGAGACCTTACCTGCAAAAACACATTATTCAAATACAACGGGTACAAAGGGCGGCAACAAAAATGGTGGAAGGGCTTAAACTTAAATCAGAAAAGACTTAAAGAACTTAATTTGTACAGTCTGGAGGAAAGAAGGGAGAGGGGGGGACATGATTGAGACCTTTATATATGTGACAGGATTCAATAAGGGAAGTGTTTTTAATGATAGAACAACCTGAAGCTAGTCAGAGGGAAGATCAGGAGCAATGTTAGAAAAATACCATTTTGTGATTACTCACCTGTAAAATGGATATTATAAGTATGCCTCACACCCTGCTTCGTTAATGATTAATCACTTCTGGGTTATAGCCACTAGATGGCGCTTTTCTAGCAGAGATGGCAAAAAAAGAAGCCCCTCCCGGTCCACAAATACCCGAGACCTCCCACACATTCCCCAGTATATGAAAGCAGTAAGGGGACCAGGAAGAGCCAATAATAAAAATAACAACATGAACAAGGAAAACATTTCACCATAAAGAGGATCCAAGATACAACTCAGGGCGGGTCGAAGCAGGGTGTGAGGCATACTTATAATATCCATTTTACAGGTGAGTAATCACAAAATGGTATTATTCCAAGTATGCCTCACACCCTGCTTCGTTAATGATTAATCACTTCTGGGACATCCAGTAGCAGTGTCCAAAAATGGGTGGGGATCCCAACAGGCAAAAATGCCCAAATTAAATCACTGCAGCTTGCAGAACTTTGCGGCCAAAAAACAGCATCCGCTGAGGCCCGCACATCAACCTCATAAAACTTGGCAAAAGTATGAACAGAAGACCAAGTACAGCACGAGTAGAATGAGCAGTGAACTGAAAAGGGGGATCCCTCCTCTTGGCAGCATAGGCCCTAAAACCGGCCTAACGAATCCAATTACTAAAGATAGACTTGACGGACGCCAAAAACCTTCCTGGGCCCAGAGGGCACCACAACAAAAGGCGTCCGCCTTCCGGAATGGTGAAGTAGCCACCAGATAGAACCTTACACATCTAACAACATCCAGAGAGCGCAAGGCCCTCTCCTTGTCGTTGCTAGGCTTAGGACACAAGGAAGGAAGCACAATGTCCTAACTGAGTTGAAAGGCAGAGACAACCATTGGCAGAAAGTCCGGTCTAAAGCGGAAAACCACCTTGTCTAGATGTCTCTCAAAGGGGCCCTGAATGAACAGAGCCGCCAACACAGAAACACGTCGAACAGAGGCGATAGCCACCAAAACGGCAATCTTTTAAGGTGAAAATGGAAAAAGCCGAAACCTGCCCAGATTCAAAAGGAGGACCCTGAAGGTCAGACAACACCAAATTTAAATCCCAAACAGGTGACCAGGGTTTGCGAGGAAGGCGCACAAGAGTGACCCCCTGGAAAAAAATCTTAACCAAAGGATGAAGAGCGAAAGACCTCTGAAGAAAACCGCAAGAGCGGAAACATGCCCCTTCCGAGTGCTAAGTTGAAAACCCATGTCCAGTCCATGCTGAAGGAACTCCAGAGTTCGAGGGATGGAAAAACACCCGACAAGGAAAGACTCTATCCTCGCACCAATCAAAGTAAGGCCGCCAGGTCCTGTAGTAGATATCAGAGGAAGATTACTTCCTAGCCCTGACAAGCGTTTGGACAACAGTTTTGGACCAACCCATTTCTAGTAGAATGGAGGCTGCAGCAGCCACACTGTCAAGCCAGCATTTGTAAATTGGAGTAACAAGCTGACCTAGCGTGATCAGATCCGAAACCAGAGGCAGTCTGTACTGATCGCCTGCCAACCACACGACGTCAGCGAACCACACCTGTCTTGGCCACCTCAAGGCCATCAGAATTACTGGCACACCCACGTGAACCAGCTTGCGTATCACCTTGCCCACCATGGGAAAGTGAGGAAACAGATACAGGAAACAGAGTTCCCGCCAGAACAGAGAGGCATCCACCGCCAGAGCCAGAGGGTCCTGGGACAGAAACAAATGCAGGGAACCTATGATTGTGCCGAGAGGCAAACAGATCCACCTCCAGCATCCCCCACCTGCGACAGGGGAATAGAATTACCTCAATGCTGAGGGACCATTCCCCCCGGCGAGAGGACCCCCTGCTTAGGGAGTCCGCTGCCAGGTTCTCCACCCCTGGAATGTACACTGCCGAGATGCCTGCACAATGCTCTCGGCCCATGCAAGAATCAGAGACACCTCCCGGAGGGCACTCTTGCTGCAAGCCCCTCCTTGGCGATTGATGTAAGCAAACGCGGTCCGATAATCGGGGCGAACCAGAACCGGTACCTGGAGGTGATGTGCCACGTGCGACAGCACCACCAAACCGCCTCCAGCTACAGAAAGTTGATGAAAGCGTAAGCCTCCTGAGGACCCCACAGCCCCTGGACCTGAAGGTCTCTCCAGAACGCAGGTCCGATCCAGGTACAGAGGACCTTTGTCACAGGACGATAATAGATGGAGTTGAAGAGGTCTCATGTGAGACTGGGCAAAAGGCACTGCCTCAAGCAAGCCACCTTCAATCCCACCAGCCTCATCCCTTGTCTGAAGGACGGACGAGGGTTAGACATAAGAAAACAAATTAGTGCATGAAGAACATCCGCCTTCGGCTGGTGTAAGAAAACCCTGAGCTGAATAATATGCAGAGTCATGCCCAGGAATGAGAGCCACCCTTGACGGAGAGAGTGAGGACTTGGGGCAAATGATTACCCACCCGAACCTCTCCAGTGTCGTCAACACCTTCCGGATGTCCAGTTCCGCCTGGAGGAGAGAAGATGACGTAATGAGAAGGTCATCCAGATAAGGCAAAATGCGAATGCCCTGGACTCTAAGACGGGCCAGCACGCCCGCCAACACCTTGGCGAACACCCTGGGTGCAGAGGCCAACCCGAAGAGAAGAGCCACAAACTGGTAGTGCTGATCGCCTACCGCAAACCTGAGGAACCATTGGTGTCCCGGGAAAAACCTGCACATGAAGGTAAGCATCCCTAATGCCCATCAAGGTCAAAAGTCCCCTGGGCATAGGAAATTGACAGCAGAGCGCATGGAATCCATGCGAAATTTTCTGGTTCAGAAGAACCGGTTGAGAATCTTTAAGTCCAAAAAATCTTACGGAGCCATCCTTCCTGGGCACAGTAAAGAGGTTGGAAAAGTAACACAGACCTCTCTCTATGGGGAGAACTGGACAAACGACCCCCATATGCCAAAGGCTTGGTACCGCCAGAAAACAGTCCCTGTGCCGCCCGTGGGTCCAAGGAACCCGTGACCTGAGGAATCTAGGAAGAAGCCGGAAAACTCCAGCTTGTACCCAGAGGAGACCACCTCCAGGATCCAAGTGTCTGTGACCTCTAGAGTCCAGACCAAAGCAAAGAGCGGCAGCCGTCCCCCCACCCGCAAAGGTGAGAGCGCCCCCTCAATGCTGAGCGGGCTCGGCAGCGTATTTGGGGTTAGCACCCCAGGAAAACCCAGGTCGGGCAAGACCTCTGCCCCTACCCCAGGTACCACTTCTGAATGCAATGAAGGATGTTCCCCTGCCCGTCCAAGAGCCACGAAAGGAGTGGTTGAAAGAGCCTGAACCACGAAAGGGCCGGTCCTGCCACTTGCGTAGAGGTAACCTGCCTCCCTTGATAACAGAATCTAGTCGATCACCAAACAGTTGCAGACCCGCGAAGGAATGCCCTGTGAGCGCCTTCTTGGCAGCGTTATCGGACGCCTACTGGCGCAACCAGACCAAACGGCGTATAGCAACCTGCAATGCCGAGGCCCTGTTACACAGACGGATAGTATCATCCAAGACTAATAAGACAAAGGCAATGAACAAATCACAATGAGTCAAAGGTCTAAACTCCTCGCTGCAAGAAATAGATTGGGAACCATCCAGAAGGCCCCTAAAAAGCTCTAGTAACCGCAGCCGTAAGAGCTGAAGCACACCGGGCGCAAGGCCACACCCACCAGCGAAGGTATGCGAAGCTAGTCGGACCTCACTACCCCTCAAGGTAGTGAAATCCGGGGTATGCACGACCAACGTATTGGACAATCCCAGGACGGGAGCGTCGACCTCTGGGGATGTAGACCAACGCTTAACATCAACAGGGAAGGGATACTTCCTATCCCACCCTTAAGGAAAACCAGGGAGCCAGCTAGGCCATTCCCATTCCTTAAAAATCAGATAGTTAAAGTGCTTCCGATCCGGAAGCTCCAAACGAGGTTCGGAGGTACCAAAAAAATGTTTTTTTTTTTTTTCTATGCGCAGGGGCCTCCGCAGGAGGGGAAATGGCACTACAAAATTATGGGTAACGAGCCTGGGATGCATCAACGGTATCCCCACGCTCCGTACCGGCATCGGAGTCAGGAAGCAATTCCCCCTCCACAAACGGGGAATAAACTGACCAAACAAAAGGATTATAATCATATAGTCAAGGGCCGGCGCAGCGGGCGCCGAGTGCGCTTTTTATAGCTGGGGCCATCCTGGCCGCAGAGCTAGCAATCATTCTCTCAATGTTAGCCAGTCTGGCTCAGACATCGGATTGCGACTCCCCACAATTGACAACGTCACTTGGGGTCAAGACCAGGCGTGGGGGTGTAGGTGATGAGGTCAGCGGGGCCGACCTGGCCGCACGGGGCCCGGATTGCCGCACAATCGCCTGCTGTACACATGTAACACAAAATCAAGGAACACCCCAGATATCACACACTGCCGGGGTTGCCCCGAAGGGATCCCGAGCGCGGTTATCCTGGGAAGCCTCCATATGGTGATTTTTTAGGTAGTCGCATTGACCAATGGGAATTACGCTATAAGCTACCCGGGATGCCCCATAGAGTCCGTTAGTGGGAGGTTTTTAGAATTAAAAGGGAACCACAATTTGACAAGGGACCTCAATAGCCACAGTTGTCCCACCAGAAAGACACCACGGGGGGACCCCTTTAACACAACATGCATACGTCGTCTCCATAATGCATACAATACATAAGGCAAAAAGAGACATTCTATATCTAAATATAGATATATATATATATATATATATATATATATATATATATAAGCATACACAGACATGTACATAGATATATGAATAGGTAAATATACCAGGCAATATCTAAAGGCCCCCAGGGGAGCCAGCATACACTGAAAATTATACATATCATCTTACCACTAAAATGACCCCGAGGGACACTCACAAAACCGGAGAAAGATGGCGGCGCAGACCCGAGGGAAGGAAGGAGGAGGGAGGGAGGCGGGCCAAAGCGGATCGCGCCCCGCCCCCCCACTACGCGGGAAACCTACGCCGCCGCGCTCCCAGCCAATAGGGCTGAGAGCCTGCCGACGCGCCACAGGGAAGGGTGGGCCGTCACAGGCGCGAAGAACGCCAGGCCCCGCCCCTACCCTGACTGAGGAGAAGCGAGCCGCGCTCCCCGGCAAAGGCTGCGGAGCCGGGCACCGCCATTACAACCGGCCCGCCGCCGCCGGAGAGCGAGCGTGCGGGCCGCGCCCAAGAAAGAGACCGGCCACATACCGTGCAACCGGCCCGCCGCCGAAGAGCGAGCGTGCGGGCCGCGCCTGACAAAAGCCGGCCACTCACTGTGAAACCGGCCCGCCGCCGCTGCCGGAGAGCGAGCGTGCGGGCCGCGCCTAGTACAAGAAACACACACACACACATACATGCACGCTGGCAATAGCCAGCGCATAAACGATAAAAGTGACCGTACTGCACCAAGCACACAGAACACACACTAGAGAGAACAAAAATGGAGGGACAGACCCACCCCCCTTACTAACCGGGAACAGGGAGTAAATGGGGGGATACTGATAGCTACAATTGGATATGTAGCGAGGGCTTCAGAACGGACAGGGCATCCCATGTCAGGAACACCATAACCTGACGACCGCCTACCCTTTGATGAGGGCCTTGCGGTGGAGCATGGCTACTTAGCCAAAAACACCTCTAAGGTGTCACCTACCCTCACCCAGACCCTGCAGCCATAGCTTGGAGGCGTAGGGGAATTAACAAAAAGAGTCCAGGTGGAAATAGAAAAATTAATTGGGGCCGGGTGTGCACCCGGCCTACCTGACAGGAGAGGAGCCATCATCTTGACTGTCGTCGCCTTCTAGCAGAGACTATACTGGGGAATGTGTGGGAGGTCTTGGGTATTTGTGGACCGGGAGGGGCTTCTTTTTTTGCCATCTCTGCTAGAAAAGCGCCATCTAGTGGCTATAACCCAGAAGTGATTAATCATTAACGAAGCAGGGTGTGAGGCATACTTGGAATATATTATTTTACAGAAAGAGTAGTAGATGCTTGGAACAAACTTCCAGCAGAGGTAGTTGAAGAATCGACAGCAAGTGAATAACCTGCTTGGGATAAGCACACATCTATCCTAAGTTAAAGAGAACATACAGTATATACATAAGGGCAGACTACATGGACCGTATGGTCTCCTTCTGCCATTAACCTTCTATGTTGCTATGAAAGTGGAGATAGGTCACATGATCTACTAAGGTGGTGCCCAAAGACCATGAATAGAGTAAGGAAATTTCCTTCCCCATTAGGGTGTAGCTTCAATTTACCCCACATCACCCCAATGTATAAACCACCAGGAAACGCCAATTCTTAAAAAAACACAGATTGGTTTTAATAGACATGAAAAATAACATCAATGTAAAAGCAAAATTTCACGTCACAGCTGTTAAAATACAGCCCCAGGGAAGTCTGTGTGAACAGTCCAAATGGTCTGTGATAAAAAATACTTTATTAAAGGAACGGCTGCGGGGGCGGGGGTGGGGTATCATCTGTGAGATCTTTTTGAATGTTTTGCAGAATCTTTCTCTGCTTTGTCGGACCTTCTGTCGTCGCGTTGTCGCTCTTTGTGGTCTCGCTTTTCTTTAGGCCTCTCTTGGTGGGATTCTTTCCTGGAAGAGCTTTTCTGTTTTTCTCTGCTTTTCTCCTTCCTCCTAGATGTCACCTTCTCTTTCTCCTTCTGTGATTTTCGTTTCTTCTTCTTCCTTGAATCATCTGAAATGGAAACAATAAGTATTTAGGTTAAGCCAACACGGCTACGTAATAGGGGTGCAACGATGATGATCCCATAAGACACACCTTGGCTTTTCTATGGAGACGTCAAAGTTGGATTTATGTATTAAAATAGAATATAAAAAATGTTTTAATACTTTTTCTAATTTTTGGAATAATAATAGAATGGAATGGCATTTGGTAGTCAACTAGAACAGTGGTTCTAAACTGTTTAGCTCCAAGTAACCCCTAGCGACAAGAAACTCCAACCAAGCACCCGCTGGCAACAAGAAACTCGAACCAAGCACCCGCTGGCAACAAGAAACTCGAACCAAGCACCCGCTGGCAACAAGAAACTCCAACCAAGCACCCGCTGGCAACAAGAAACTCCAACCAAGCACCCGCTGGCAGCAAGAAACTCCAACCAAGCACCCGCTGGCAACAAGAAACTCCAACCAAGCACCCGCTGGCAACAAGAAACTCCAACCAAGCACCCGCTGGCAACAAGAAACTCCAACCAAGCACCCGCTGGCAATAAGAAACTCCAACCAAGCACCCGCTGGCAACAAGAAACTCCAACTAAGCACCCGCTGGCAACAAGAAACTCCAACCAAGCACCCGCTGGCAGCAAGAAACTCCAACCAAGCACCCGCTGGCAACAAGAAACTCCAACCAAGCACCCGCTGGCAACAAGAAACTCCAACCAAGCACCCGCTGGCAGCAAGAAACTCCAACCAAGCACCCGCTGGCAACAAGAAACTCCAACCAAGCACCCGCTGGCAACAAGAAGCTCCAACCAAGCACCCGCTGGCAACAAGAAACTCCAACCAAGCACCCGCTGGCAACAAGAAACTCCAACCAAGCACCCGCTGGCAACAAGAAACTCCAACCAAGCACCCGCTGGCAACAAGAAACTCCAACCAAGCACCCGCTGGCAACAAGAAACTCCAACCAAGCGGCCGCTGGCAACAAGAAACTCCAACCAAGCACCCGCTGGCAACAAGAAACTCCAACCAAGCACCCGCTGGCAGCAAGAAACTCCAACCAAGCACCCGCTGGCAGCAAGAAACTCCAACCAAGCGACCGCTGGCAGCAAGAAACTCCAACCAAGCGGCCGCTGGCAACAAGAAACTCCAACCAAGCACCCGCTGGCAGCAAGAAACTCCAACCAAGCGACCGCTGGCAGCAAGAAACTCCAACCAAGCGGCCGCTGGCAACAAGAAACTCCAACCAAGCACCCGCTGGCAGCAAGAAACTCCAACCAAGCGACCGCTGGCAGCAAGAAACTCCAACCAAGCGGCCGCTGGCAACAAGAAACTCCAACCAAGCACCCGCTGGCAACAAGAAACTCCAACTAAGTACCCCCTGGCAACAAGAAACTCCAACTAAGTACCCCCTGGCAACAAGAAACTCCAACTAAGTACCCCCTGGCAACAAGAAACTCCAACTAAGTACCCCCTGGCAACAAGAAACTCCAACTAAGTACCCCCTGGCAACAAGAAACTCCAACCAAGCGACCGCTGGCAGCAAGAAACTCCAACCAAGCGACCGCTGGCAGCAAGAAACTCCAACCAAGCGGCCGCTGGCAACAAGAAACTCCAACCAAGCACCCGCTGGCAACAAGAAACTCCAACTAAGTACCCCCTGGCAACAAGAAACTCCAACTAAGTACCCCCTGGCAACAAGAAACTCCAACTAAGTACCCCCTGGCAACAAGAAACTCCAACTAAGTACCCCCTGGCAACAAGAAACTCCAACTAAGCACCCGCTGGCAACAAGAAACTCCAACTAAGTACCCCCTGGCAACAAGAAACTCCAACTAAGCACCCGCTGGCAACAAGAAACTCCAACCAAGCACCCGCTGGCAACAAGAAACTCCAAGCAAGCACCCACTGGCAACAAGAAACTCCAAGCAAGCACCCACTGGCAACAAGAAACTCCAACCAAGCACCCGCTGGCAACAAGAAACTCCAACCAAGCACCCGCTGGCAACAAGAAACTCCAAGCACCCGCTGGCAACAAGAAACTCCAACCAAGCACCCGCTGGCAACAAGAAACTCCAAGCACCCGCTGGCAACAAGAAACTCCAAGCACCCGCTGGCAACAAGAAACTCCAAGCACCCGCTGGCAACAAGAAACTCCAAGCACCCGCTGGCAACAAGAAACTCCAAGCACCCGCTGGCAACAAGAAACTCCAAGCACCCGCTGGCAACAAGAAACTCCAAGCACCCGCTGGCAACAAGAAACTCCAAGCACCCGCTGGCAACAAGAAACTCCAAGCACCCGCTGGCAACAAGAAACTCCAAGCACCCGCTGGCAACAAGAAACTCCAAGCACCCGCTGGCAACAAGAAACTCCAAGCACCCCCTGGCAACAAGATACTCCAAGTACCCCCTGGCAACAAGATACTCCAAGTACCCCCTGGCAACCAGAAACTCCAACCAAGCACCCCCTGGCAACAAGAAACTCCAACCAAGCACCTATAATTCTACAGTGAGGCACACAGCCCGATCTGCAATGAATACTATTTGTCTATATGCAAATAAAAACATATATTGAAATCTGAAGTATTTTAAAGTAGGACTACTGCGAAAAAATGGCCCAATGATAAAAATCCATATAGTATGCTGGATGACGGGTCACTTATACACCTGACATCAAGAAATATCCAGCCAGCCTTGTTTCTTTTATTGGATGGGGGAAGGGGGGGGCAGATTTTGATTCTGAAATACTAAACCGGTCATCCCTGGATTTTATTCCGACCAGGAGAAGAAATCACAAGCATGGCCGGAGTTTTATTCAGTTCGTGTGTATAAGTGATTGTCGGTGGGTTTATATAGATTTTTAATATTACAGAATTTCGCAAAACACTTCCTTTAATAAGATAACATAATATATAATAATAATGCTAATAAGAAGGGTTACTGGCCAAATCTATGAGCCCCAGGCCATCACCTTCATATTCCTGCTTTCTCTGTTAGTGGGTTCACACCAGACTTCAATGTATATAAATGGCAAAATATGGGCAGGACCTACCTTTTCCCTACGACCTCGGCATGGGAGCCCTGGGAAAGCTGAGTGAATGCTGGGTGATATAGTGGACTCACACAGAAGGGCATCCCAAATCTGGATGCCCCAAGATTGCTTGATCGACTGGCACTGTAGTATTTCAGACTCCAGGGTTGATCAATGGGGTGGCTGGCCCACTTTAAAGGGTAGGACCACTTTTGATGGCATTTTTCAAAAGTATCTATTATTCAGTGCCAAAATAATGTCCTCAGGCTGCTGAGCGTAACTGTTATTTTCCACTTCTATTTGTTTGTTTCTTTTAAAGAGATTCAGTTTCCTCTAGCAACAATGGGGGTCGATTTAAGAGCCAGGTGAGAATTCACACTTTTTTAAGAGACAAAACTGCCATTCACCTTCATTGTCTAGGTGAAAATTTACACCCGGGAGACAATGAAAGTGAATAGCAAATTTCTACTAAAAAAGAAGTGAGAATTCTCACCTGGCTCTGAATCGTTAGCAACTGTCCACCAACTGGGGTGAAGGTCCGGTTTAATAATCTACCCAGGGACTGGAGTGGCCCTTTAAGCCGCTCGTGGTGTTGAATTGGCCCTATAATGTTTGGGATACTTTGAAATGGCTCATTTTAAACCTGACCTTCACCCTGAATAAGAGCCTAATTTATATATTTCCCCCACCGTGTACATACAGATTGCTCACATTAATCCGGACCATCACCCTGAATAAGAGCCTATCTTATATATTTCCCCCACCCTGCACATACAGATTGCTCACATTAATCTGGACCATCACTCTGAATAAGAGCCTCTCTTATATATTTCCCCCACCCTGTACATACAGATTGCTCACATTAATCTGGACCATCACTCTGAATAAGAGCCTATCTTATATGTTTCCCCCCACCCTGTACATACAGATTACTCACATTAATCCGGACCATCACTCTGAAATAGAGCCTATCTTATATATTTCCCCCACCCTGTACATATAGATTGCCCACATTAATAATTATCCTACCTGCATCTACTGCGTGTTATGAGCCTTTAAACATCCAAGATGGCGGCTCATGAAGCATCAGGCAGCCTGCAAACAGGAAGTGTCTTCTGACTGTCGCTCTGCATTCTAGGATTGCTGTCCTTTCCCTGACCCCAGCTCTGCTCTGTCTGTGCAAAGCACAGCTATAACCCGCCCCCTCTACTCTATCCCGCTCTCCTCTCCTCAGTATGTGATGCGTCAAGATGTCAGCGCCCGTATCATAGAGTCCTGAACAGAGTTGCAGCCCAGCGAGTGACTTAAAATATATTGATTTTAGATTCTGGGGAATAGTTAAAGGGTTTGGGCTTTTCGTTAAATGATGCTGAAGGTCTGGTTTAAATTGTTCACAAGAAGCATAAGGAAGGAGATAGATAGTGTGGGTCTGGACAGGGACTATTTATCATCCTCACTATGTCCAGGATAAACTTCCATTATATTTACTAAACGTGTCTTCCAACTAGATTTTTCAGACGTATAAACCATGTTCAGTGTTTATACAGTAAGATCAGACGTCAGGGAAATACGTTGGCGATGCAGAGCCAAAACTTTAGTGTGTGTTACAGAAGGGAGAGCAGCTGATTAGCAAGTCTCCTCTGTAACCAGTATCTACAATGCAGAGATACAGCACCCCCCCCCCCCCCCCCCCCCCACGCAGTATATTATCATTATGAAGCCTTGTGTCTACTAGCGCATTGAGGTTATAAATCAAATTAATCTCAGAACAGCGAGATCCCCTAAATAGAGAAGTGCATGCTGGGCTATCATCTGCTGGCCAAATAAGCTGTATAAAAAGAGCCGTGTGATCTACAAATTAGTCTGAGGAGGCACTTTTTGTGATGTTAATACAGCACAAATACACCCCCCCCCCCCCGTTATAGCACGGACAGATGCACAAGTGCACACGGCAGCATTTCTTCCATTGTCTCCATTCATCTCAACCACGGGAGCCCACTCAGACACTTTTTGAAGGGCACATGGAATCAGGGTTTAATGCAAGGCCACCCAGAAATTATTACAGCGGAAGACACTAGACCGGATGAACGTTTCCCCAACAACTGATACATTTTCATAATAGCTGCATGAAAAGTGCTCTCCCACAGCCAGTGCAATTAAAGGGCCACTCCAGTACAGGATTCCTATTTTCTTTAATCCTTTAAATTTAAAGGGGGGCTGTTACATAAACCCAACACACTGAACAATTCTGAATGGAAGCTAGCTCAGTATTTTTTCGCTGCAGTTAAAACCACCATAGCTAGGAATTGGAAGTCTCCAAATATACCTTGGTCTGAAGTATATAGCAAAATACTAGACACAATGAGTAATGCAAAAATTACAGCCATTAAAAATGATGAATATGACAAATTCCTTAAGACTTGGTCCCCTTGGATAGTTACATTGAACTTGTCCGAAACCAATCAGACCCGATACATCCTGTTTAAGGGCCCTCTTAGTGGGTCTTACAGGTCATACCCTGCTGGAGCCCCCCCCCCCTTCCCTCCCCCTAGTCCCGCCTAATCTCTCCCTGTTCTCTCTTTTTCTCTTTCCTTTCTCTCTTTTCCATTCCATCTGTTATATAGAGGTGGTAGCTATGTAGCGGTACAAGTTATTAAACACTGGATTTACCAATGGTACACATATAAACCCTTCATGATCCTTTATCAGTAGCTGTACTAGTATGACAAGGAATCTCCCTTCCTTTTTTAGTAAATGAAACCTATAATGTATTGTTCATATATATTACATTGCACTTAGCAGAATATAGTGTGTACAGATGTTCCCCCCTGCGCTACTTATAATGGTTTGCAACTCTAGCGTCATATGTTCTATCTCCTGTATACTATGTAAAATATATGTGTACCCAAGCAGTGCTTATACAGATGCCGCTGTAACCTATGACTTCTGAAAATTTAATAAAAACTTTTGAAAAGAGATTTAAAGGGGGGCAGTGGGTTGGCATAAAGAAAAAAAAAACGTACCTGCCCAGGAATCCAGCAGCGAAGGTCAGGCGACACCACTGATGCCGACATCATGTTGTTGGCTAGGGCGCCCATCCACTTGAATGGGTGGACAGGAGGGCACGCACCCGGCGGCTGTCCTGGCCTACAAGATGGACGCTTCACCAGATGTTTACGTCTGGATTCTGGCCAGGTAAGTATTTTTCTTTATGTCACCCCACCCCTCCCCGATTCCCGGCTTCAGCGTCACTTTTTGGCCCAAAGGTCAGTTGCAGAATCTAAAACCACTGGATGGGGCTCATCCTGTTGGCACAGTATTGCGCTGGTTTTTATTTTATCTCAGCATTCCCTTTACAGTGCATTTTCTCTGTGTTTGTTAATTGTGTAGTATTCCGGTGTGAAAGCAGAAACTAATGGCTGTGTGATAAAACTCAATATCCCCAGGTGGAGAGACAAACCCACACATTTGTGCTCTTGGCAGTGACATCAGCCCTTTATGTGAATCCATTGCAGGTCACGTGAAATGTGACCTGTGCTTCTGCTTTCCCTGGTGCTCTATATTTGACTACTGTACTGTACTGTTTAGCATAAATAAGGAATATATAAAGAAGGAAACCATTGGCCCTAAAAAAGGAGTTTGGGTAAATAAATGCTGAACCCTGCAGTGCCCATCTACACTGGGGGGTGCGTTTCGCATGGAACATTGAATCGTTCATTCAGTAACAATGGAATACAGAGGCACCATTTATAAAATTGACTCATATTAATCAGAACCAAGGGAAGGCTGCCTATCGGGAGCATTGGGAATATTCCTGGTGGGCCATGGCCACCCGACATCAAAAGAGGTATATTGCGAATTTGTGTAATATTAAAAATCCATAAAATCAGGACAGCTAAAGAGAGGAGGGGTCACTTATACACCCGAACTGAATAAAACTCCAGCCAAGCTTGTGGTTTGCTTCTCCTGGTAGGAACAAAATCAGATATCAAAATCAAAGAGGAGAGAAAAAAAAAAATAATAATAAAGCCTGACTAGATAGTTCTTGATGCCAAGTGACCCGTCCCCCCATCACTCGGCATATTTATATGGATTTTTATTATTGGGCCAGTGTTTCACGATAATCCTTTAATTCAGGTAGGCAGCAGCAACAGAGTTTTGTTCAGAGGTTTGAATGTTGCTTCGGGTTAGGTCCAATGGGGACTAACGGCGCATAACCACAAATCTGTTTGCAATCAGACAATAACAGATCTATGGAAATGTCTGCTGGGATCGAGCGTCAAATAGTTTTGGCTATTCATATTTGTCACAAGACTGCCGAGAGGTAGAAAAATAAATCAACCACAAATAGGATGTGGAGTGCACAGCATGAACAGGCTAACCAAAGATCGCAAAAAGTATGCAAAAAAATCTTTCACACCTGAGTCGCACCATCATTCACCCACCACCCAACAGTCGGTTTGACTGTCATGGAATTGGAAAATAACATAACCATCCCTCCATTGTGCAGGCTGGTTAGTCTTGGCATGCTCAGTCCTGCCCCCATGT
The DNA here is from genome assembly GCA_027917425.1 of Gastrophryne carolinensis. Lineage (NCBI taxonomy): Eukaryota > Metazoa > Chordata > Amphibia > Anura > Microhylidae > Gastrophryne > Gastrophryne carolinensis. Next base: position 238,832,841 of record CM051240.1, read on the forward strand.
GGCTTCTACTGTGCAGGCTGCTTGGTTTTGGCATGCTCAGTGCTGCCCCCATGTGGCTTCCCCTGTGCAGGCTAGTTAGTATTGGCATGCTCAGTCCTGCCCCGTGTGGCTTCCTCTGTGCAGGCCGCTTAGTCTTGGCATGCTCAGTCCTGCCCCCGTGTGGCTTCCCCTGTGCAGGCCGCTTAGTCTTGGCATGCTCAGTCCTGCCCCGTGTGGCTTCCTCTGTGCAGGCCGCTTAGTCTTGGCATGCTCAGTCCTGCCGCCATGTGGCTTCCCCTGTGCAGGCTGCTTAGTCTTGGCATGCTCAGTCCTGGCCCCATGTGGCTTCCCCTGTGCTGGCTGCTTAGAATTGGCATGCTCAGTCCTGCCCCTGTGTGGCTTTCCCTGTGCAGGCTGCTTAGAATTGGCATGCTCAGTCCTGCCCCTGTGTGGCTTCCCCTGTGCAGGCTGCTTAGTCTTGGCATGCTCAGTCCTGCCCCGTGTGGCTTCCCCTGGGCAGGCCGCTTAGCCTTGGCATGCTCAGTCCTGCCCCGTGTGGCTTCCCCTGTGCAGGCTGCTTAGTCTTGGCATGCTCAGTCCTGCCCCGTGTGGCTTCCCCTGTGCAGGCCGCTTAGTCTTGGCATGCTCAGTCCTGCCCCGTGTGGCTTCCTCTGTGCAGGCTGCTTAGTCTTGGCATGCTCAGTCCTGCCCCCGTGTGGCTTCCCCTGTGCAGGCCGCTTAGACTTGGCATGCTCAGTCCTGCCCCCATATGGCTTCCCCTGTGCAGGCTGCTTAGAATTGGCATGCTCAGTCCTGCCGCCATGTGGCTTTCCCTGTGCAGGCTGGTTAGTCTCGGCATGCTCATTCCTGCCCCCATGTGGCTTCCCCTAGGCAGGCTGGTTAGTCTTGGCATGCTCAGTCCTGCCCCCTTGTGGCTTCCCCTGTGCAGGCTGGTTAGTCTTGGCATGCTCAGTCCTGCTCCTATGTGGCTTCCCCTAGGCAGGCTGGTTAGTCTTGGCATGCTCAGTCCTGCCCTCATGTGGCTTCCCCTGTGCAGGCTGCTTAGTCTTGGCATGCTCAGTCCTGCCTCCATGCACCTGGGGGCAGGACTACTTATTAGCAGTACTTCCTTCTCCAACCCAAAACCACACTACCATCCTGATCCCTGGCATGGCCAGCTTTCATGCCTCTTAATACATGCTAATATTTTGGCGGCCTTGGAAGCAGCTACTTGGCATTGCATGCTGTTATTTAGCCTGTGGTCTAGCAGTAACCCCCAGATCCTTCTCAACAAGTGACTCTCCCAGCTTTACTCCTTCATGACACTTTAAACAGAGCCCTGTGACCCTGCATGGCTTCATCTTCATGCTAAAAAGCATTGATAAACAAGACAGTGCTCATTAGCGTGATGCATAAAAAAACACTAAAGAACACAATGCATCATTGGAGAAGGCAAAAAAAAAAAATATTTTGTTTATGAGGCCCTGACATTTTATTTAATGAGTCTGTTTCCGACCAGAACATTACTCGAGCTTCTAATTATTTTACGGAGCTTAATGAGCCGAAACTGAACTCCAGGGAAAGTTATCAACGCGTGGCCCTAATAGATGAGTCAAGACGGCAGACATAAACAACTCTGCCTAACAGCAAGTATTCCGTTAGCTTTTCCTTGGATACTACCAAGACGCTCGGAACAAAAGCACAAAAAATCTGCTTGCAAAAGAAAAGCGGAGAATTACGGTTCTTTTGAGAGAAAAAGGAGACAATGAAAGACTTGTTGCAAGTTAATCACCTTAGTGTTTACTTATCATTAGCAACAAGTCAAAATAATAGGCAGGCAAGCTGTGTATATTTCATGGCTTTCCGCTGTTCAGTCTTATAGGAGAGAATAAGTCTATCTATTTAGATACGAAATGGAATAGATCATTGGTTCTCAACCTGCGGTACTCTTACCCCCGAGGGTGCACCTACAGAAGGGGTCTGGTATATTTACTTTAAGGGTAAAACATTATTAATTCTTGCTTCAAAAGTGCTGTGGCCTAGTTTTTTTGGTCAAATATATAATTATAATTGACCCCCTCTGTGGCGAAAGTCTGTTAGAACTTCTCGTCTCTAGGGAGTACTTGGCGTAAAAAGTTTTGTATCAATGACTATTATTATGGGGTTGCTTTTACACGTGTATCAATTATATATTACATATATACATTTCTGACGTCTGCTGCCCTCACCCGGGGGCCTAAGACCGAAGTATATAAGGAATCTTGATAATTACAAGTGATTACACCAAGACCCTAGGGGTGGACCACAACCTAACAACCCTTATCCACAATATCTAAAAAAAAAAAAAAAAATGATAGCAGAAAAATGTTTTTTTTTTTACTAAAATACGACAGGAAAAAAATAAAAATATCCTACCAGATCAGAGGAGGGCAGTGAGGCAGCAGATGACCTCAGGTCCAACAGCGACCTTACCAAGGTCGCTGGAGGGGTTGCAGGCAGGCACAGGTGGAAGAGTGGACAACAGCGGTGAATGTGTGTGCGAGGCATGCTTGGCCTGGCTGAGACTCCCTCTCCCAACCAGGAAGCAGCCTCTGCACTCCTGCGCCCAGCCCCGCCTCTCAGCCAATAGCAACGCTCCAAGATTTATGGAGGGAAAATTCAAAATTGAACTGCTACTTTTTTCAAAAAAAAAAGTACCTCTTACCCCACTGCCCAAAAGTGGAAAGGAACAGGCAAAGGAGAATTATCTTCCCCATGGCCCACCCTGCAGGTCACCAGACAAAACCTGCAGCTGGATGTCCCTTTGGGAGGGATCTACCAGCCCTTGGGAGTCCCCATAAGAAAAATGTAAGTGATGCCCCATAGCACCCATGGGAACCTGCTGCCTACCCTTAATTTTACCCCTGATCCAATGCTATCGGCCTAACCGACTCCAGGAGGCATGGTGGATCCATCGGATCAGCGGGAAAGTAAGGGCCTGGAAGACAGACAGGGTTAAATCCCCAGCTTCCTCAACAAAAACCTATATAAGGAAAAATAAATTCAAACACGACCTTCGCAGTGCAGTCCAACTACAAGAATGAAACTGGATTGCGGAGGGCAGCCGAAAGTATATATAGGCCAGGAGGAACCACACCTTTTATCTTGCCGTCCCACCCTTCGGACGAGAGTTAACCCATTCCTATCCAATTCTGTGACACCCTGGAGGAATATGAGGAAGAGTGGTCTGTCAGCATCGCTGTTCCTTGGTACTCTCAGCATGAATGAACATGGCAAGCCACAGTGGCCACACAACTGTCTCCGACCACAGCGGAGCATGCTGCAGACTCGAAGATGCACCATAACACCTCTTTCCCAGCTCAGCCAGGAGCCAGAAGTTGAGATAAGTAGTGAAGAGGTTTCATGGCATCCAAATGCAACCCCTCCAAGCAACTGCACTCTGTGGGGCTCTATTTCAGAATTAAGGCTGACATGTGGGGGGGGGCAACTAGATTGCTGGAGCACACTGAACTCCCGCAACTCGGGGTTTCATGCCCCTGTACATAGCACCCCCTTCTCCCCCAAAAATGCAGCCCTATGATTGGCTGGTGGTGGTCACATGGTAGGCAGTAACTTCTGCTTTTCCAGGCACCAGTTTCCTTACAAGGAATACCACCAATCATTGAAATGCTGCCCATAAAAAACACACAAGAACACATAAGAAACTCACCTGTAGAATTGGTTTTTCTGGGGATCCATTCCAGACCCTCCTTACACTGGGATTACTTCCTGCCCGAAGGGTGTGACTGCAAGACAAAAAGGTGTGGCCCCTCCCGGCCCATAAGTAGCAGCTGCCTCTTAACTAAACCAGTACTTAAAAAGCAGTAAATCATATACCCAGAGGCAGGCCGGGAGGCCCCATTATAGGAGACAATGTTACCTCACACCTTACACGGAACTCAGCTTGATCTCTCTCAAAATATACTTTTTTCTTTTTTTTTTTTTTAAAGCCAATGAAATAATAAATGGACTAACATTATCAAAAAAGCATAAAAAGATAGATCATGACCCAAAAAGGGTGGGCCGGAGGGTCTGGAATGGATCCCCAGAACAATTCTACAGGTGAGTTTCACAGAATTGTGTTTTTTTTCTTCTGATCCATTCCAGACCCTCCTTACACTTGGGATCTCCAAAAGCAGTGCCATCTATGGGCGGGATCCCCAGCGCAGGACAGCAGGTATTTTATTTCACTACCGCCTGAAGAATCTTTCGACCAACCACAGCGTCAGCTGAGGCCCTAACATCTACCTTGTAGAATTTGGTAAATGTATGAACCGAAGCCCAGATGGCAGCTTTACAAACCTGTTCCACCGAAGCCTGATGCTGAAAAGCCCAGGAAGCACCAATGGCCCTAGTGGAGTGGGCCGTGATCCGAAAAAGGGGGTTCCTTCCCCTTGGCCGAGTAGGCTCTTTAGCAGGTGGAAGCCCCTTTCTAGCTCCTTCTGATATAACGAAAAAAAAAATCCGACTTCCGGAAGGATTCTGTAGCCGCCATGTAATATCTTATGGCTCTGACTACATCCAAAGAATGAAGAGGCCTTTCCTTAGCATTAACCGGAACTGGGCATAAGGTAGAACTACCTCCTCATTAAGGTGAAAAGGAGAAACAACCTTAGGTAGAAAATCAGGCTTTAACAGAAAAAATACCTTCTCTGTGTAACTCAAAATAAGGAAACTTCATACATAAAGCGGCTTATTCGGAAACTCACCGCACAGAGGTGATTGCCACCAAGAATATCACCTTGACCGTCAAAATGCTCAATGGAGCATCAATCAAAGGTTCAAAGGGAGCCCCCTGGAGAGCAGATAGCACCAGATTTAAGTCCCATACCGGTAAAATAGGCTTGCACGGTGGTCGGACATGAGTGACCCCCTGAAAGAAAGTTCTAATGAGTCTATTGTTAGCGATAGACTTCTGGAAAAAAAATAGATAAGGCCGAAACATGCCCCTTGAGGGTGCTAAATTGGAGACCCAACTCTAAACCATTCTGCAGAAATTCTAAAATTCTAGAAACAGAATATCTTCTGCATGAAAACTTCCTGGACTCACACCAGATGAATGCCCGCCAGACCCTGTAGTATATCTTGGAAGATGTCTTCTTCCGGGCCTGAATCATGGTAGTTAATACATTAATGGTTGAAGCACACCTGTTTGTAATTGTGCACAACAAGGGAAATAGTGATAGGGCGATGGTGTTCAGTCCTCTCTCCTGTGTACCAAACACAGGAAAATAATACAATAGAGAACGGATTGAGAGAGACAAACAACCACAAGTTGAATTGCAAAAAGTGAAGGGATTTTAATTGAGGAAAAAAGGATCACAGGTGCTGTACAAGCATGCAAAACAGTATCTTAACACAGTATATAAGCATATTGCAATAAGGGGTTACAGCCCCTAAGAGTGACCGCTATGTGGCGCTCCATGTGGCTTTTGTGCTTGTTAGAACAACAGTTCTAACAAGCACAAAATGATAAGTCTTACAGGTAAGACTTATCATTTTGTGCTTGTTAGAACTGTTGTTTTCTTGAATTGCTTCTCTATGTAGTGTCTGGATGTTGGGGAGTTCATAGCACTCCTTCCACCACTACTTTGGTTTACATTCGCTTTCTATGCTGTATCCATACTTACTATATTATGCATTTTTTGTAGATGTATACAGGAGCGCCACATAGCGGTCACTCTTAGGGTCTGTAACCCCTTATTGCAATATGCTTATATACTGTGTTAAGATACTGTTTTGCATGCTTGTACAGCACCTGTGATCCTTTTTTCCTCAATTAAAATCCCCTCACTTTTTGCAATTCAACTTGTGGTTGTTCGTCTCTCTCAATCCGTTCTCTCCTGAATCATGGTATAAATAATCTTGGCCGGAAACCCCTCTCTGAAAAAAATCGTGGTTTCACTAGTCAGGCTGTCAAAGCCAGCATCTGTAAATTCGGGTGCCAAAGAGACCCCTGTGTGAGAATCTCTGGATCGTCTGGCAGGCGCCAATGGTCTACTGACATCCTTACTATGTCTGAAAACCAGCTTCTCCTTGGCCAGCGAGGAGCCACCAGGATGGTTGGTACCCCCTCTTGAGCTACTTTCCTTAGTACACGACTCTGGAGTGGGAGCGGAGGAAATGCATACAGGAGATTGAACCTTGTCCATGGGGTTGTCAGAGCGTCCGTTGCTATGGCCAGAGGGTCTCTCGAAAGAGACATAAACCTCGGCCATTTGTGATTGTGTCTGGACGCAAAGAGATCCACCTCTGGACAACCCCAGCGAAGGCAAAAGGGCATGAAAGATCTTCTGACTGAGAGACCATTCTTCCAGACGCAGAGACCCCCTGCTCAAGGAGTGTGCCTCCTGGTTCTCTACCCCCCGGGATGTAAACGGCCGAGATGCAGGGAACATTCTCCTCTGCCCAAACCAGAATCTGGCTTACTTCCCTTAGGGCCCTCTTGCTCCGAGTACCACCCTGATGGTTGATATAGGCTACTGCCGTCCGATTGTCTGACTGGACCTGGACAGCCTGCCCCTTTAAACTGGGGGTCAGATGCTGGAGTACTAGCCAAACTGCTCTTAACTCCAAGAGATTTATGGGAAGCCGATTCTCCTTCGGACCCCATTGCCCCCGGATCTTCTGGGTCTGTCAGATGCCCCCCCAGCCTGTAAGACTGGCATCTGTGGAAACGATTTGCCACTGAGGTGTCAGAAAGGACCTGCCTACTAATAGGTGTAGAGGATCCAACCACCACAGGAGAGATTGCCTGGCTGAGGGAGTCAGAACAAACAACTGATCCAGAGATTGCAGGGCCCGAACCCAGCTTGACAACAGATTTAACTGAAGAGGCCTCATGTGAAACTGGGCAAAGGGCACTGCTTCGAAGAAGGCCACCATAAGGCCTACTAGTCTCGTCCCTAGCCGAATTGTTGGCTGCTGACAAGCTAGCAAGGTCTCTATCTGGCTCCAGAGTAGCAGAACCTTCTGCTCTGGCAGAAAAACTCTGACCTGAACCGTGTCCAGAGTCATTCCCAGAAAAAGACCTTACTGACGATGGGGTGATATGCGACTTTGGATAATTGATCACCCAGCCAAACCTCTCTAGGGTTGACAACACAGTCTGCGTGTCTTTCTCGATCTCCTGAAGGGATCGGGCAGAGATCAACAGATCGTCCATGTATGGGATTATGCAAATCCCCTGGCCCCTCAGGATGGCCATGAGACCTGCCAAAACCTTGGTGAACACCCTTGGAGCCGAGGATATGCCGAAGGGAAGAGCCACAAACTGGAAATGTTGGCCTTCCAGGGCAAACCTTAAAAATTTCTGATGTCCCGGGAAAATCGGGATGTGCAGATATGCATCCCTTATGTCTACTGTGGTCATAAGATGTCCGGGCTGAATCGATCTTACTGCTGATCTCAAAGTTTTCATGCGGAAATGTCTCACCCGGATGAACTTGTTGAGACCCTTTAGCTCTAAAATAGGACGCACTGATCCATCCTTCTTGGGGATCGTGAACAGGTTGGAGTAAAACCCCTGACTTTCTTCCTGAATAGGTACCTGACAAATTACCCCTTTCTGAAGAAGATGCAGAACAGAGGCTCTCAGGGTATTTGCCTTTAACTGGTTTAGGGATGCCCCTGACCAAAGGAAACTTGTGGGTGGTCTGGCTGCAAACTCGATCTTGTAGCCTGACGACACCACTTCCTGAATCCAAAGATCCGCCACGTGGTGTCTCCAGATTGGAGCAAACTGCAAGAGCCGCCCCCCCCCCCACCCGAGTGAGGGTGCCCCTTCATGCCTGGGTGGACTTGGCTGGAGGCTTAGGCCTGCTTCTCCAAACGCCACCGGCCCTATTACGGACCCTGCCTCTGCCCCAAAAATCCCTGCGAGAACTTGATATAAAGGAGCCTCTACCGCTCTGAAAGGGCCGATATGATGAGGGCCTCTGAAAAGGGTGACCCGACCTCCTTCTCTGAGGAAGCTTGCCATCCTTGACCATAAGGTCAAGCCGCTCCACAAAGAGTCTGCTCCCCTAAAAGGACAAATCTATAAGATTTTTTAGCGGCAGCATCAGCCGACCATTGTTTTAGCCATAAAGAGCGGCGCAAGGCAATAAGAAGAGCAGAGGTTCTGGCACCTAGCCTGACCACATCATCCATAGCAGTGATAGCAAGGTGTTAAAATCCAAGCAAGCTCTAAATTCCTTGGACTCTTGAGCATGTCTGAGAGACTTAGCCCTGGCCATAAGCTGCTTTACCTTCTTCCTTGAAGCCAAAGAAACGATAGTCATAGCACAAACAGGGCGTAATAGTGAACCTACCATGGCAAAAGCATGGCGAGCCAGCTGATCCATTCGTCTCTCTGTAGGATCTCCTAAAGAAGCGTTAGTAGCAGACGGCATGATAGTAGTGTTGGACAGGCCTGACACAGGAGAGCCTACCTCAGGTGGAAATGACCATAACTTTCTCATATCAGAAGGAAAAGGATACCTTGAATCTAGGATCCTAGGGACAGCAGGCAACTTGTTAGGATTTTCCCATTCCTTTAACACCATCCTGGAGAAATTGCTCCGGAAACATCTGCCCCTGTCTCGCAGGCCTAAACAGGTCACCCTTCCCCTTCTTCGCCACCTTAGAAGGGGTAATGTTTAAAGTTTCTAAAACAGAAGAAAGTAAACTCTCTGTTTCGTCTGAGAGTAAGGGATCTTCATCAGAAGAAAATAAGATAGAATTACTGTCCTCCTCACCGGAGCGCAACTCACCTTCTGAAAAGTTGTTCATCAATCTCTTCCTCCTCCTCAGAACCAAGAGAGGCAAATCCTCTTCATCATTAACAGGCTCCAAATGCCTATTCTTATTGGCGGCCTTTTTAGGGACGACCAAAGAGAGCTGTCTTTCCAGGTTATCCAACCTGTGTGCCAAATCAGCCTGCGCTCCACTGCCTTCCCCTTCTCTAGGGGCTACCTGAGGAGGCTGAGCTTCAGAAGAAACCAAATTTAATGCTGTACTGGATACAGGAGCAACCGTCCTATTATGGTCTGAACCAATTCTCCTGGCGCAAGCGGAACAAACTGTGCTGAAACCACCCAGGGGATTTTGCTTACATAAAGGGCAGAGCCTGCCTTGCTCAAGTAGGATCCCCGACTCACTATCCCCCGATGCCTCCGTCATGGTGTTTTTAATTTTGCAAAAAAGACCTAAGGTCCTAAGCCTATACCAATCCCCAGGAGGACTGGGAGGAACCACAACCCTATTATCCTTCTTCCCAATCTAAAAAATAAACAGGAGAAAGACTTTTTTTTTTAAAAATAGCATAATAGCATAACAGCCATAATGATTATAATACAAAAAGACATAATAATCATAATAATAGCACAATCAAGTCCACTTACCCCTGCAGCAACCCAATGACCTCAGAACTGGCGACCACACATGCACCACGAACTCCACACAATGGCACCCTAGACCCAGGTAAAAAAGGTGGAGCAGGGGTTAAATTCTTTAGGGGCCCACACCTATACCGCACCCTCGGTGCACCTGCCAAGCCGCGACGCCTTGGAGTGGCCTAGTGCTTAAGAGCCCCCCCATTGATCCCCTTAGGGCTAGGGCAGAATACAGCAGCGGGGTATGCGGAGGAGCCCGACCATGGCCGGACCCCGCCCCCATTACTAACTAAACTAGCTAGGAGAGCAGCTGCTGCTAAGGGCAGCAAAAAGCCGCAGCGTGGTCTGCGGAGGAGCCCGGCAAATGGCCGCTCCCCCGCTGCTGCTGCCGTACGTTAGGTGTCCGATGCCACCTACCTCCCCCTCCATGCAGGGGTATGCAGCGGAGGTCTCGGCGGCGGAGAGCGCGCTCTCTCTCCTCCTTTAATGCCGGAGAGAGCGCGAATGAAAGCCGGAAAGCTGCAATCGAGCTTCCGCACCCGGCTCCGCCCCCGACATGACGTCACCACAGAAAAACACGCCCCTTAACCCTTCTAGCGCCAGCTACGTAAAATTCACGTAGCTGCCTCTCCTGTCGTTAAACGCCAGCTACGTGAATTTCACGTAGCTAGCGTTCCCTTACCTTCCGGGCCATCGGGGGGGCATCAGCGGGCCCGTTGCTGTGGAGCAGCTTGCAGGGAGTCCAGGGGTCAGTGACCTGGGTGTGACCCAAGTCACCCGATCGCTCCCCTGACCAATCAGCAGGGGGCGCATGGCAGCTGTCATCAGCCGGCGCCCCCTGCTTACCTCATCCGGCGCAGCATCGTTTCTGGAGCCCAGGGCGACGGTAAGGCCGATCGCCGGCAAAACGCCCTCCACCAGCCTAGCCTCCGCCGCCCCTCGCCTCCTATTAGCTGGCTATACGCGCGACGCGCGCCCGACGGCTCTCCGCTCACCACCATGCCGCCATCCATCCATCCTATCACCCCCAATGCTGCCATCCGTCCTCTCACCCCCAATCCAGTCACCCTGTCACCCCCAATGCAGCCATCCATCCATCCATCTTGTCACCCCCATGCAGCAATCAATCCATCCATCCATCCATCCTCTCACCTCCAATCCAGCCATCCTGTCACCCCCATGCAGCCATGCATCCTGTCACCCCCATGCAGCCATGCATCCTGTCACCCCCATGCAGCCATGCATCCTGTCACCCCCATGCAGCCATGCATCCTGTCACCCCCATGCAGCCATGCATACTGTCACCCCCATGCAGCCATCCATCCATCCAGTCACCCCCATGCAGCCATCCATCCATCCTGTCACCCCCATGCAGCCATCCATCCATCCTGTCACCCCCATGCAGCCATCCATCCATCCTGTCACCCCCATGCAGCCATCCATCCATCCTGTCACCCCCATGCAGCCATCCATCCATCCTGTCACCCCCATGCAGCCATGCATCTTGTCACCCCCATGCAGCCATGCATCTTGTCACCCCCATGCAGCCATGCATCTTGTCACCCCCATGCAGCCATGCATCCTGTCACCCCCATGCAGCCATGCATCCTGTCACCCCCATGCAGCCATGCATCCTGTCACCCCCCATGCAGCCATGCATCCTGTCACCCCCCATGCAGCCATGCATCCTGTCACCCCCCATGCAGCCATGCATCCTGTCACCCCCCCATGCAGCCATCCATCCATCCTGTCACCCCCCATGCAGCCATCCATCCATCCTGTCACCCCCATGCAGCCATCCATCCATCATGTCACCCCCAATGCAGCCATCCATCTATCCTGTCACCCCCATGCCGCCATCCATCCATCCTGTCACCCCCATGCAGCCATCCATCATGTCACCCCCATGCAGCCATCCATCTTGTCACCCCCATGCAGCCATCCATCTTGTCACCCCCATGCAGCCATCCATCTTGTCACCCCCATGCAGCCATCCATCTTGTCACCCCCATGCAGCCATCCATCTTGTCACCCCCATGCAGCCATCCATCTTGTCACCCCCATGCAGCCATCCATCTTGTCACCCCCATGCAGCCATCCATCTTGTCACCCCCATGCAGCCATCCATCTTGTCACCCCCATGCAGCCATCCATCTTGTCACCCCCATGCAGCCATCCATCTTGTCACCCCCATGCAGCCATCCATCTTGTCACCCCCATGCAGCCATCCATCTTGTCACCCCCATGCAGCCATCCATCTTGTCACCCCCATGCAGCCATCCATCTTGTCACCCCCATGCAGCCATCCATCCTGTCACCCCCATGCAGCCATCCATCTTGTCACCCCCATGCAGCCATCCATCTTGTCACCCCCATGCAGCCATCCATCCTGTCACCCCCATGCAGCCATCCATCCATCCTGTCACCCCCATGCAGCCATCCATCCTATCACCCCCAATGCAGCCATCCATCCACCCTGTCACCCCCAATGCAGTAATCCATCTTGTCACCCCCATGCAGCCATCCATCCATCCTATCACCCCCATGCAGCCATCCATCCTATCCCCCCAGGCGATCATGTGCTCCCTGGCGGCCGCGCTCGCACCCACCTGGCCTCCATCTTGGTCGGCTCTGACAGCCGGCATCTTGATTGGCCTCCTCGCCCTGCCTGCCCCGCCTCAGCCATTGGTTACAGAGCATTGCCGGCGCGGGACATGAGAGCAGGCCGCCGGACTCCGCCCACCTGCTGGGTCAGGGACGTGTGACTGACTGAAGTACTGAGGAAGAGACCCCGGAAGAAAAGGTATTTAAAAAAACTAAAAAAAAAAATAGATGTTGATTTTGGAGAGGGAGTGTGTGTGTGTATATGTGTGTTTTTTTTTCAGTTTGGTCACGGGGCTCCCGAGCGCATGCCCATATGGGCGCCCGTGTCCCATGACCAACATGTAAATCTGGCCAGTTTGGTGGTTCCGGCGCTCTTCCCCAGGGGAAGACCAACCTCCACAACAACCAGTATAACCAGTGAGTTTCGGGAAGGCTTGCGCCCAGAAAGCTGCAGCTACAACAACAAGCCTGGTACGCCTAGAACGCTTGAGGTGTGTACTTTCAGGGACCATGTGGTTTGTGGGGGGTATTTTTATTGAAAAGTGATGTTTTTGTTGAAAAAGTGCAAGGTGCGCACTTTGTCTGCAGAGCAGGAAATTTCAATGGAAATGCCCGTTATGCATACGCTTTGCTTTGGGGTAATTGGCAACCCTACCCTTGGAGGTAGCTATGCATGTTGGGTATTGTTCTGTTCAGAAGACCTTGCCATTTCAGATTTGATTCGTTTTTTTTGGTTAGCGCATGTTTTTTATAGAAAAATTTGGTCTTAATGCTGCATTTTTGCTATTTTTTTAGGGAAATCCGGTACAACCAGTGAGTTTCGGGAAGGCTTGCGCCCAGAAAGCTGCAGCTACAACAACAAGCCTGGTACGCCTAGAACGCTTGAGGTGTGTACTTTCAGGAACCATGTGGTTTGTTGGGGGGTATTTTTATTGAAAAGTGATGTTTTGGTTGAAAAAGCGCAAGGTGCGCACTTTGTCTGCAGAGCAGGAAATTTCAAGTGAAATGCCCGTTATGCATACGCTTTGCTTTGGGGTAATTGGCAACCCTACCCTTGGAGGTAGCTATGCATGTTGGGTATTGTTCTGTTCAGAAGACCTTGCCATTTCAGATTTGATTAGTTTTTTTTGGTTAGCGCATGTTTTTTATAGAAAAAATTGGTCTTAATGCTGCATTTTTGCTATTTTTTTAGGGAAATCCGGTACAACCAGTGAGTTTCGGGAAGGCTTGCGCCCAGAAAGCTGCAGCTACAACAACAAGCCTGGTACGTCTAGAACGCTTGAGGTGTGTACTTTCAGCGAACATATGGTTTGTGGGGGGTATTTCAATTGAAAAGTGGTGTTTTGGTTGAAAAACCGCAAGGAGAGCAAAATGGTGTATTTTCTTTGAAAATTAGCTCAGTCGCTCTTTTTAGTTTTACGTGTCTCGTGGGCAGGAAAGGATGTCTACCAATACATATGTGGTACTGTTGCAATCGGGAGCAATAGGGCTTTTACACACAATATGATTTTCTGGAACAACTTGCATGTTTTATTAGGAAAACACACTAAAATTGTAAAAAAATGTTTTTTTGGGTTTTTTTTTACATATTTTCCATAAAAATATTTAAAAAACACTGACAATCTTACAAACAAGACACTTCATGTTAAAGCCCAGACTGTGCTGAAAAAAACAATATATAATTGTCCAGGGAAATACTGGGAAATCTCTTCAAAAATCACAGTTGAACATGTGGAGCGCAAAATAGTGCAAAATGGTCTGGCAACAAAGGGTGACAAAATCTTAAGGTAGGCTGGCGGTTAAAGGGTTAAACCCGAAGGCGCGAAATTTGAAAATTTTTAAAATAAACCTAAAAACATGTGGGAAGAAGGGTGGGTAGTATATAAATTACACACAGTTCCTCAGCAGGTACACCAGACAAAAACCTGCGGCTGACGTGCTTTTCAAGGAAAGCCTGCAGCCCAGAGCGTATACACTCTGCAAGCGCCCAAGACCCCGGCGCTTCACCTTACCTTCACGGACCCCTGAACAGCAAAGCTGTGGGAGGCAAATGGGTCCGGGGGATCCGTGGGAATAAGGCTGTGCAGGAAGCCGACAGGGTGCATTCCCCCGCTTGCTGCCAATCCTTAAAGTGGACCAACACCCTCCACTGATCGGCACGGGAATCTATAAGATCAGTGTGAAACCCCCCAGAAACCCCTAAATCCCTACCTGCTCCTGGATCCAGCGGCGCCCGCCACGCGTCCCTCTAGCAGGACGCGCGCCCGTGACGGCCGTTTGTGAATGGCCGGCGCGGGCGCGCGCCCTGTAAGAGTGACGCGCGGGAGGCAGCGGCGGGCGCCCTCTCTTGTCCGTCGCTGCCTCCCGCTTGTCCGTCGGCGGGGATTGGCAGCAGCGGTCATGTGGGAGCGGGGAGAGGTGAGTTTTTGGGGCTTTCTGGGGGGTTTCACACGGCGGGGCACCCCCATAGTCAAAATCCTGGGTGTTGGTCCACTTTAAGAGAGAACTTCAAGCAACCTTCACAGTCAACTCAACTGCAAGAATGAAACTGGTTTAGTTAAGAGGCAGCTGCTACTTATGGGCCGGGAGGGGCCACACCTTTTTGTCTTGCAGTCACACCCTTCGGGCAGGAAGTAATCCCAAGTGTAAGGAGGGTCTGGAATGGATCAGAAGAAAAACCATCTGCGTCCTATGTGCCTCCATTTCTACCGAAACCCTGATCCGACTATCGGTTTAACCTTCTTCAGATGGCCAAGCAAGTTGGGCCCAATCAGAACGGGGAACTGGTGAGGGTCTGGAAGACAGACACGGTTAGACCCCCTGCTTCCTGCATAGGAACGGTAAAAAAGTCCCAGGGGAAAAAAAATTGCAAAAGGTTGAGCACCCCTATTGTATAATAATGGAGTTCATAGATTAGAACAAAGTGACATCTGTGAGTAAACCAGTTTCTTGTGGTCCTGGCAGATATCACCAAGAGCAACCTGTTCATTTTCGTAAAGAAAAAAAAAAAGACCCACACTGTCTGGGGATTCTTCACGGACACCTTTTAAGAGAGCCGTGTCAGTCTTTAAACCGGACCTTCAGCATGATTTCATGAAAAGCCCAAATCCTTAATAAATGATTCCCCAGCATCTAAAATTAATATATTTTAGTTTTTACCCACTGAGTTGCAACTCTGTTCAGGACTCTAGGATACGGGCGCCGCCATCTTGACTCAAAAGCATCACACATACAAGAGAGGAGAGCAGGAAAAGTGCAGGGGGTGGGGTTATAGCTGTGCTTTGCACAGACAGAGCAAAGCTGGGGTCAGGAAAAGGACAGTAGTCCCAGAATGCAGAGCGACACAGTCAGGTGACACTTCCTGTTTGCAGGCTGCCCGAAGCCCCATGATCCACCATCTTGGATGTTTAAAGGCTCATAACATGCAGTAGATGCAGGTAGGATGATTTTTAATGTGGGAAATCTGTATGTACAGGGTGTGGGAAACATATAAGATAGGCTCTTATTCAGGGTGAAGGTCCGCTTTAATAGTCACCAGCTCTAGTTTAAGACAGGCCTGGTCCATTAGTAGGTCTATTCAAGGCCAGGGGCCAGCTTGGTAGCGTGTAATATACAGAAAATGAGAGTTCGGGATCAAGATATAGAACTGCCCTGGCTAAATGCAAGCACAACCAGATTGAAACAGCTGTCTCGAGCTGCTGAACGGCAATGGAGGAAAACCAAATCCAATTGTGACTTTCAATTCTATAAACAAGCCCTTCAGGAACTCAGGACTGCCCTCTTCATCTGCTAAGCAAGCATATTTCTCGTCACTGATTTGTGCACAAGCCTGGAATCCCAAACTCTTCAACACTTTCAGTTCCCTACTCCGCCCACCACCCCCTCCTCCAACCTCCCAAATAACATCAGAAGAATGTTCTACATTCTTCAAAGAAAAAATTGACAACAATCGACTTGGCTTTGCCCCTCAGAATCCCTCACCATTTCAAACAATCCCACTGCCTTACTCTCTTACCTTCTTCACTCCAATTAGTGAGCTTGGACTAACCGCTCTCATTTCTAGGGCCCACCTGACTACCTGCTCCCTCGATCCTATTCCATCCCACCTTATTCCTCAACTGTCTCCATCCCTCACTCCAGCCTTAACCTCCATATTCAACCTTTCTCTCTCCACTTGCACCTTTCCTTCCTCCTACAAACATGCAGTTATTACTCCGATAATCAAGAAACCCTCTCTCGACCCCTCTGCCCTCTCCAGCTACTGCCCTATCTCACTACTCCCTTTCTCCTCCAAGCTTCTTGAACAACATGTCCACTCAGAACTGGCACAATACTTATCCACTAACAACTTACTTGACCCCTTACAGTCAGGATTCCGCCGTAAACACTCCACTGAAACTGCCCTCACCAAAGTCACCAATGATCTGCTCACTGCCAAAAGCAAAGGTCACTACTCCATCCTCATCCTTCTTGACCTCTCCTCAGCCTTTGACACTGTCGACCACTCTCTGCTTCTTAATATTCTCTCCTCTCTTGGGGTTCAAGGTCTTGCACTCTCTTGGCTCACCTCTCTGACAGATCATTCAGTGTATCCTATTCTAACACAGTCTCATCCTCACGTTCCCTTTCTGTTGGTGTGCCGCAAGGTTCTGTCCTAGGCCCCCTACTTTTCTCAGTCTACACCTATGGCCTCGGCAAACTTATAACTTCACTAGGCTTTCAATATCACTTCTCTGCGGATGACACTCAGATATATCTCTCAGGCCCCAATCTCTCCTCTCTCCTATCTGGTTTCCCCAACTGCCTTTCAGCTATTTCCTCATTCATGTCATCTCGCTACCTCAAGCTAAACATGGACAAGACAGAACTGGTCATTTTCCCACCATCTAACTCCCCTCCCCTCTCTAACACGTCTATTTCTGTCAACAATTACACAATAACAGCAACTTCCCAAGCTCGGTGACTGGGAGTCATTCTGGACTCTGCACTCGCATTCAAACCACATATTCACTCCCTGGCCACCTCCTGTCGCCTCCAACTTAAAGTGGACCAACACCCAGGATTTTGACTATCCTGGGTCTTGGTCCACTTCCGTCTTGGTCCGATCGGGGGTGCCCCGCTGCGTGAAACCCCCCCTAACCCCCCGAAAAACTCACCTCTCCCCGCTCCCAGCGCCGACGTACAAGGAACAGTACAGGAACGTCTAAGCGGCAGCCGCCGCCGCCGCCTCCCTCGCGTCACTTTTGACGCGCGCGCGCCCGCACCGGCCATTCGCAGACGGCCGGCGCGGGCACGCCTACAGGAGTGCGAGGGAGGCGGCCGGCCGCCGCCGAAGATAAGGTAAGGAGTTTGGGGGGGTTTCACCCCGCGGGACATCCCGATCTCGGATGTCCCGCGGGGTGGGGGGTGATCGGCCCGGGAATCTTATAGATTCCCGGGCCGATCACCCGTGGGTGTTGGTCCACTTTAAAAACATCTCACACATCCGTCCCTTCCTCTCACCTGACACCACTAAAATGCTAGTGCATGCCCTAGTCATATCCCGACTGGATTACTGCAACATGCTTCTTTTTGGCTTACCAACTAACTGGTACCTCTCCAATCTATCCTGAACTCTGCTGCTCGCCTCATCCATCTCTCTTCTCGCTCCTCCAGTTCTGCACCTCTCTGCCAATCCCTACACTGGCTGCCATTGCCACAGTAAATCCTGTTCAAAACTCTAACGCTCGCATACAAAGCTCTCTCCAACCAGGCCCCTCCCTACATCTCATCTCTAATCCAACAATATCAACCTAGACGCAGTCTTCACTCTGCTGCTGACCTTCTCCTGCCCTCCACCCTGGTGACCTCCTCACACGCCCGCCTCCAAGACTTCTCACGTGCAACTCCAATCTTCTGGAATGCCCTCCCCCACCCAATCCGCCACTCCATAACTCTCAAAACCTTCAAAGGTGCCCTTAAAACTCACTTATACAGACAAACATTTAATCTGGTTTAACCAGTTTTCAAAAGGGCACAAAGCTCAATACTGACTGTTTGTGATCCTTCCCCCTCGTCTTCACCCCTCATCTGTTAGACTGTAAGCTCGCAAGGGCCGGGCTCTCTATCCTATTGTATCTTGTACTCAGAATATCCATTGTCAACTCTGTAAACCTGCATTGGATATATTAGATATACCGTATGTTTCTACCCTGTCTGTAACTACTGCTTTGTAAAGCGCTACGGAAGATGATGGTGCTATATAAATAAACAATAATAAATATATTAATTTATAAATGTAATCACTATAAGAGCGAACTAGACAAACCATATACATACAATGAGTAGATGCAGTACAGGGCAGAAGGCAAATTACAAGTGGTTAAGATACAACCAGAGTAAACGTCAGTTACCTTAGCTGTGCAAGGAAGCCCCGCAGAGAGCAGGTGTGTGTGTGCCGCTCTCCAGATAAAGACAGTTCACCAGTTCCGTCCCTGGACATTCCTGGCCAGCCCAGCCTCATGGAAGGGGTTAAAGCTGACCTTCAGCATAATTTCATGAAAAGCTTAAAATACTTAAAAAAATATTCCCTAGCATCTAAAATTAATACATTTTAAGTTTTTAGTCACTTTTAATTCTTTCCTCCGCTGGGCTGCAACCTCTGTTCAGGACATGGTCGCCACCATCTTGCCTCAGAAGCATCACACTTACTGAGGAGAGAACAGCGGGGTAAAGCACAGAGGGGTGGGTTATAGCTGTGCTTTGTACAGACAGAGCAGAGCTGGGGTAAGGAGAAGGACAGCAATCCCAGAATGCAGAGCGGCACAGTCAGAACACACTGCCTGATGCTCCATGAGCCGCCAGGATGATTTTTAATGTGGGCAATCTGTATGTACAGGGTGAAGGGGGAAACATATAAGAAGAAGCGGAGAGCCCCTGTGCTGTAGTTTGTTTACCGACCTCAGCCAACAATCATTTGCCCACACCCAGGAAACCAAGAGTGCATTTAACTAGGGCCTTATGATGACAGAAGACATGGGCATAATAGAGATGAGATATATTTTTGTCATATTCGTCTTACTTCGTTTTACTACACTAAACAGAAAAAAAATGAATGATCAGACTCAAGATGCTAAAGCATGTTTGATACACGTATGTTACTGCAAAACCAACTAAATTATATCTGAAACATAGAGGCAGGTTTGACTAAAGGGTATCTTCCTGACATTCCACAAGTATGTTAGGCTGCTGGCTGTAAGAAAACCCATTATCAGATCCAAGTAACAGGACTGATGGGCAGCAGAATGCCGGCTTGGGTAGCAGTAAATTATTCACAGCAATTAGCCGCCTTAAACTCGAGGAATTCACCACAGCCAGCAAGCAGACGTCATATCTGTATACATTATGTGCGCCTATATATGAAACATTTCTCCGATTGGCATGCTGTAGCCGTCTGTATTTTACAACCACTGGCTCACTATTTTGACCATCCCATAGAAAGATCAGCTCAACAAAAGGACATGTAAAAATAGGGTAAACAAGTCTAAGAGGAAGAGCGCAAATTACCGCCCACGTCACTTTCTTGCCCTTTGCCACGGCATGAAACTAAGACGTCCGTGTAGCGGAGTCCGGTGACACAGATAAAATTCAAACCCTAGTTAGGTTCTATTACGGCAGTTCCCAGACGTGTCTGCAGTCACTTAAATGCAGACACAAACACACATACAGATATGAATAAAACATGCGGCTGCACAGATTGCACGCAGGGTATGTTACAGTTATGAGGGGGGCCATTAAAGTTTATATTACAAACAAATTTGATCAATAGATCATACAGGGCCGCACTTAAAAATTAAAGAAATTATTATTTTTCTTAAAACCAATGAGAAATTCCTGCACTGGGAAAAAAATCCTGCCAATGGAACACACATATGTATGATTAAACTTTAGATCTTAGTTCATCCAAACGATTTTCGTCATAAATGTAACAAATAAATTTAAATATATACTTGTAAATAAAGTTATTTATTTATGAATGGACTTTATTTACAACTATATTAATCATATATAAACTTATTTTTAAAATTTATGACAAACGTTTAGATGATTATAAATAAATAAAACATTCTTTCTTCATCCACCTAGAAGAAGGTTAAACCGGACCAACACCCGTTTTTACTTTCACGGATGTGGTCCCGCTGTTTGCCGATAAGAAGCAGATCGGGGGGGGGGGGCAAACCTCACACAATGCTTGCAATACTCACCTTCATTACGAGCCAGTGCTGGGAAAGGAGTCCCATGACTGGTCGCCGTTAAAGTAAAAACTGGTGTTGGTCCGGTTTAAGATTCACATGGTGGATGAAGAAGATGTTTTATTTATGAATGGACTTTATTTACAAGCATATGCGCCATTGGACCGGGAACAAAGCTGAGTTTTCGGCTGACCTGAGGGATCTGACACAGCGGGGCATCCTGACCGGGGAAGTGAGTATGCCTGCCCTGGATTCTCAGACTCCAGAGTGGGTTCCGGTCTACATTAATCGTTTACTTTCAACCTTCAGAACCAGGAGGCGGGTATCAGCAATGAAGCAGCTTTAAACATCAGTTGGCGCTTATTTTACCAGCACATGTGAACTACCCGGGCCAGTTTCAGAGGCTTTCATGTTTTTCAGTTGTGTTGTTTGCCTATAGTTCCAAATCTAAATGCCCGAGGGCCAAGGACCAAAACCGAGGATAGTGAAAATCATTAATACTTTAATTAAAGGCTAAATTAAAAGAATGTCTGCCACTCCCATATGTTAGCATGTACCTGAGTCATTGCTGGAGGTGGAGGAATCGCTGTCACTGGATGAGCTCGAGTCACTGCTAGAACCAGATGAGGATTCTGAAGAGGATGAGGACGAATCTTCTGATGAGGATGAATCTGACGATTCTACATCTTGCTTCTTAGTCATGATCATTTTTGGAGCGTTCTTCAAGTGTTCACGCAGTTCATCCCTGTTAACATACGAGTTGGTTAATTAGTTAAAGTTACAGATGAGCTGAAACATTTCACAGCATATACAAAGCAACTTACGTTAGGCCTCCAAGACCAATGGATGTGAAAAAGTTGATGGCAAAACGAGTGTTTTTAGGGTTGTCCATAGGTAGCAATCCAGCGAAGAATGGCTGAAGGGTCCTAAAACAGATGAGGAAAAGGTATAAATCATTATTGGTAAACTCTGTAGGCAGAAACTCCATATAAATGATCAAGCGACGACAATTACTTTAATATATACCGTATTTTTCGCCCTATAAGACGCACCTAGGATTTGGGGGAAGAAAATAAGAAAAAAAAATTTTAAACCAAAAACGCACCATTACAGAGAGTGTGGCATTCCCCTATCCAATTCCCATAGGCAGTGTGGGATGCCCCCATTCCATAGACAGTGTAGCATGCCCCCATCCCATTCCCTGTATATCCAGTGTGGCATCCCCCCCTCCCATTCCCCATATACCCATTGGCTGTGTGGCATCCCCCTCTCCCCACATTCCCATAGGCTGTGTGGCTTTCCCCCTCCCCCCATTAGTATAGGCTGTGTGGCATCCCTCTCTCCCCATTCCCATAGGCAGTGTGGCATACCCCTCCCCCCATTCCCATAGGCAGTGTGGCATCCCCCTCCCCCCATTCCCATAGGCAGTGTGGCATCCCCATCCCCCCATTCCCAAAGGCTGTGTGGCATACCCCTCCCCCCATTCCCAAAGGCTGTGTGGCACCCCCCTCCTCCCATTCCCATAGGCTGTGTGGCATACCCCTCCCCCATTCCCAAAGGCTGTGTGGCACCCCCCTCCTCCCATTCCCATAGGCTGTGTGGCATACCCCTCCCCCCATTCCCATAGGCAGTGTGGCATCCCCCTCCCCCCATTCCCATAGGCAGTGTGGCATCCCCATCCCCCCATTCCCATAGGCTGTGTGGCATCCCCCTCCCCCCATTCCCATAGGCAGTGTGGCATCCCCCTCCCCCCATTCCCATAGGCAGTGTGGCATCCCCATCCCCCCATTCCCATAGGCTGTGTGGCATCCCCATCCCCCCATTCCCATAGGCTGTGTGGCATCCCCATCCCCCCATTCCCATAGGCTGTGTGGCATCCCCCTCTCCCCATTCCCATAGGCTGTGTGGCATCCCCATCCCCCCATTCCCATAGGCTGTGTGGCATACCCCTCCCCCCATTCCCATAGGCTGTGTGGCATACCCCTCCCCCAATTCCCAAAGGCTGTGTGGCATCCCCATCCCCCCATTCCCATAGGCTGTGTGGCATCCCCCTCCCCCCATTCCCATAGGCTGTGTGGCATCCCCATCCCCCCATTCCCATAGGCTGTGTGGCATCCCCATCCCCCCATTCCCATAGGCTGTGTGGCATCCCCCTCTCCCCATTCCCATAGGCTGTGTGGCATCCCCCTCCCCCCATTCCCATAGTCTGTGTGGCATACCCCTCCCCCCCCATTCCCATAGGCTGTGTGGCATACCCCTCCCCCCATTCCCATAGGCTGTGTGGCATACCCCTCCCCCCATTCCCAAAGTCTGTGTGGCATCCCCACCCCCCCATTCCCATAGGCTGTGTGGCATCCCCCTCCCCCCATTCCCATAGGCTGTGTGGCATACCCCTCCCCCCATTCCCAAAGGCTGTGTGGCATACCCCTCCCCCCATTCCCAAAGGCTGTGTGGCCTCCCCATCCCCCCATTCCCATAGGCAGTGTGGCCGCTCTCCCCCCATTCCCACCCCCCTCCCCCCATTAGTACAGGCAGGCGCCATAGTAAAAAAAAAAAAAAAAAACTTAAACTCACCTGTCCGCTGACACCACTGCGCTGAGCGGCCGGCTCCGTGAATGGGGTGGGCGTGGCCTGCGCCGCAGCGTCGACGCAGGCCACGCCCACCCCATTCACGAGCTGGCTCTGTCCCGGCCCCGCCGCTGCGATCGCTGTCTTTTCAGGCAGCGATGACAGCAGCGGGGCCAGAGACAGAGCCCCCGCCGCTCCTCCATCTCCTTCTCCACATGCGATCACGAAGGTCCGGGCAGCGGGTGGGCGTGGCCTGCGCCGGTGCAGGCCACGCCCACCCACTGCCGGGACCTTCGTGCTCGCATGTGCTCTGAGCCCGGCAGCAGATGGAGGAGCAGCAGGGGCTCTGTCTCTGGCCCCGCCGCTGTCATCGCTGCCTGAAAAGACAGCGATCGCAGCGGCGGGGCCGGGACAGAGCCCCCGCCGCTCCTCTGGCCTCTCGCAGTGTGCCAGACAACGCGGGAGCGCCGGGGACGGGTGAGTTTTTTTTTTTTTTAATTTTTTTTTTTAATTTTTTTTTTTTTTTACATTCGCCCGATAAGGCGCACTGACATTTTTCCCCCACTTTTGGGGAAAAATAAGTGCGTCTTATAGGGCGAAAAATACGGTAAATAGGGAAATACAAAAAGGGTAAACATTTTTTTAAAAATATAGAAAAAAATGCAGTTCTGTGAGTACTCACCTGTAGAATTGATTTTAATGGTGTCCTGCTCAGGTCGCTCTATTCTTGCAGTTGACTGCAAGATGAAAACTTGTGGCTCCTCCCGGCTCATACAAAGGCATCTGTCTCCCCAATAATTCCCAGTGGTTGAAAAGCAGTAAAAAACCGAGACATGCCAGAAGGCCAGAGACCTTGTTACTTCACACAGCCTCGGGATGAACTCTCTCAATAAAAAAAAAAAAAACATACAACAGTAATCACCATAAAAAGGCAAAAGAGGATAACAGGGTGGGATGGAGCAAGACACCAAGAAAAATGCAATTCTGTGAGTACTCACCTGTAGAATTGATTTTAATGGTGTCCTGCTCGGGTCGCTCCATTTTTGACAATTGGGACATCCAAAAGCAGTGTCCAAGAAAGGGTGGGATCCCCAGTGAGTAACAGCACGTAGTTCATGACACTACGGCCTTTGTAAAACTTAGTATGAACTGAAGACCAAGTAGCGGCCCTACAAACCTGTTCAACCGAAGCCTGATGCTGAAACGCCCAAGAGGCAACAATAGCTCTGGTAGAGTGAGCAGTGATCCTAAAAGAGGGTCCCTTCCCCTTGGCAGAATACGCTTGCACCACCGCCTGTCTGATCCACCTGCTGATAGTGGATTTGGCTGGAGGCAAGCCCTTCCCTAGGCCCGTCAGGAAGGACAAAAAGAGAATCTGACTTCCTAAAGGATTCCATAGCAACCAGATAGTACTTAAGGGCTCTGACCGCATCCAGGGAATGGAGGGTCCTCTCCTTAGAATTAGAAGGCGCGGAACACAAGGAAGGCAAGACAATGTCCTCATTGAGATGAAAGGCAGAAACAACCTTGGGTAAGAAGTCCGGTTTAAGATGAAAAACCACCTTCTCCTGATGCCGCTCAAAATAAGGAGGCTTCATACAAAGCGCCGCCAGCTCCGAGACGCGACGCACCGATGTGATAGCTACCAAAAAGACCACCTTCAGAGTCAAAATGGATAAAGCAGCATCACACATGGGCTCAAAGGGAGGACCCTGGAGAGCAGAAAGCACCAAATTAAAATCTCACACCGGTAGCATAGGCTTACACGGTGGACGTACATGAGTAACTCCTTGGAAAAAGGTCTTGATAAGTCTATGATTGGCAAAAGATCTTCGCGTCCGTGGCGAGGATCTCTTGACAGAGAGACGAACTTTGGGAGCTTGTGATTGTGTCAGTACGCAAACAGGCCCACGTCTGGCTGACCCCAGCGGCGGCACAGAGCGCGAAAAATCTTCTCTCAGGTTGCTGAGGGACCATTCCCCCAGACGAGAAGACCCCCCGCTCAGGGAGTCTGCCTCCTGGTTCTCCACCCCGGGGATGTAAACCGCTGAGATGCAAGGAACATTCTCCTCCGCCCAAGACAGGATCTGGGTCGCCTCCTTGAGGGCTCGCTTGCTCCGAGTCCCGCCCTGATGATTGATGTAGGTGACCGCCGTCTGATTGTCTGAGCGGACCTGGACCGCATGACCCCGCAGATGGGGAGTCAAATGAAAAAAGGACCAACCGGATCGCTCTCAGTTCCAGGAGATTTATAGGCACGTGAGGCTCCTGAGGGCCCGACTGGCCCTGGAACTTCAGCGATTGCCAAAAACCTCCCCAACTGGTCAGACTGGCATCCGTGGTGACAATCTCCCAACGCGGAGTCAGAAAGGACCTGCCCACTAGAAGATTTCTTGAGTCCAACCACCACGAGAGGGACTGCCTGGCCAGAGGAGACAGAGAGAACTCCTGCTCCAGGGACTCCTGAGTCCGATCTCAAACGTTCAAGAGATTTAACTGAAGAGGTCTCATGTGGAACTGGGCGAAAGGGCACATCCTCGAAGCAAGATACCATGAGGCCCACCAACTTCATCCCCAGACGGCTGGAAGGGTGTGGACACGACAGCAAGGCCCATGCCTGCGTCTGAAGACCCTCCACCTTCTGCTGGGGGAGGAACACCTTAACCTGAGAGGTGTCCAGCGTCATGCCCAGGAAGGACCTCACCAAGGACGGAGTGATCGAGGACTTGGGATAATTGATCACCCAACCTAATTCCTCGAGAGTGGACAACACCGTCTGAGTGTCGCTCTTGGCCTGCTGAAGAGATTGAGTAGCAATCAACAAGTCGTCCAGATAAGGAAGAATGCGAATGCCCTGGCTCCGCAGCAGGGCCATAACACCCGCCAGCACCTTGGTGAACACCCGGGGGACTGAAGAAATTGCAAACGGCAGTGCCACAAATTGGTAGTGCTGATCCTCCACCGCGAACCTCAGAAACTTCTGATGTCCCTGGAATATAGGGACGTGCAGGTAAGCATCCCTGATGTCCACCATGGTCATGAAGTCGCCTGGCCAAAGAGAACCCACCACTGACCGTAAGGTCTCCATGCGCAAGTGTTTGAATCTGACAAATCTGTTGAGACCCTTCAGGTCCAGAATAGGTCTCAGAGTACCATCCTTCTTGGGCACCGTGAAAAGATTGGAATAGAAACCTCACCCCGTTCCTGGTGAGGCACAGGACAAATCACTCCGGACAACAGAAGACATTGGACAGCCAGTCTTAGGCCCTGCGCCGTCAATGGGTTCTGGGAAATCCGCGACCGAAGAAATCTTGGGGGCGGCCAAGCTGCCAACTCTATTTTGTACCCGGAAGACACCACCTCCTGTATCCACAGGACCGAGACGTGCTGTAGCAAGTAGCAGAAGCCATCCCCCCACCCGGATTGGTGAGGGCGCCTCCTCATGCCTGCGGGGCTTTGACAGGGGGATTAGACTTGGACCCCCAGGAGGGATTGGGACGACCGTGGGACCTACCTCGTCCCCAGGAGTCTTGGCGGCCACCAGAAAAGGCGGCGCCTCTTCCCCCTCAAAAGGGCCGAAAGGAAGAAGAGGCCTGAAAGGACCGCACAGACTTCCGACGCTGAGGGAGCCTCCCTTCCTTCGCCTAGAGATCGAGACGCTCCCCGAACAGACGAAGTCCCAGGAAGGGAATCCCAGTGAGGGATTTCTTGGCGGCAACGCCGGCCGCCCACTGTCGCAGCCAGTTAGACCGACCAAGAGCAACCAGCAGGCCTGAAGGCCTGCCGCCAAGCTGGACAGCATCATCCATGGCTGAGATTACAAAGGCAATGAAGTCTGCGCAAGCCAAAAGTTCCTTATACTCCTCCCCTCGCTTGCGAGATCTGGCGATATCCACAAGGCGTCTCACCTTTTTAATGGCAAGGCAGTAGTATCTGGAGACGGCATAACCGAGGTATTGGAGAGCCCCAGAACAGGAGCATCTACCTCCGGGGGGCGGGACCATAGACAAATCAATTCCTCCGAAAAGGGATACCGTCTGTCCAGGCCCTTAGGCCCCGAAGGCAATTTATTAGGCCTCTCACACTCCTTAAAAATCAAATTTGGAGAAGTGACCTTGCTCAGGAAAAATACAACTCTGTGAAGTACTCACCTGTAGAGTTGGTATTATACGCAGACAGCACGTCCTGCTCCAGACATAGTCCTTACATGTGGGTATACCTCCGCCTTCAGCGCCGTGCACTGCAGAACATGAAGAAAACAAGCTCCTCCCGGCCCTACATATACCGGAGGACCTCCCACAAATCCCCAGCATTGAAAAGCAGTGAGAATGAGAGGCCAGGAGAAACAACCACCCAAAACTGGCAAACAATATCAAAGATAACAATCACCAAACAGGGGATCCAGAACAAAGTGAAATCAGGGTGGGGTGGAGCAGGACGTGCTGTCTGCGTATAATACCAACTCTACAGGTGAGTACTTCACAGAGTTGTATTATTCTAAGCAGACAGCACGTCCTGCTCCAGACATAGTCCTTACATGTGGGACATCCAATAGCAGTGTCCGTAAAGAAGGGTGGGATCCCCAACAGAAAGGCAACAGCAAGCAGTTTAAACTACTGCCGCCTGCAGAACCTTGCGGCCAAACACAGCGTCAGCTGAGGCCTTAACATCAACCTTGTAAAACTTTGTAAAGGTGTGAACAGAAGACCAAGTAGCGGCCTTACAAACTTGCTCCACAGAGGCCTGGTGCTGAAAAGCCCAAGAAGCCCCAACAGCTCTAGTAGAATGAGCAGTAAGACGAAAGGGGGGGGAGTCCTCCCCTTAGTAGAATAGGCTTGAACCACAGCCTGACGAATCCATTTACTGATGGTAGACTTGGCGAGAGCCAAACCTTTCCTAGGCCCATGAGGCACAACGAAGAGAGCATCCGTCTTCCTAAAGGCCTGAGTGGTAACCAGGTAAGACTTGACACACCTAACCACATCCAGGGAATGCAAAACCCTCTCATTAGGGTTACTAGGATTAGGGCACAAGGAAGGAAGAACAATATCTTGATTCAAGTGGAATGCAGACACCACCTTAGGCAGAAAGTCCGGCTTGAAGCGAAACACCACCTTATCCCGGTGTCTCTCAAAGTAGGGAGGCTGAATAGACAAGGCAGCCAATTCAGACACACGTCTAACCGAGGTAATAGCTACCAGAAAAACCACCTTGAGCGTGAGAACAGCAAGAGCTGCTTCATGAATAGGCTCAAAAGGAGGACCCTGCAGGGCCGACAAAACCAAATTCAGATCCCAAACAGGAACCATAGGCTTCCGAGGGGGACGCACATGAGTGACCCCTTGAAAGAAGGTCTTGATAAGAGAGTGCTGGGCAAAGGTCTTCTGAAAGAAGATAGACAGGGTCGAAACCTGGCCCTTCAAAGTACTAAGCTTAAGACCTAAGTCTAGACCATGTTGTAAAAACTCCAGCACCCTGGAGACTAAGAATTCCCGGCAGGGAAGAGACCTGGATTCACACCAGTCAATGTAGGCACGCCATACCCTATAATATATAGCAGAAGAAGTCTTTTTCCTGGCTTGCACCATGGTAGCCACTACAGGAGCGGACAAACCCTTTTCCTTCAAGATAGTGGTTTCAATAGTCAAGCCGTCAAAGCCAGAGTTAGTAAATTGGGATGGCGTAGAGACCCTTGAGTCAGAAGGTCTGGTATCCTTGGAAGGTCGTACTGATCTACTGCCATTTGAACCACGTCTGCGAACCACACTCTTCTTGGCCACCTTGGGGCCACCAGAATCGTGGGCACCCCTTCCAGAGCGATCTTGCGTAGCACTCTGCCCAGAAGGGGAATTGGTGGAAACGCATACAGGAGCCGAAACTCCCTCCAAGACATTGACAGAGCGTCCGAGGCCAGAGCCAGAGGGTCCTGAGACAGGGATACAAAGCTCGGGAGCTTGTGATTGTGACGGGACGCAAACAGATCCACGTCCGGGAGACCCCAACGGTGACACAGGGAATGAAATACAGAGTTGGAGAGGGACCACTCCCCCTGATGGGACGACCCCCTGCTCAGGGCATCTGCTAGCTGATTTTCTGCCCCCGGAATGTACACAGCCGAGATGCATTGAACATTGGTCTCTGCCCATGTTAGAATCAGAGACACCTCCTGGAGAGCACCCTTGCTCCGGGTCCCTCCCTGATGATTGATGTAGGATACTGCCGTCTGTTGTATGAGCGTACCTGAATCGCCAGACCCTTCAGGTGCTGGGTCAATTGTTCCAGCACCAATCTGACCGCTCTGAGCTCCAGGACATTGATGGGCAGATGGGCCTCCTGAGGACCCCACCTCCCCTGGAAACGCAGGGACTTCCAGAATCCCCCCCCAGCCCGAGAGACTGGCATCCGTTGTGACCGTCTCCCAGGAGGGAGCCAGGAAGGATCTGCCCCTTGTCAAGTTCCCGTGGTCCAGCCACCACGCAAGGGATTGTCTGACCGAGGAGGGAAGCACCCAGATCTCGTCCAAGGACGCTGGGTCCTTGTTCCAAACTGACAGAAGGTGAAGCTGCAGCGTTCTCAAATGAAATTGTGCAAAGGGCACCGCCTCGAAGCTTGCCACCATCGAGCCCACTAACTGCATTCCCTGCCTGATGGAGGGATGAGGGCTCGAGGGCAGGGACCTCACCTGCGTTGTCAGAGCTTCCACCTTCTGTGGAGGAAGAAATATCCTTGACTGAACTGAATCCAGAATCATCCCCAGAAACGGGGTTACTGAAGACGGGGACAGAGAGGACTTTGGGTAATTGATCACCCAGCTGAAGGACTTCAGGGTGGCCACCACCGACCACGTGTCCAGCTCTGCCTGCTGCAGAGACTGAGATGAGATGAGTATATCGTCCAGGTAGGGCAACACCCTGCCAGGACCTTGGTGAATACCCTGGGAGCTGACGTAAGGCCAAATGGCAGGGCCACGAACTGGTAATGCTGATCCAGCAGTGCAAACCTGAGAAACCTTTGGTGTCCTGGAAACACCGGGACGTGCAGGTAAGCGTCCTTGATGTCCATAGATGTCATGAAGTCCCCTGGGCGCAGCGAGGCAATGGCCGAGCGCAGAGTTTCCATACGAAAATGTCTGTTTCTGACAAATCTGTTTAAGATTTTTAAATCCAGAATGGGTCTGACTGACCCGTACTTTTTGGGCACCGTGAACAGGTTGGAATAAAACCCCACACCCCTGTCTTTTAAGGGAACCTTGCGAATGACCCCGAGGTCTAGAAGATCCTGCACCGCCAGCATCAAGACTTGCGCTGAGGCGGGGTCCTGCGGGATTCGGGACCCGACGAACCTGGTAGGGGGCAGTACAGCAAACTCTATCTTGTAACCGGAGGATACTACCTCCTGAATCCACCGGTCTGGGACATGGCGTCTCCAGACATGCTGGAAATGCTGTAGACGTCCCCCCACCCTGACGGGCGAGGGCGCCCCTTCATACTTGGGGGGTCTTGGGAGGGGCTTTGGGCTTGGGCCCCCAGGAAGAACTGGGGCGGCGTCCTCTGTTCCTGTTCCAGGAATCTGTGCGAGCTCCGGCGAAGGACACCCCTCTGCCCTGCTTAGCCCCACGATAGGGGATCGAGTGGGAGCTTGGGCCACGAAAGGGCCGAATCTGACGCTTGCGCTGGGGCATCTTGCCCCCTTTAGCGAAGATATCTAACTTCTCTCCAAACAAGCGTAGCCCTTTGAATGGAAGCCCCGTGAGAGCCTTCTTGGCGACATTGTCAGCGGCCCACTGGCGTAACCAGACCGCACAACGTATGGCTACCACCAGAGCAGAGGATCTAGCACTCAATTTAACAGCATCATCTGATGCAGACAGGATATAATTGATAAAAGTCTCACAGGTAACTAAGGCATTGGCAGAGTCAGACGGCAAGTCATCTGCCCCTTCAAGGGCAGTCTTCACCACAGTCCTGAGTGCCACCGCCGTGATGGCTAAGGCACAAACCGGGCGGAGCGAGGCTCCCCCAAACGCAAAGGCATGACATGCCAGTTGATCAACCTGCCGATCCTCCAGATCCCGCAGCGTAGTAGTGTCAGGGGAGTGCATAATCGAGGTATTGGACAGACCAAGGATCGGGGCATCGACTTCGGGCGGCGAAGTCCAACACTTGATCAGGTCAGCAGGGAATGGATACTTCTTATCCACAGTCTTAGGAACCCCCTGGAGTTTGCTGGGATGTTCCCACTCCTTTAAGACGAGATTATTGAAATGAGTTTGTTCAGGAAACTCCAACCGCACTCTAGCGGTATGGAACAGGTCACCCCTTTGCCGAGGAGCCGCAGGCGGGGGAGAGAGGGATAAAATACCATTTTGTGAGTACTCACCTGAAAAATGGATATTGTCAGTGTGCCACACACCCTGCTTCCCCATTAATTCTTACGATCGGGTTACTCACCAGCAGGTGACGACGTTGCAGAGAGGAAATCTTGTAACGAGCCCCCTTCCGGCCTATATATACCTGGTACCTCCCACTTAACACCAGTGATTTAAAAAGCAGAAAGACAAGGTACCAGTAAATCTAACGGTAACCTCAAAATAAATAAAAGCTTCACTATATAAAGGATTCGGGATACCGAAAACGGCGGGTGAAGCGGGGTGTGTGGCACACTGACAATATCCATTTTTCAGGTGAGTACTCACAAAATGGTATTATTCTCAGTGTGCCACACACCCCGCTTCCCCTTTAATTCTTACGATCGGGACATCCAAAAGCAGTGTCCACAAGGGATGGGTATCCGAAGGCAAAAATGAAGCATAACTTAAATGATTGCAGTCTGCAGAACTTTGCGGCCAAAAACAGCATCCGCTGAGGCCCGCACATCAACCTTGTAAAACTTAGAAAAAGAAGACCAAGTAGCGGCCTTACAAACTTGTTCAACAGAAGCTTGGTGCTGAAAAGCCCAAGATGCTCCAACGGCGCGAGTAGAATGAGCAGCGATACGAAAAGGGGCAACTTTCCCCTTAGCAGAATAGGCTGCAATAATGGCCTGACGTATCCATTTGCTAATGGAAGATTTGGCCGGCGCCAAACCCTTCTTAGGCCCACAGGGCACAACAAAAAAGGCATCCATTTTACGAAAAGGAGACGTAATAATCAAATAGTACTTAACACAGCGTACTACATCCAAACAATGCAAAACCCTCTCTTTGTCATTCTTAGGCTTAGGACACAAGGAGGGAAGAACAATATCTTGATTCAAATGAAAAGCAGAAACAACCTTAGGAAGAAAGTCTGGTTTGAACCGAAAGACCACTTTATCCTGATGCCTCTCAAAGTAGGGCGCCTGAATAGACAAGGCTGCCAACTCCGAGACACGCCGAACCGAAGTGATAGCTACCAAGAAGACAATCTTCTGAGTCAGGGTAGACAAAGCAATATCTTGCAAAGGCTCAAAAGGAGGAGCCTGAAGAGCAGAAAGAACCAAATTCAAGGGAGTAATGGTTTCCTGGGAGGCCGCACACGCGTAACCCCCTGGAAAAAAGTTTTAACTAAAGGATGAAGCGCAAAACGCTTCTCAAAAAAGATAGATAAGGCAGAAACTTGCCCTTTCAAAGTACTTAGCTGAAGACCAGAGTCCAGCCCAGATTGTAAAAACTCCAGAATCCTGGAGACCGAAAAGACCCTACAAGGAAAAGATCTACTCTCACACCAAGCGATACAGGCTTTCCAAGTCCTATAGTAGATGATAGAAGAAGACCTCTTCCGGGCAAATCTTCTAAAAGATTCCTTACCGACGCCAGGAGCCCCTGTGCGGCCAAAGGATCGATGGGCACCCGAGACCGAAAGAAACGTGAAGGAGGGCGAGACTCGAACTCCAGTTTGTAACCGGACGACACCACCTCCTGGATCCATCTGTCCGGAACCTCCTGGTCCCAAACCTGGGAGAAGTGTCGCAATCGTCCCCCCACCCGCATGGGTGAGGGCAGCCCCTCATTGCTGAGCGGGCTTACCAGCAGGTTTGGGCTTGGCGCCCCAGGACTGAGCGGGACGGCCACGGCCCCTCCCCCGGGTCCAACCTGCACCTCTGGTAGCGGGAAAGGAAGCCCCCCTACCCACTCTCAATCCCCGAGAGGAAGGTCTAAAGGCACTTGCACCCCGAAAGGGGCGACGAGGCCTCTTGCGTTGAGGCAATTTACCACCTTTTGCAACTGAGTCTAATTTATCACCAAACAGTCGCAAACCCAAAAAAGGAAGTGCTGTGAGCACCTTTTTAGAGACCAAGTCCGCCGCCACTGGCGCAGCCACACTGACCGACGAATAGCCACCAGCATTGCCGCTGTCCTGCTACTCATCGCCAGAGCATCGTCCTGAGCGGTCAGGACAAAGGAAATAAATGACTCACACTGATTAAGAGCACTAAACTCATCACAAGCGGAATCAAGATCTGCGCATAGATCCCGAATAATGGACCTAACTGCCAACAGAAGAAGCGCCGAAGCACACACCGGCCGCATCGTCGATCCGGCACTGATAAAACCATGGCGAGCATACTGGTCAATCCGACGATCCTCACCATCCTTAATGGCAGTGGTGTCAGAAGAATGTACCACAGCCGTGCTAGACAGCCCTAACACAGGGGTATCGACGTCAGGGGGAACTGACCAAAGCTTCACCAATTCCTCCGGAAAAGGATAGCGTTTATCCCAACTAGAAGGGATTCCAGCCAGTCGCGTGGGTTGTTCCCATTCCTTAAGCACAACCCTCTCAAAGTGTTGTTGCCTGGGAAACACCAAACGCGGCTGAGGCACACCAAACAACTCACCCTTTGGCAGGGCGACTGCCTCAGGCGGATCCAAATTCAAAATTTCAAACATTTGAGCCAAAATGGAGGGGGTGTCAAGGGATACCCCCGTAGCCTGATCGCCAACAGCATCGATCTCTAGCTGGTCTGCAGGCTCATCTGACTCCACAAGGAGTTCCCCCTCCTCGTCCAGGGAATAATCGGACCAATCCACAACTTCGCACCTCTCATCCTCCGAAGCAGGAGCTGCCGGAGAAAGGTGTTTCCGCTTTGCTGTAGCCTTCTGAGCTACTTTGGCGGAAAATATCTTCTCGAGGTTGGTCAATCCCGCACACACCTCGGATTGCGAATCCCCACTTTTGACAATGTCACACGGGGTCCGGAATAGGGAGGGGGGGGGGGTAGGAGATGACGGAAGCTGTGAGGAGCCAGAAGCCGGAGCGACCGACTGACGCACAATATTCTGCTTTGCACAAGGAATGCATAATATAACATCATCGCCTGGGAGCGGAGTCCCACAACCCCCACACAGCCTAGATGGCCCAGAAGAGCCATTTCCGGTATTGTCGGAAGCCTCCATATGGTGATTTTATGGTATTCGCAACAACCGTGGGTTTAAGGCATAAAGCCACCCGGGATGCCCCTTTAAATTAATGTCCCGGGAAGGGAGGATTAAATTTTAATTATCCCTTTTTTTTTTTTTTTTAATTTCCCAATTTAGAGTAATAAGACTATCCCAGGATCCGTGGGGAAAGAGACAACAGTAAGATCCCCAGAAAAAAAGGGGCAGCATGCAGTACAAACATTCATACAGAAAACAGCATACAAATACATTGTAAAAAAAAAAAGCCCCAAAGCGCTTAAGAGGCCAGCCAATATACACTTCAAAACAAGCTGAAACAATCCTAGTATAAACAGAACGGCCCCACACAAGGTGAGGCCGCTTACCTGAACAAGCATGAAGAGCAAAGGCAGCAGCAGCAGTGGTCTGAAACACCACTTCCTGCAGCTGAGTCCCCCACACCTGACTCCTGATTAGAAGGAGGAAGTGCGGCGGGGCCGAGCCACGAGTCAACCAGCTCAGGCCACGCCCCCTCATCGCGTCATCAGGGCCCCGCCCCCTTAATTCAAACAGTGCGGCCCGCCAAATGGCGGTGCCGCATACAGAGAGGGCACCCCGACGCCCTCGCGTTAGTGGGGGGGTGGGGGTGGGGAGTACAACCCTGGCAGTTCAGGCCGTGCGCCTGAAACTGCCGACAGCGCGGCCCGCCAATGGCAATGGCGGTGCTGCAAACAGAGAGGGCGCCCCGACGCCCTCGGATCAGTGGGGGGGGGAAAACATATACACAATACATAGTTTTAGCAGGTCAGGCCGCGTGCGTGCATCCCGCGGCGCTGAGCCTGACTGTTAATACTTCAACACACAAGTAAAGTAAAACACCACATGCATAAAATACACCCCCCAAACCCCCCCGCCACCCCCCCACAGTGAAGGGAGAAGGGACCGTAACGGGAGAGAAAGGGGCCAAGGGGAACCTCGGGACAGGGGCATCCCAAATCCAGATCACCATGCCGGATAGCCGCATTGCCCCATGCGTGAGGTCGAGCGGAGGAGATAAGCTCCTAGGCACCTATAGTGCCATCTACCGTTTGCCCAGTGAGCAGCCTGGGCTGGGAGGCTTCCATTAACCATGTAGGTAACAAACAATCAAACTGGGCAGAAATAGACCAAAAGGGGGTGCCGGGGCAAGACCCCGGCTACCTGCAAGCAGGAGACTTCTTTCTTCTGTCTTGTCGCCATGCAGAGAGAAAAAACACTGGTGTTAAGTGGGAGGTACCAGGTATATATAGGCCGGAAGGGGGCTCGTTACAAGACTTCCTCTCTGCAACGTCGTCACCTGCTGGTGAGTAACCCGATCGTAAGAATTAAAGGGGAAGCGGGGTGTGTGGCACACTGAGAATAACATCAAAGATCTGGGCCAGCAATCTATCAACGTCATCCTGGGACCAAAGATCAGATCCAGATTCATCCCGACTCCTGGACTCATCGTCGTAGGACCCCCGAGTCAGAAAACAGTTCCCCTTCCTCTGAGGGGGAGTGTGCATAAGACAAATGTAAATCGTCAGATTCCACAGGAAGAATAGTGGCTTCAGGATTCAAGTGGCGCTTTTTAGCGGTAGCCTTGCGCGCCAAGGAGCCAGCGACTAAACTTTCCACGCTAGCCAGTCTAGCGGCAAAATCGGCATGAGAGTCCCCACTAGTATTGGGGGTTAGACTCGGGCTTGGGGGAGTAGGAGAAACAAGGCGAGGCGCGAGCCCGGCCTCGGAAGAGGCGGGGAGGCTAGCTAGCGCCTGCTGGGCACAAGGGACGCAGACCCGTACATTGTCACCACTGCTAGGTGTGACCCCACAAGCTACACACAGACGGGCGTGTCCCGAAGGAACCCCGTTCATGATCTCCTGAGATGCCTCCATATGGTGATTATTATATTCAATATGCCAGTAGGGATTGACGCTGTAAAGCAACCCCGGATGCCCCAAACACCCGCTGGGAAGTGGGAGTGATTTGTTAAAAGGTTCTGGACCGGACTCTACGCCGGGCCGGGAGAAGCCACCGAGGTCCGCGGTCTGAAAGACACAAGGGGAACAGGGATGTCAGAGCCAAGCGCGAAGAAGTCAAAGCTAGAAAAGGGATCGCCCATGAGGGCACTTACAGAACAGCGAGGGGAGGACCGTCTTCACCACGCGCATGTGAGAAGGAAACGGCGCCAAGCGAACCTCGAAGGGCGGGCCAGAGCAGACGATGACGCGGAACTGAACTGAACCACACACACACCCCCCCCCGGAGAGCGCGAAGCTCGAAGGCGCGCAGCCAATCAGAAGCGACAGATATTGTCAGGGAGAGCGCAGCTCTGACTCCAAGGACCAATTAAGACAATGGTTGACTAGTGTGATTAGGGCAAGGATTAGCCGACGTACACATGACCCCCCCCCCTCTTTTTTCCCCCACTAACGGGGGAATCTAGGGAGGAAGGTGATCCAATATACTGGGTTCACCGCTACACCGGGCGAGGGGCACTAGTGCGGGAGGGGCATCCAATAGAAGGCTCACCATACGCCTTAACCGCCTACCCTATGGAGGGGGATTGCAGTGGAGTCTAGCTCCATAAGCACACTAGGTGCTGCCTACCTTCACCCGACCATGTTCTGCAGTGCACGGCGCTGAAGGCGGAGGTATACCCACATGTAAGGACTATGTCTGGAGCAGGACGTGCTGTCTGCTTAGAATAACAAGACGCTGTCTCTCGCCGAAAAAGTTCCCCCTGCCTCCTCTTGGCCGCCTTCGGGGGAACAATGTGCAAGGTATCAAACACCACGGACAACAGCTTTTCCGTGTCATCGTCCGAGGAGGACTCCGGGTCACTGTCAAAGCCACCCGGGCGGTCCCCTGAGGAGTCAGAATCATGAAATAACTCACCCTCCTCCATAGAGTCTCGGCCACCGAAGGCCTCATAATTGTCGTCATCATCGGCAAAAAGGGGATAAACCGGCTCCAAATTCCGCTTCTTACCCAAAGCCTTGCCGGCGGGCCAGGCAGGACAATTGTCGCTCAAGACTGGCCACACGTAACGCCAAGTCCGATTGATACCCCCTGCTGGCTTCCCCCTCACTGGGAGCTAAATGCAGGCGCAGATAGGACTGGGGAGAGTAGCGCTCGCCCCATCCTGTTCCGAAATGACGCTTTGGGTGCAGGGGACACAAACAGCACTGCAGCCGCTCAAAGGGCATGTACCACAAATGAGACAAAGCTTAGCCCGCCCCAAGGGGCCCCCAAGCTCGCTATCCCCAGAAGCCTCCATTATGGTGATAAGTAGCCAATAAAAACGGGTAACAAGCACTAAAGGCCCAAACCCGGACTATCCCCCAATAATAGCCCCAAAAAACCCGAGGGGGGGGGGTGGATGATCCGGGAGGAACCACAGTAATGAGTAATATGGGGCCCGCCAGAAAGACACAAGGGGGAACACACATGAGCATCCCACAGCGCATGCCCCACAACAATATAGAAATATATAAATGTATAAAATATATCAAAAATATTAGACCGGACTCACGGACCAGAGGATCAATGTGCTGACAGACAACACGCAGGCAGACCAGCGCAGCACAGATGATGGAGCCCCAGACGGAAGAAGCGAGGATCAGTGTGTCACCACGCAGGAGGAGGGAAAATTGCGGCGGAAGCAGGCCCAGGCAGCGCCGCGATGACGAGGAAAGCGTCATCACATGGCCCCCCCCCCCCCCCACAGCGTGCGAAATCCGGTCGCTAGGGAAGGCGAAAATGGCGGCCGGAGAAGAAGGGACAGGCAGCGAGGGTCCCCCCCTCTCCCGCTGCGGAGGGCAGTCGGCTCCTGTAACGAGCGGAGAAGACAGTGTCGCAGGTCCGCCGCCCTCAAGTAAGGGCGTTTTGGCGTCCCCCCGACGCCAGAACGCCAGGGAGGCAAGAGGGGCAGGAGCAAGGAAGATGAGTATCAGACCAAGGTGAAACACAAGTAAAATCACCAGACACATAATGAAAAGCACATACCAAATAAAGCATGTGGGCTACATAAGGGCATAAGAGGTCCCTAGGTGATTCTTCCCCCCCCCCCCCCCCCCCCCATATAGGCTCACCATAGCCTATGGCCGGCTACCCTTTGGGACAGGGTCTGCGGCCCAGAGCCTAGCTCTGTGAATGCCTGACCCTCTGCGTTCCCCTACCGTCACCTGATCCGCAGCCAGGGATTGGGAGGCAGAATGGGTCCCGGAAGCAGGTGGGAATAGAGCTGCAGTGGCCGACAGGCTTGGGATGCCCCGCTCGCCTGCGATATCCATAGAGAGATAGCATTCCACCTTCACAGTCCGACTGCAAGAGAACTCTGGGGATTCTTGGGGAGACAGATGCCTTTATATGAGCCGGGAGGCTCATTTTGCAGTCAACTGCGCCACCTGGTGGTGGATAACCCAATTGTCAAGAATGGAGCGACCCGAGCAGGACACCAAGAAAAAAGGAGAGCAAAGCCCTCAGGAGCCGGCATCGGATGCTCCCAGCTGTGTAAAACCCCTGGGATCACATGGCAGCATTCAGATAGGCTGTAAGCAAGAGCACCTTGGGCTAGGGCTCGTCTCGCCACCTGCATATAAATCCAGCATAGGCAGCAGGAGTAGCCACATCCCCGTTTCTCTGCAGTTTACGGTGCGTTCCCGCCTCCAGCCTATTTGATTATTTTCAGCTGCTGCAGGGATGCCGGGGATGTGGCCATGGCATGTGATCCCTGGAAAGGTAAGCGGACCTGCCAAGGGGGTTCACACAGTGGTGAATCCTGAATCAGGATGCATTAGTTGGGTAGACCTGAATATGCATTTTCCGATGGCTTTAGGCAACCCCTGTGTTTCGGTCATTCGACCCCCGTGGGGGTCCCGACCCACAGGCTGAGGACCGCTGCTCTAACAGGAAGTGTGCCGCGCTGGCCATTCACAAATGTCTGGCGCGGGCATGAGCCCTGCTAGAGGGATAGCGGGATGTGACCGCTGCTCTTAAGACGTGCCGTGGGATCGGGAAACAAGGTAAGTGAATGGGGCAGCCTGGGGGGTTTCACACAGTGGGGCAACCCGATTTTGGGGGGGGGGAATCGATTGGCCCGGGAATCTGATC
Organism: Gastrophryne carolinensis; assembly: GCA_027917425.1. Lineage (NCBI taxonomy): Eukaryota > Metazoa > Chordata > Amphibia > Anura > Microhylidae > Gastrophryne > Gastrophryne carolinensis. The sequence goes on from CM051240.1 coordinate 238,872,129, forward strand.
GGTGTAGGTTTTGGTTCACTTTAAGGAATATTTGCATTATAAAAGAGCACTGTAACAGCTTGAGTTATACCTAAAAACCCCTTTGACTATCCTGGGTTTTAGTCTTTGCCCCCTGTGTGAAGCCCCCTAGGTCGCTCAATCTCGCTCAATCTCCCTTCCCCGATGCGTTTTCGGGTGACCTGGGGGGTTTCACATAGCGGGGCACCCGGGGGAGCAAGTATGCCTGCCCAGACTCAAAGGTGGGTTTTGGTACACTTTAATAAAGACATTAGGAGGTTTACAGTAATAAGTTGCATGCGCCCAAAATTAATTAAAGTGGCAGATTTTGGGTCACCTGAACAGTGAAAGATAAATAAAGAGGCCAGAGCAAGGGTTGCTAGTTGGGGGTAAGCATTTGGTCTTGAGGGTGTGCTCTCTTGAAATCAGCTCTCTGTTTGCCAGGAAAAAATACAGCAAACTGACACTGCCAAGACAACCCAGCCAGATATACTCACATATCCTTAAGCCTTGCATTGAGTTTCGGGAGACCCATATATTCACACAACTCCTGGAAGAATATTTTCACAAATATGCGACTAGAGGACGTGGTGGTTTCTTCACTGAGATTTATGCACTCCATGACCTAGAACACATCAGCATTTTTCATATTTAACCATAACATACAATCCAAAAAAGACAATTCTGTGAGTACTCCCCTGTAGAATTGCTTTTACTATGCATGGCACGGCCTGCTTCACAAAGTCATAACATCTGGGATTCCGCCACAAGGTGGCGCAGTGGCACTGCAGAAGAGTTGTGGCTCCGCCCGGTACCATATAAAAACGGAATCACCATAGACTTATCCAGTAGCTGACAAGCAGTGATACAAGAACCGGGAACAAATAAGGATAACAACCCCAACTAAATTTGAACAATCACCATAAAGAGGCAACCAAGAACAAAGTAACAAGGGTGGGGTGAAGCAGGCCGTGCCATGCATAGTAAAAGCAATTCTACAGGTGAGTACTCACAAAATTGTCTTTTTCCTAGTGCATGGCACGGCCTGCTTCACAAAGTCATAACATTTGGGACATCCAAAAGCAGTGTCCATAAAGTAGGGTGGGATCCCCAAAAAGAAAGTAACAGACGGTTTAGACCACCACCGCCTGGAGTACCTTGCGGCCAAAAGCAGCATCAGCTGAGGCCTTAACATCAACTTTGTAAAACTTGGAAAAAGTATGAACAGAAGACCAAGTTGCGACCTTACAAACTTGTTCAACAGAAGCTTGGTGCTGAAAAGCCCAAGACGCACCAATAGCACGAGTGGAATGAGCAGTAACCCTAAAAGGAGGAACCTTCCCCTTAGCAGAATAGGCCTGCTCCACCGCCTGGATGATCCACTTGCTGATAGTGGATTTAGCTGGAGGCAGACCCTTGCTAGGTCCAGCAGGAACAACAAAAAGAGCATCAGATTTCCTGAAAGACTCAGTAGCAACCAAATAAAACTTCAGGGCCCTGACAACATCCAGAGAATGAAGCGTCCGCTTCTTGGAATTAGCAGGATTAGGACACAGAGAAGGCAAAACAATGTCCTGATTGAGATGAAAAACAGACACAACCTTAGGCAAGAAATCCGGCTTAAGCCGAAACACCACCTTATCCCGATGCCGCTCAAAATAAGGAGGTTTGATGGAAAGAGCAGCCAGCTCAGAGACTCGCCTGACAGAAGTAATGGCCACCAGGAAGGCCACTTTAAGAATCATAACGGGCAAGGCAGCCCCACTGATGGCTCAAAAGGAGGACCCTGCAGAGCAGACAACACCAAATTTAGATCCCAAACAGGTAGCATAGGTTTACGTGGTGGACGCACATGAGTAACTCCCTGAAAGAAAGTCTTGACCAACCGGTGATTGGCAAAAGACCTGTGGAAGAAAATTGCCAGGGCTGACACCTGTCCCTTGAGGGTACTAAGCTGAAGGCCCGAATCCAAGCCATGTTGCAAAAAATCCAGAATCCTGGGAATAGAAAACACCCTACAAGGCAGAGACCTAGACTCACACCAGGCAATGTAAGCATGCCAAATCCTATTGTAGATTGTGACAGACTCTCTGCCCCTTTGGACTTTACATAGGTTCATTACTTTCATTTTCTTAAGCATGTTACAGACTGCCATTGTGTTGATTGATTACATCACAGACAATGGCATTGTTCTGATTGATTGTGTTACAGACTGCCATTGTTCTGATTGATTGTGTTACAGACGTCTATTGCGTTGCTGATTGCGTCACCGGCAGAGTTGAGGGATTGTGTGCCCTGCTCCCATTGGTCTGTGTATTTGTCATGCAGTCCTCCATCAGGTCCATGGGGGAGGTCCCCTTGCATGGAGGCTTGCATATAAGGCCCAGTGTGGCACTAATAAAGTCAAGTTCATCTTCACCCTCAATACTGAGTTCTGTCTCTTATTGGGGGAAACGCTATATTACAATTCACTAGCCCTTGTAAGGGCTGTTCCTGTTTCCTCACCAATGACTCTGGGATTCCTGCAGCACCTCTCACCATTGGGAAAAGGACGTCTCTGGCGGGGAAGTCCTCCGGCGATAAAGGTTATCGCTACAATTGGTGGCAGCGGTGGGATGGTCCTTTCTACCCAGAGAGAGTGCTACCCTGATGGAGAGTCAGTATGACAAGTTGAAAAGGCTGACCCTGAAGGATCTACTCGAGAGCTGGGGAAGGTCGGCTAGCAACCGCCCACGTCAGGAACTGATAGCCGAGCTGATCGAAATGGATCGTGCAGCAGTGAGGACCGAAACCAATATAGAGGCCGATGAAGACGCTGCTCTCGTTCAAGCGGTTCGGAACAGATTGTCGGTCTATGGCCCGAATCCATCACAGGAACTGATCGACCGAGTCTTTGCCGCAGCGGAGGCAGAGGCCAGTAAGCGAAGGGAAGATCGGCGACTTTCAACCCAGCAGCCTCTCAGCCTCAGTTACACTGGGGGGAGAAAGATTCCATTTGCAGCATTTAAGTCCTTCCAGGAAAGTGACGACGAGATTGACGGATTTTTGGCCGATTTTGAACGGCAGTGCGCTTTACACCGGGTACCCACGGAGGAATGGGTCACCATATTATCAGGGAAACTATCTGGGAAAGCTTCCGATGCTTTCCGGGCCATCCATGATGCGGACATACCACACTACCATCTGGTAAAGGAGGGTTTGTTAGCCCGGCACGCTGTCACCCCGGAAGCCTACAGTTGTTTTTACTAGAACATTTTCTCAATGCCTTGCAACCAGAGCTAAGAGAGTGTGTACAAGACCAGCACCCTGTGAGTTCATATGTGTGTGTACAAGACCAGCACCCTGTGAGTACAACTGTGTGTGTGTGTGTGTGTGTGTGTGTGTGTGTGTGTGTGTGTGTGTATCATCTTCACCCTCAATACTGAGTTCTGTCTCTTATTGGGGGGAAACGACAAGACCAGCACCCTGTGAGTACATGTGTGTGTACAAGACTAGCACCCTGTGAGTACAACTGTATGTGTGTACAAGACCAGTACCCTGTGAGTACATGTGTGTGTACAAGACCAGCACCCTGTGAGTACAACTGTGTGTGTGTGTGTGTGTGTGTGTGTGTACCATCTTCACCCTCAATACTGAGTTCTGCCTCTTATTGGGGGGAAACGACAAGACCAGCACCCTGTGAGTACATGTGTGTGTGTACAAGACCAGCACCCTGTGAGTACATGTGTGTGTACAAGACCAGCACCCTGTGAGTACAACTGTATGTGTGTGTGTACATCTGTGTGTACAAGACCAGCACCCTGTGTGTACAACTGTATGTGTATACAGGCCCGGTAGACAAAGCGGTAATGCAGATGGATTATCCCGGCAAACAAAACTCTGCCCATAACAAGAGTCCGGACAGCCCCACGTTAACCCGAACAGGGTCAATCCGGGTCTGCCGGGTGTTCCACAAAAAGGGGGCATTGTGACAGACTCTCTGGCCCTTTGGACTTTACATAGGTTCATGACTTTCATTTTCTTAAGCATGTTACAGACTGCCATTGTGTTGATTGATTACATTACAGACAATGGCATTGTTCTGATTGATTGTGTTACAGACTGCCATTGTTCTGATTGATTGGGATGGCAAAGCTGTCCCTGAGTAAGCAGATCTGGATTCTTGGGCAGGACATACTGATCCACTGCCAACAGCAGGACATCTGCGAACCACGCCCTCCTTGGCCAGCAGGGGGCCACCAGAATGGCTGGTACCCCTTTCTGGGCTATCTTGCGCAGCACCCTGCCCAGCAGAGGAAGGGGAGGGAACACATACAGGAGCCGAAACTCCGTCGGCGACGGCCAGAGGGTCCCGTGACAGGGAGACAAACCTGGGAAGCTTGTGATTGTGGCGGGACGCAAACAGATCCACATCCGGAAGACCTCACCGGTGACACAGGGAGTGAAATACCTTGTTGCTGAGAGACCATTTCCCCAGCAGAGAAGTCCCCCTGCTCAGGGAGTCTGCCTCCAGGTTCTCCACCCCCGGAATGTAAACCGCCGAGATGCAAGGCACATTCTCTTCCGCCCAAGACAGTATCAGGGACACTTCCTTGAGGGCTCGCTTGCTCTGAGTCCCTCCCTGATGATTGATGTCGGCAACTGCCGTCTGGTTGTCCGAGCGGATCTGAACAGCCCGACCCCGAAGGCGTGAGGTCAGCTGAGCAAGAACCAACCTGATCGCCCTCAGTTCCAGAACATTGATGGGAGCATGGGCCTCCTGGGGGCCCCATTGACCCTGGAACTGCAGAGACTTCCAAAAGCCCCCCCCCCCCAACCTGTTAGACTGGCATCTGTGGTGACAGTCTCCCAACACTGGGGCAGAAAAGTCCTGCCCCCTAGAAGGTTCCTTGAGTCCAGCCACCACAAGAGGGACTGTCTGGCCAGGGGGGACAGAGCAAATTCCTGATCCAGGGACGCAGGGTCCCGATTCCAAACAGACAGAAGGTGCAACTGAAGAGGCCTCATATGAAACTGAACAAAGGGGACCGCCTTGAAGCAGGACACCATCAGACCCACTAACTGCATCCCCTGCCGGATGGAGGGATGGGGACACAAGAGCAGAGCCCGAGCCTGCTTCTGAAGGCCCTCCACTTTCAGATGGGGCAGGAAAACCTTGATCTGAGAGGTATCCAGAGTCATGCCCAGAAAGGACCTCACCAAAGACGGAGACAGTGAAGACTTGGTATAGTTGATCACCCAGCCGAAGGACTCGAGAGTGGAGGTCACCACCTGATTATGCCTCTTGGCCTGCCGAAGAGACTGAGCCGCAATCAGAATGTCATCCAGGTAAGGAAGGATGCGAATGCCCTGATGCCGCAGCAGAGCCATCACGCCCACCAGCACCTTGGTGAACGCCCGAGGCGCCGAGGTGATACCGAAAGGTAAGGCCACAAACTGGTAATGCTGATCCTCTAGAGCAAACCTGAACGAAGAGCCGAACGAAGAGTCTCCATGCGAAAGTGCTAGAACCTGACAAACCTGTTGAGACCCTTCAAGTCCAGGCCTCAGGGACCCGTCCTTTTTGGGGACCGTGAACAAATTGGAGTAGAAACCCTGACACCGTTCCTGGGAAGGCACCGGGCAAATGACTCCTGACTCCAGCAGACGTTGAACCACAAGGCGCAACCTCTGAGCTGACAGAGGGTTGTGAGGCATCCGGGATCTGAGGAATCTGGGGGGCGGCCAGGCTGCAAACTCTATCTTGTAACCAGAGGAAACCACCTCCTGAATCCACCGTTCTGAGATGCAGAGTCTCCAGACGTGAGCAAAGAGCCAAAGCCATCCCCACACCTGGATGGGTGAGGGCGCCTCCTCATGCCTGAGGGGGCTTGGGAGAAGGTTTGGGCTTGGGATCCAATGAGAGACCGGGACGACCACAGGATTTGCCACGGCCCCAAGACCCCCTGCGGGTACCTGAAAAGAGGGACCCTCGACCTCCTCTGGGAGTACAAAAGGAGGAGACTGAAGCAGATGGCCTCGAAAAGGCCGAGGCTGCCTCCTACGCTGAGGCAGCCTACCATCCTTGGCTAAAACGTCCAGGCGCTCACCAAAGAGCCGCAGCCCCAAGGGGAGTCCAGTGAGACTCTTCTAAGCAGCAGCGTCAGCTGCCCACTGGCGCAACAACCAAACGGCGCATAGCCACCAAGAGGGCAGAGGCCCTACCATTCAGCTGTACTACATCGTCCATGGCAGTAAGAATAAAGGCAACGAAATCGGAGCACAGCAAAAGGGTCCTATACTCATCCCTTCCAGCTGTAGCGCCAGCAAGGAGACGATTGTTCAGTCTCTTAAGAGCAATAGCAGTTATGGCAGCGGCACAGGACGGACGCAAACCAGCCCCCACAAAGGCAAAGGCATGGCAGGCCAGCTGATCCATACGCCGGTCCTCGCTGTCCCGCAGTGTGGTAGTGTCAGGGGAAGGCATAACAGAAGTGTTGGACAATCCAAGAACGGGCGCGTCTACCTCGGGGGGACCCAACCACCGCTTAACCAAATCAGCAGAAAAGGGATACTTCTTATCCAAACCATTAGGCACCGCGGGCAATCTACTAGGACATTCCCACTCCTTGAGCACCATATTAGTGAAATGACTCTGCTCAGGGAACTCCAGACGCTGCTTAATAGTACGAAAAAGCTCACCCTGCTTCCTCTTAGCCACCTCGGGGGGGGGGGGGGGGGGGGGGGGGGGGCAATGTGTAAAACCTCAAAAATGTAAAACAGATTAGCAGTGTCCTCAGGAAACCAGGAATCCTCAGACTCAGACCCAGGGTCACTGTCATGGCCCACCTGCTGGCCCCCAGAGAAGTCAGAGCCCGGGAAAAGCTCCCCCTCCTCCAGGGAATAACGTTTATCAAAAAGATCAATGTCCTCCTGCTCCTCAGTAAACAGTGCAGGCGAGGAAGTCAGGTGCCGCTTCTTGCTAGAGGCCTTACGCTGGACAGGCCTGGCAAGCTGTCTTTCAATGCTGGCCACACAAAGTGCCAAATCAGATTGTGACCCCCTGCTAGAGTCCCCCTCACTGGGGGCTAAATGCAGGCGCGGCGGAGTAGGCGATGCCGAAGGGGGCGCAGAGCTTGGTAAAGAAGCAGGCAGCCCAGACTGAATCAAAAGGACAGCCTGGGCGCACGGCCCACACGCCGTGACGTCATTACTGATAGGGGATACCCCACACATGGAACACAGCCGGGATTGTCCCGAAGGACCCCCGAGCACGTTATCCCCAGAAGCCTCCATATGGTGATTAATACAGGCGCAATATGCCAGCACAGGGTAAAGGCTAATAAAAGCCACCCGGGATGCTCCCCCCCCCGAGGGATGCCCCCAGAATCAGGGGAGATGAAGGCGGGGGAGTAAGGAGCAGGACCGGGAGAAACCACAACCCACGGGTGTCCCGCCTGAAAGACATAAGCAAACATACATAAGTATCCCGCAGCCCATGCCCCAAGGATAACCAAAAAACCCAGAGGGGACTCACGGACCAAGCAGGACAAGGATCGGCAGCCGCCAGACCACCCGAGGAAGCGTCGCAGGCAGAAATCACCGCCGCAGCCCAGGGATTGAGGAGGGCCCCAGACACGCAGCAGAAGATGGCGCCGACAGAGGAACCTTGAGGGGCGGGCCGCGGGAGAACGACGCGATACGTGTCATCCGCCGGCACCCTCCCCCCCCGAAGAGTGCGAAAACGGCGCTCACGTGACCTTGCCGACGTCATCCCCACAGTGAAAAACGCCTCACAAATATAGCACCGCCACGGAGCGCAGTAGAAAGCGGCGGCAAAAATACCATTTTGTGAGTACTCACCTGAAAAATGGATATTGTCAGTGTGTCACACACCCCGCTTCCCCTTTAATTCTTACGATCGGGTTACTCCACCAGCAGGTGGCGATGTTGCAGGGAGAAGTCTTGAAAACGAGCCCCTTCCGGCCTATATATACCTGGGACCTCCCACTTAACACCAGTGATTTAAAAAACCGGAAAGACAAGGTACCAGGAAATCCAACGGTAACCTCAAAATAAAGAAAAGCTTCACCATATAAAGGATCCAGGATACCAAAAAGGGTGGGTGAAGCGGGGTGTGTGACACACTGACAATATCCATTTTTCAGGGGAGTACTCACAAAATGGTATTATTCTCAGTGTGTCACACACCCCGCTTCCCCTTTAATTCTTACGATCGGGACATCCAAAAGCAGTGTCCACAAGGGATGGGTATCCGAAGGCAAAATGAAGCATAACTTAAATGACTGCAGTCTGCAGAACTTTGCGGCCAAACACAGCATCCGCTGAGGCCTGCACATCAACCTTGTAAAACTTAGAAAAAGTATGAACAGAAGACCAAGTAGCAGCCTTACAAACTTGTTCAACAGAAGCTTGGTGCTGAAAAGCCCAAGACGCTCCAACTGCGCGAGTAGAATGAGCAGTGATACGAAAAGGGGGAACTTTCCCCTTAGCAGAATAGGCCGCAATAATGGCCTGACGTATCCATTTGCTAATGGAAGATTTGGCCGGCGCCAAACCCTTCCTAGGCCCACAGGGCACAACAAAAAAGGCATCAGTTTTACGAAAAGGAGAAGTAATAATCAAATGGTACTTAACACAGCGTACTACATCCAAACAATGCAAAACCCTCTCCTTGTCATTCTTAGGCTTAGGACACAGGGAGGGAAGAACAATATCCTGATTCAAATGAAAAGCAGAAACAACCTTAGGAAGAAAGTCCGGTTTGAACCGAAAGACCACTTTGTCCTGATGCCTCTCAAAGTAGGGCGCCTGGATAGACAAGGCCGCCAACTCCGAGACACGCCGAACCGAAGTGATAGCTACCAAGAAGACAATCTTCTGAGTCAGGGTAGACAAGGCAATATCTTGCAAAGGGAGGAGCCTGAAGAGCAGAAAGAACCAAATACAAGTCCCAAACAGGGAGTAATGGTTTCCTGGGAGGCCGCACATGCGTAACCCCCTGGAAAAAAGTTTTAACTAAAGGAAGAAACGCAAAACGCTTCTGAAAAAAGATAGATAAGGCAGAAACCTGCCCTTTCAAAGTACTCAGCTGAAGACCGGAGTCCAGCCCTGATTGTAAAAACTCCAGAATCCTGGAGACCGAAAAGACCCTACAAGGCAAGGACCTAACCTCACACCAAGCGATATAGGCTTTCCAAGTCCTATAGTAGGTGATAGAAGAAGACCTCTTTCGGGTACCGATCAGAGTCTTAATAACCGAGTCAGAAAGACCCTCCTCCTTCAAGATGGAGGTCTCAGCAGCCAAGCCATCAAAACCAGCGTTGGTAAATTGGGGAAATACAGCCGACCCTGAGAAAGCAGACTGGGCCGAAAAGGCAGAATGAGCTGATTCACTGTCAGCCAAACGATGTCTGCGCACCATACTCGTCTTGGCCATCTTGGGGCCACGAGAATGGCGGACACCCTTTCCAGAACCAGCTTCCGCACCACCCAGCCTAGCATGGTTATCAGAGGAAACAGGTACAGAAACCCCGGGTCCCCCCAGCTCAGGGATTTGGCTTCTGCCACCAGAGCCAGAGGATCCTGGGAGAGCGACACAAAGATCGGGAGCCTGCAATTGTGACGAAAGGGAAACAGGACCACCTCCGGTGTCCCCCACCGGAGCGGACTGCAGACCGCCGAGAGACAAGGAACATGTGCCAGACTGCAAGTCCCTCCCTGATGATTGATGTAAGCAACCGCTGTTTGATTGTCCGAGCGAAGCTGAACCAGAAGGCCCAGACCATGATGAGACAAAAGAGCAAGAACCAGACGGATGGCTCTCAGCTCCAGAACAGACGGCTGAGGATTGGAAAGAAGGACCTAAGCCAACTCCTGAATCAGAGTGAGCAACGACCGCATTCCCAGAAAGGACACCACCCTGGCCGGAGCAAGGGAGGACTTGGGAAGCTTGAAAAACTTCAGATGCAGGACGGGGCAAGCCGACCCATCCTTCTTGGGGACTGCGAAGAGAATGGAGTAAAAACCGAGGCCCACCTCTAAGCGCGGCACCGGCCGGATGACCGCCATTTCCAGGAAAAACCGTGAAGGAGGGCGAGACTCGAACTCCGGTTTGTAACCGGGCGACACCACCTCCCAGATCTATGTGTCCGGAATCTCCCGGCCTTAAACCAGGGAGAAGTGTCGCAATCGTCCCCCCACCCGCACGGGTGAGGGCAGCCCCTCATTGCTGAGCGGGCTTACCAGTAGGTTTGGGCTTGGCGCCCCAGGACTGACCGGGACGGCCACGACCCCTTCCCCGGGACCAACCTACACCCCCGGTAACGGGAAGGGAAGCCCCTCTGCCCGCTCTGGCTCCTCGAAAGGAGGGACTAAAGGAACTTGCACCCCGAAAGGAGCGACAAGGCCTCTTGAATTGAGGCAACTTACCATCCTTGGTAACTGCATCCAATTTCTTGCCAAAAAGGCGTAAACCTAAGAAAGGTAACGCTGTAAGCGCCCTTTTAGAGTTAAGGTCCGCCGTCCACTGGCGCAGCCATATAGACCGACGAATAGCCACCAGCAGTGCCGCCGTCCTGCTACTCGTCGCAAGAGCATCGTCCTGAGCGGTCAGGACAAAAGAAACAAACGACTCACACTGCTTGAGAGAACTAAACATATCACAAGCGGGATCAAGATCTGCATGCAGATCCCTAATAATGGATCTAACTGCCAGCAGAAGAAGCGCCGAAGCACAAACTGGTCGTAGTGTCGACCCGGCACTGATAAAACCATGGCGAGCCAATTGATCAATCCGACGATCCTCACCATCCTTAATGGTAGTGGTGTCAGAAAAGTGCAATGCAGCCGAGCCAGTCAGCCCTAACACAGGGGTATCGACGTCGGGGGGGGGGGCACTGACCAAAGCTTCACCAAGTCCTCCGGAAAGGGATAACGCTTATCCCAATTAGGAGGAGTTCCAACCAGGCGCGTGGGTTGTTCCCATTCCTTAAGGACAACCCTCTCAAAGTGCTGTTGCCTGGGAAACACCAACACGGCTGGGGCACATCAAACAACTCACCCTTTGGCAGAGGGACCACCGCAGGCGGATCCAAGGCCAAAACTTTAAACATTTGAGCCAAAATGGAAGGAGTGTCAAGGGACACCCCCACAGCCTGATCACCAGCAGTGTCAAACAATAGCTGGTCTGCAGGCTCATCCGACTCCTCAAGGAGTTCCCCCTCCTCATCAGGGGGACAATTGGACCAATCCAAAAATTCAGGTACCTCACCCTCCGAAGCAGGCACTGCCGGAGAAAGGTGCTTCCACTTTGCCGTAGCCTTCTGAGCCACTGAAGCGGAAATTATCTTCGAGGTTGGCCAACCGCGCATGCACCTCGGAATGCGAATCCCCATTCTTGACAATGTCACACGGGGTCCGGAATAAGGGAGGGGGGGTAGGGGATGATGGAAGTTGCGAGGATCCAGAAGCCGGAGCAACGGACTGGCGCACAATGTTCTGCCTTGCACATGGAACGCATAATATGACATCGCCTGGGAGCGGAGCCCCACAACCCCCACACAGCCTGGATAGCCCCGAAGAGCCATTTCCGGTAACGTTGGAAGCCTCCATATGGTGAAATTATGGTATTCGCAACAACCCAGGGTTTTACGCATTAAGCAACCCGGGATGCCCCTTTGTAATTAAAGTCCCGGAAGTGGGAGGATTTTTTAAGCCTAGGAAAATCCCAATTTAGAGACTAAGACTAGCCAGGTATAACAGACCGGGAGAGCCACCGCAGTGAGGGGATCCCAGAATCTGTGGGGGAAAAGAGACCACAGTCAGTCCCCCAACCAGTATGCACCACATTCATACATAACCAACAAGGCAAACATATATGAATAGTTTAAACATCATGAATAAAATATACATGACACATGCTATTTCAAGGCAAAGCCAGAGAGTGCATCAACAAAATATATGAGCATATACCTGCATAAATATATGTACATATATATATATACACATAAATATATATATATATATATATATAACTACATATACACACACCCAAATACAGGCATTTGACCCATACATAAGCAGAAGTGCCCTCAGGAAAAACGCTATACATGGCAGGCAATAACACAGTACAAGGACGGCCCCACGTGCGCGATGGTGGGGACCGTATACCTCTACAGCTCAAGCCGCACTGGACCTCTTCCCCCACCGGCTCCAGCACACCTGTCTCTGATGAGACAGGGGAAGTGAAGGGCGGGCCCAGACACAGCGCGCCCCGGCCATGCCCCCCTGATCACCGAGCGAGGCCGCAGAGAGTGCGGCCCCGCCCCTCCAGTGACGCTGCTCGCCCAATGGCGAGACCGCAAGCAAAAAAGGGGGGAAATTTGAAAGTGAAACACAAACAAAGGCCCCAGCAGCCCAAGCCACGCGCTGCCACCGCAACGCTGACCCTGCCAAAGCACTTCCCACACATAACACTAAGTAAAGCACCTCATGCAACACGCACCCCCCCCCCAAGCGAAGGGACCGAGCGGGAGAAGGTGGCCAAAGGGAACATCGGGACAGGGGCATCCCAAATCCGGATCACCATGCCGGATAGCCGCATTGCCCCACACGTGGGGTCGAGCAGAGGAGATAAGCTCCTAGGCACCTAAAGTGCCATCTACCTTTGCCCAGCCAGCAGCCTAGGCTGGGAGGCTTCCGTTTAACTAGGCACTGGGCAAAAATAGACCAAAAGGGGGTGCCGGGTTTTACCCTGGCTACCTGCAAGCAGGAGACTTCTTTCTTCTGTCTTGTCGCCTCATGCAGAGAGAAAACACTGGTGTTAAGTGGGAGGTCCCAGGTATATATAGGCCGGAAGGGGCTCGTTTTCAAGACTTCTCCCTGCAACGTCGCCACCTGCTGGTGGAGTAACCCGATCGTAAGAATTAAAGGGGAAGCGGGGTGTGTGACACACTGAGAATAGTATACAAGTCTAAAAACAGGCTAAAAAACACACACTACCACCCGTCGGGGAGAGAAGGGGGGGGTAAGCGAGCAGCCAGCGGTGAAGCCCAGACCAGTTGGGCGGGAGCGGTGGGGGGTTGGGAGGGGACCCCGTACATAGAAAACATGTCCAAAAACCCCCCTCAGAAGCTAGGACAGGAACTCCGCATTCCTAGTAGGCTCACCATAAAGCCTATGGCCGGCTTCCCTTTGTGGTACAGGGTCTGCGGCTTGGAGCAGCGCTCCTTGAGCACTTGACCCCAGTGCTCCGCTACCTTCACCTGATCCGACAGCCGAGGCTGGGAGGCACAGAGGGTCCGGAAACGGGTGGAAATAGATATGCAGGGCCGCAGGCATTGTTGCTCCGCACACCTGCGCATAGAGAGAGAGCCATCTTCTATCTTCGCAGTAAGCACTGCAGAGAACAACTGGATAAGTCTATGGTGATTCCGTTTTTATATGGTACCGGGCGGAGCCACAACTCTTCTGCAGTGCCACTGCGCCACCTTGTGGCGGAATCCCAGATGTTATGACTTTGTGAAGCAGGCCGTGCCATGCACTAGGAAAAGTAAACTCGGTATTACAAGTACTAAAACATTGATGCCAGCTGCCTAAGTTAGAGGCTTCCGATGGGCTACTATTACTTGTTCTAGACAGAGCTTCAAGGAGGAACAAAACCTTCTTGAACCATCCCATTTTTTTGCTGCGTGAGATTCCCCAAAACACACAAACTCACGTTCCTGGTGATCCCACGGAGTATCGCAGCTCTGGTTTCATTCAGCCTTTTCTTGCTGCTCTGAACAGAAATGTGGACGATGGCTGCTACTCTCAAAAAGAAGATCAATAACACAGGGTTTTAACCCTCCTTTTATTTTTTTCCCTCTTTTACCGAAACCCCTGGGATCCCCGGGAATCTTACCTTGCTCCACGTACCTATAGCGCTTGCGTGGGTTCTAATCCAATCAGTCTAAAAGGGCCCAGGTTACATCTAGCCTCCGAGGCATGCTGATTTGAAGTGCCTCACCGTTTGAAACCTTCTGGTTTCGCTAGATACTCACCTGGAGAATTGATTCTATGGCACATGTGTTGACCTCCAGCGATATCCCCAGTAGGGAGGAGAGAGGAGATTAGAAATACTTGCTCTCATATGAGTACATCAGTATAGCTGAAGATCTTTCCCAATACCTAGCATTTTACTGTTTCTTATACCATTAGAAAACTGGACCAAGACCCATCTTATATAAATATTCACTGCATCCCTCACCCCACAGACAGCACCTTCTGGATTGTTTCACCATTCTGTCTTCTCTCCTTTTCCAGCAAAAGTTCCCCCGAAATCCCAGATTTTGGGGGTATGAGTGGTAGGACCAGTGACTGATGGATAGCATCATGACCCAGAACCTGGGATTTGAACATGTTATTGTTTAAATGCCATGGTGTGGGTCCTCCTAATATATGAAGTACCCGCCCTGGGGGCCGTGATCTGATGACAGAAGCCCAGGGATAGTATGCCAAAAACTGGGTTAAAAAGAAGTCACGGTAATCTGAATCCTTTTTGCATGAATGGGTTTTGCTCTGCTTTACTTCCACTTTTGATGGCATTTTTTAAAAAAGTCCATTATTGTGTCCAAAATGATGTTTTTCTTTATTTGTTTGCAAGAAAACCGTTGTCTCTAGCAATGTGTTTGATTTAACGTCCATACATGAACTGTGTTGCGGTGTACCTGGCAGAGACTTCCCAACTCTAGCTTGATTCACCGGATCGGCGGAGCCAGAGCTCCACATTCAGCCTCTTCAGTTGAGAGGATCACAATCCCTTAGCTTAAAGGTTATTGGCAGCGTTTTCAGCTGGGGAGGGGTCCCTGTCATTACTGCTGTCTGATTTTTCCAAGCTTTGCTCTGTGGGGGGGGGGGGGGGGGGTGCTCAACCTTGTCAGTGGAAAGATTATGGCATTTGAAGGCAGACGCTATGCTAAAATGGCTTTACTCAAGGCCAGGAAAGCCACTCCCCCCATCACAACACAGAGCCACTGGAATATAACAAACTTGGAAGCAGCACTTATAAGCAAATCACAGTCACAAATCACAATCCTAACACAGATGTATATTTTATATTCCAAAAGTGGAAAACAATAAGGTAGAAGAACACCAACAACCTGGCAGAGGTTGAGATTTCCTTAAAACTTTTATATTTAAACTGCTGTGGAATTTTCCAAAATAGAAGAGGCAAAACCAAAGTGTTTACTTACACTCCATGGAATTGAGTCGGTATAGAAGAGATGGGCAAACATCTTGGCGACATTTCTTAATTTGTTGGTTTCCAGTCGGTGGATAGTATCATACTGCTCCTTGAAAATGGCTTCAAAAGCCTCCATGTATTGTTTCTTTAATAAACAGAAGCGCTGGAGGAGAAAGTTAGACAGACCGTTATGCAAAGAAGACGCGCAAATATAATGCTCCAGAGCTAAACTCATACAACGACGGGGATTCATAAAAAAGGGCACGCGGTGTCTAGAAGCGAAACTGCAACTATGAAAAACAAATAAATGTTTTCAAGGTAGGAATAATAAAAAAGGCAAGCGTGATTCTATATAAATATTCCCATGAGCAATTCCGGAGACTTATTATATTTGTACAGATTTCCCAAGCGTTAACATGCAAAAAGCACACACAGCAGCACAGAACCCCTCCCCCAAATAAGACAGGTTTCATATATTAATGTGGCCTCCAAAATAGGTGCTAGGGATTTTTTTTAAGGTGTGTCTTGTAGCTGGCTGGAAAGATGGTAGCTCCAGTACAGTACATGCACAGAGCCGGTCGACAGTGGGGCGGTGTGTGGGATTCGGCCATGAGCCCAGCATAGTGGCAGGCTGGAGTATAGCCAGCAAATATACAATTCTGTGATTACTCACCTGTAGAATTGATTTTATTGGTATCCTGCTCGGGTCGCTTCATCTTCATTCTTCACCATTGGGTTATCCGCCACAAGGTGGTGCAGTCGACTGCAAGAAGACTTGTGGCTCCTCCCGGCCCATAAAAGGGCAGCAAATTTCCCATAACTCCCTTCGTTGAAAAGCAGTAATACAGAGAAGCCGGGAGGCCAGAGACCATGTTACTTCACACAGCCCCACTATAAACTCTCTCAACGTAATCACCATAACAAGGCAAAAGAGGATAACAGAACAAGGGTGGGATGAAGCGACCCGAGCAGGAAACCAATAAAATCAATTCTACAGGTGAGTAATCACAGAATTGTATTTTTCCTGGTATCCTGCTCGGGTCGCTTCATCTTCATTCTTCACTATTGGGACATCCAAAAGTAGTCCAAGAAGTAGGGTGGGATCCCCAGTGAGCAACAACGCGTAGTTCATGACTCTATCGCCTGAAGCACTTTGCGACCAAAAACAGCATCAGCTGAGGCCCTAACGTCAACCTTGTAAAACTTAGAAAAAGTATGAACTAAAGACCAAGTAGCGGCCTTACAAACCTGTTCAACTGAGGCCTGGTGCTGAAAAGCCCAAGAGGCACCAATAGCTCTAGTGGAATGAGCAGTAACACGGAAAGGGGGATCCTTCCCCTTGGCAGAATACGCTTGCACCACGGCCTATCTGATCCACTTGCTGATAGTGGATTTGGCTGGAGGCAAGCCCTTCCTAGGTCCTTCAGGGAGAACAAACAAACAGAGTCCGACTTCCGAAATGGCTCTGCAGCAACCAAATAGTACTTAAGCGCCCTGACCACATCCAGGGAATGAAGAGTCCATTCCTTAGAATTAGAAGGAGCAGGACATAAGGAAGGCAAGACAATGTCCTCATTGAGATGAAAGGCGGAGACAACTTTGGGCAAGAATTCCGGTTTAAGACGGAAAACCACCTTATCCTGATGCCACTCAAAATAAGGAGGCTTCATAGAAAGCGCCGCCAGCTCAGAGATGCGACGCACTGAGGTGATAGCTACCAAAAATACAATTCTGTCAGTACTCACCTGTAGAATTGTTTTTACTGTGCATGGCACGGCCCATTTCATGAAGTCCTTACGTCTTGAGTGCAGAAGAGTTGTGGCTCCTCCCGGCCCCATATAAAAACAGGAATCACCATAGACCTCTCCAGTGTTGACAAGCAGTTATACAAGAATCCGGGAGGCAATAAAGGAAAAAAAAGGTAAAAACCCCATAACAAACTTGGAACAATCACCATAAAGAGGCAACCAAGAATAACGATAAGGGTGGGATGAAACAGGCCGTGCCATGCACAGTAAAAACAATTCTACAGGTGAGTACTCACAGAATTGTATTTTTCCTAGTGCATGGCACGGCCTGTTTCATGAAGTCCTTACGTCTGGGACATCCAAAAGCAGTGTCCGTAAGGTAGGGTGGGATCCCCAAAGAGTAATGGCGGCCTTAACATCAACCTTGTAAAACTTGGAAAAGTATGAACAGAAGACCAAGTAGCGGCCTTACAAACTTGTTCAACAGAAGCTTGGTGCTGAAAAGCCCAAGAGGCACCAATAGCACGAGTGAAATGAGCAGTAACCCTAAAAGGAGGAACCTTCCCTTTAGCAGAATAGGCCTGTACCACCGCTTGACGAATCCACTTGCCGATAGTAGATTTAGCCGGAGGCAAACCCTTCCTAGGAAGAACAAAAAGAGCATCAGATTTCCTGAAAGACTCAGTAGCAACCAAATAAAACTTCAGAGCCTTGACAACATCTAGAGAATGAAGGGTCTGCTGCTTGGAATTAGCAGGGTTAGGACACAAAGAAGGTAAGACAATGTCCTGATGGAGATGGAAAGCAGACACAACCTTGGGCAAGAAATCCGGCTTAAACCTAAACACCACCTTATCCTGATGTCGCTCAAAATAAGGAGGTTTAATGGAAAGCGCCGCCAGCTCAGAAACTCGCCTGACAGAAGTAATAGCCACCAAAAAGGCTACAGAATGGGCAACTCAGCCCCACGGATAGGCTCAAAGGGAGGACTCTACAGAGCAGACAACACCAAATTTAGGTCCCAAACCGGGAGCATGGGTTTATGCGGCGGACGCACATGAGTCACTCCCTGGAAGAAGGTCTTAACCAACTGGTAATTGGCAAAGGATCTTTGGGAAAAAAATAGCCAGAGCCGACACCTGTCCCTTGAGTGTACTAAGTTGAAGACCCGAATCCAAACCATGTTGCAAAAATTCCAGAATCCTGGGGATAGAAAACACCCGACGAGGAAGAGACTTGGACTCACACCAGGCAATGTAAGCATGCCAGACCCTGTAGCAAATAAAGGACAAGGACTTCTTCCGAGCCCGAATCATGGTATCAACAACAGATGCCGGCAACCCCTTATCCATTAAGATGGAGGTCTCAGAATGGCTGGTACCCCCTCCTGGGCTATCTTGCGCAGCACCCTGCCCAGCAGAGGAAAAGGAGGGAACACATAGAGGATCCTGAGACAGGGAGACAAACCTTGGAAGCTTGTGATTGTGGTGGGACGCAAACAAGTCCACATCCGGCTGACCCCAACGGTGACACACGGAGTGAAATACCTTGCTGCTGAGGAACCATTCCCCCAGCCGAGACATCCCCCTGCTCAGGGAGTCTGCCTCCTGGTTCTTCACCCCGGGAATGTAGACCGCCGAGATGCAAGGGACATTCTCTTCCCCCCAATAAAAAATCAGGGACACTTCCTTGAGGGCTCGCTTGCTCCGAGTCCCTCCCTGATGATTGACGTAGGCAACCGTCGTCTGGTTGTCCGAGCGAATCTGAACAGCCCGACCCTGAAGGTGTGGGGTCAACTGAAGGAGAACCAACCTGATCGCCCGCAGTTCCAGAATGTTGATGGGTGCATGGGCCTCCTGGGGGCACCACTGACCCTGAAATTTCAAAGACTCCCAAACTCCAAACAGACTGGCATCTGTGGTGACGATCTCCCAGCACGGTGGCAGAAAGGTCCTGCCCACTAGAGGATTCCTCGAGTCCAGCCACCACGAGATGGACTGTCTGGCCAGAGGGGACAGAGCAAATTCCTGAATGAATACTTGGGATAGTTGATCACCCAGCCGAAGGACTCGAGAGTGGAGGTCACCACCTGAGAATCTCCCTCGGCCTGATGAAAAGACTGAGCAGCAATCAGAATGTCGTCCAGGTAAGGGAGGATGCGAATGCCCTGGTTCCTCAGGAGAGCCATTACGCCCGCCAGCACCTTGGTGAACACCCGAGGTGCTGAGGTGATACCGAACGGTAAGGCTACAAACTGGTATTGCTGATCCTCCAGGGCAAACCTCAGAAATCTCTGATGACCTGGAAAAATTGGTACGTGATGATAGGCATCCTTGATGTCCACGGTGGTCATGAAGTCGCCCGGCCGCAGGGTACTGACAGCCGAGCATAGAGTCTCTATGCGAGAGTGCTTGAACCAGACAAACCTGTTGAGACCCTTCAAGTGCAGGATGGGCCTCAGAGACCCGTCCTTTTTGGGAACTGTGAAAAGATTGGAGTAGTACCCCTGACCCTGTTCTTGATAAGGTACCAGACAGATGACTCGTGACTCCAGAAGGCGCGGAACTGCTAGACGCAACCCCTGGGCAGACAGAGGATTCTGGGACATCCGGGATCTGAGAAATCTTGGGGGCGGCCAAGCTGCAAACTCTATCTTGTAACTTGAGGACACCACCTCCTGAATCCACCGGTCTGAGACACGAAGCCTCCAGACATGAGCAAAGAGCCAAAGCCGCCCCCCACCCGGACGGGTGAGGGCGCCTCCTCATGCCTGAGAGGCCTTGGGAGGGGGTTTGGGTTTGGAACCCCATGAGAAACCGGGACGACCACGGGATCTGCCACAGCACCAGCATTTGACCAGGTCAGCAGAAAAAGGGATACCTCTTGTCCAATCCTTTGGGCACCGTGGGCAATCTGTTAGGACGTTCCCACTCCTTGAGCACCATATCAGAGAAGTGGCCCTGCTCCGGGAACTCCAAACGTTGTTTGTCAGGGCGAAAGAGTGCACCCTGCTTCCTCTTCGCCACCTTGGGGGGGGTGAATGTGCAAAAATATCTCAATATCTCAAAAATATCCGACAACAGTCTATCAGTGTCATCAGGGAGCCAGGTATCATCATCAGAGGCAGACCCCGGGTCACTGTCGTATCCTACCTGAGGGTCCCCAGAGGAGTCTGAATCATGGAGAAGCTCCCCCTCCTCTAGGGAGTCACGGCCCCCAAACAGATCCAGGCCCTCATCCTCCTCGGCAAAGAGGGAAGGGGCAACGACTAGGTGCCGCTTCTTGCCAGAGGCTTGCCCCACACGGGACGAGCCAACTGCCTTTCAATGCTGGCCAAGCGCAGAGCCAGATCAGATTGGGACCCCTGCTACTATCCCCCTCACTGGGAGCTAAATGCAGGCGCGGGGGAGTAGGAGATGTTGGAGGGAGCACAGAACTGGGAAGGGAAGCGCCCATCCCAGCCTGTTCCGCAATAATACCTTGGGCGCACAGCACACAGACCGCGCCACCACCACTCAGAGGGGATGCCCCGCACATGACACATAGCCGGGATTTCCCCGAAGGACCCCCGAGCACACTATCCCCAAAAGCCTTCATATGGTGATAAACACAAGCACAATATAGGGTAGGGTAAGGGCTAATAAAAGCCACCCGCGATGCCCCCCAAGGGATGCCCCCAGAAGGACCCAGGAGAGGAGAGGTGGGGGGGGGGGGAAGAGCAGGACCGGGAGAAACCACAACACAGTTATCCCGCCTGAAAGACAAACAAAAAACACATAAGCATCCCACAGTACATGCCCCAATAAGAACCCCCCCCCCACGGGGGACTTACGGACCAAAGGGTACAGCGTGTGCAGCCCACACAGACGATCAACGCACAACCGGCCACACAGCCGACGGGTCCCACCGCAGCACACGCTGGAAATGGCCCTCGGAGACCAGAAATGGCGTAGAGGGGCGGGCCGGGGGGAGCATGATGCGATATGCATCATCCCCCGGCGCCCCCCGAAGAGTGCGAAAAGCACGCCCACGTGAGCATGTCAGCACCAATAACAGGTCACAGCACGTGAAGCAATATAGTGCCGCCCGCCACCTGGAACAGCAAGTGGGGCAAAACCAAAAAACCCCCCCGCCACTACTGCCCCCCCTTCCCCGGTGAACACCCGGGGAGAGGGGGAGAAGAGAGTAGGGCAGGCAGCGGTCATCCAGCAGGGCCCAGGGGAGTGGAGAGGTGACAGGAGACACAGGGAAGGGGAGAAAAGAAGTGGGACAGAATAACACCAAGCACAAACTCACCCCCTCACATAGCGAAGGCAGGAGACTTCATCCCTCAGCAGGCTCACCATAAAAGCCTATAGCCGGCTACCCTTTGCGGTACAGGTTCTGCGGCTTGGAGCAAGGCTCCCGAGCACCTGACCCAAAGTGCTCCTCTACCCTCACCCAATCCGTCAGCCGAGGCTGGGAGGCACAGAGGGTCCGGAAGTGGGTGGAAATAGACATGCATGGCCGCAGGCTTGGTTGCCCCGCTCACCTGCGAAACAGAGAGAGTCATCTTCTGTCTTCGCAGTATCACTGCAGAGGAAACACTGGAGAGGTCTATGGTGATTCCTGTTTTTATATGGGGCCGGGAGGAGCCACAACTCTTCTGCAGTCCACTGCGCCACCTTCAGAGTCAGAATGGACAGAGCAGCATCGCACAAGGGCTCAAAGGGGGGACCCTGGAGAGCAGAAAGCACCAAGTTCAAATCCCACACCGGTCGCAAAGGCTTACGCAGCGGACGTACATAGGTAACTTCTTGGAAAAAGGTCTTGATAAGCCTATGATTGGCGAAGGATCTTTGGAAAAAATAGCCAAGACCGAAACCTGTCCTTTGAGGGTACTCAGTTGTAGACCCGACTCCAGACCATGTTGTAGAAATTCCAAAATCCTGAAAAAGTGCGACAAGGAAATAACTTAGACTCACACCAGGCAATGTAAGCATGTCAGACCCAGTAATAAATCATGGAAGAGGATTTCTTCCGAGCCAGAATCATGGTACTGACGACCAAGGCCGGCAGCCCCTTATCCATCAGGATGGAGGTTTCAGCCCACTGGCCCTGGAACTTCAGCAAAACCCTCCCCAACCAGTCAGACTGGCGTCCGTGGTGACAGTCTCCCAGCACGGAGGTAGAAAGGATCTGCCCACTAGAAGATTTCTCGAGTCCAACCATCATGAAAGGGACTGTCTGGCCAGAGGGGACAGAGCAAATTCCTGCTCCAGGGACTCCTGTGCCCGATCCCAAATGGACAAGATATTCAACTGAAGAGGTCTCATGTGGAACTGGGCGAAGGGTACAGCTTTGAAGCAAGACACCATTAGACCCACCAACTGCATCCCCAGACGGATGGAGGGGTGAGGACACGACAGCAAGGCCTGCACCTGCGTTTGAAGATCCTCCACCTTCTGCTGAGGGAGGAACACCTTGACCTGAGAAGTGTCCAAGGTCATGCCCAGGAAGGACCTCCCCAAGGATGGAGTGCTCGAAGACTTGGGATAATTGATCACCCAACCAAAGTTTTCGAGAGTGGACAATACATTCTGAGTGTCGCTCTCGGCCTGTTGAAGAGATTGAGCAGCAATCAACAAATTGTCCAGGTAAGGAAGAATGCGAATGCCCTGGCTCCTCAAGAGGGCCATGACAACCGCCAACAACTTGGTGAACACCCGAGGGGCCGAAGAGATACCGAACGGCAATGCCACAAACTGGTAGTGTTGATCCTCCAAGGCGAACCTCAGGAACATCTGATGTCCCCCGGAAAATAGGAACGCGCAGATAGGGATCCTTGATGTCCACCGTGGTCATGAAGTCGCCGGGCCGAAGGGAGCTCACCGCTGACCGTAAGGTCTCCATGCGGAAGTGTTTGAACCTGACAAATCTGTTGAGACCCTTCAGATCCAGTATAGGTCTCAGAGAACCGTCCTTCTTGGGCACCGTGAAAAGATTGGAATAGAACCCCGACCCCGTTCCTGAAGAGGCACAGGACAAATCACCCCGACGACAGAAGTCAGTGGACGGCCAACCTCAGGCCCTGCGCCGTCAAGGAGTTCTGGGAAATCCGGGACTAAAGAAATCTTGGGGGCGGCCAAGCTGCCAGCTCTATTTTGTAGCCGGAGGACACCACCTCCTGAATCCACCTGTCCGAGACGTGCCGCCTCCAGACGTGAGCAAAAAGCAGAAGCCTTCCCCCCACCCGGATGGGTGAGGGCGCCTCCTCATGCCTGAAGGGCCTTGGTGGAGGAATTGGACGCCAAGGAGAGACTGGGACGGCCGCGGGATCTAGCTCGTCCCCAGGAGTCCCTGCGACCACCAGGGAAGGAAGAACCGCGTCCCCCTCGGAAGGGACGAAAGGAAGAGGAGCCCCGAAAGGGCTGTGCTTGCTTTCGGCGCTGAGGGAGCTGGCCATCCTTGGCCAAAAGATCAAGACACTCCCCAAAAAGACGAAGTCCCATGAAGGGCGTTGGCCACCCACTGCCGCAGCCAAATAGACCGACGGAGAGCAACCAGCAACGGCCAAGCTCTATCACCAAGCCGGACGGCATCGTTCATGGCTGAGAGCACAAAGGCAATAAAGTCAGTGCAAGCCAAGAGTTCCTTATACTCGTCCGCTCGCTTGCGGGATCGGGCGGCCTCAACAAGGCGCTTTACCTTTTTTATGGAAACAATGGCCGCGGCGCCTACAAGACACAGACCAGCCCCCACAAAAGTGAAGGCATGGCAAACTAGCTGATCCATGCGCTGATCAGCATTATCACGTAGGGTAGTAGTGCCTGGAGACAGCATAACAGATGTATTGGAGAGCTCCAGGACAGGAGCGTCCACCTCCAGGGGACAAGACCAAAAACGGACCAACTCCTCCGAAAAGGGATACCGTCTGTCCAGCCCCTTAGGCACCGAGGGCAGCTTATTGGGCCTCTTCCATTCCTTTTATACCATTTTGGAAAAATGACCCTGCTCCGGAAACACCATCTTGGATGGACCGGGAGAAACCACAAGTAATAAGGGGCCCGCCTGAAAGAAAGAGGGACAAAAATGAGCATCTCACAGCACATGCACAGCACCTTACACAATGAAGAGAGATTAATAAAGGACCGGACTCACGGACCAGCGAAGAAGAGCAGCGCAGCAGAAAGACTTGTAATGGCAGCAGACCAAGGGAGAAGGTAAAGCGCAGCAGAAAATCAGAAGTCTGGGTTCCACAGCAGGCCGGAGCGCGCACAAAGCTCCAGGGCTCCAGCAGCAGCGAGGACCACGCTCCACAATTACGCAGAGAGGGAGAGAGAGGCCGAGCACCTCGAGGGGCGCCCCTGCCCCCCGCGAACCTCCGGGCGCCATTTTCTCTTCCTCGGGCGCCCCCCCCCGCCGCGGAGCACGCTGTCAGCGCCCGTGGCGGGCGAAGTACACGCCGCCCGGTGCAGTCAGCAGGCTGGGGGGGGGGGGGGGGCCCGAGTAACACCAAGCACACGCACACACATCCAAAAAGAAGCACACAGCACAACCAATTACAGCTTGTGGGATATATAGAATCAGGCATGAGGGGTCACAAAGTGGTTTCTCCCCCCCCCCCCCCAATATAGGCTCACCATAGCCTATGGCTGGCTACCCTTTGGGTACAGGGTCCCAAGCATAATTCTGTGAACACCCGACCCTAGGTGTTCCCCTACCTTCACCTGAACCGCAGCCGGGGCTGGGAGGCAGGATGGGTCCCGGAACAGGTGGGAATAGGCCTGCAGGGCCGACGGGCTTGGGATACCTCGCTCGCCTGCGTAAATCCAGAGAGAGACAATCTTCTGTCTTCGCAGCCTAGACTGCAAGGAAAATGGGAGTTATGAGAAATTTGCTGCCCTTTTATGGCCCGGGAGGAGCCACAAGTCTTCTTGCATTCGACTGTGGCCACCTTGTGGCAGATAACCCAATAGTGAAGAATGAAGATGAAGCGACCCGAGCAGGATACCATGAAAATCAGACATTTCACTCCCGACAGACAAGCTGTGGGACTTGATGTGTTCTCACCCTTTTTTACAGCCTTGATAGGGCCTCACCTTCCTTTACAGCTGTTCCTGTCCCTCTGCTGAAGCCCAGCAGCTGGATTATGAATTACATTACAGGCCTTGTGCATATAAACTAGTCTATCGGATTATAAATTATAGATCTAGTTGGATTCACAAAGCAGGACGAAGAATGTGAGTGATTCCATGTCCCAATCGTGTGTGGGGCTAACATTCCATTCAGCTTCATTAAAATGCGCAGCCGGAGAAGCTAATTGTCGAGAGCCGCGTCTGCGTCATGGTCTCGTTGGAAAGGTAAGAAAACTGGGCGAGCGGTGGGGTTTCAAACAGTGGGAAATACCAAACTGGGGTGCGCAGGGGGATGGACAAAAACCTGGGATAGTGGACAAAAAAAATTGTCAAAAAATCCTGTGTTTTGGCACACTAAATAAAAAACAGCACAGGATTTCATCACTGAAAAACTGCAGAAATAAAATGGTCGCTTGACCTATTCCATCTTTTCCAACAGTATTAAAAATAGATATAAATTATATTCAAGGAGTTAACAACAATAGAGAATTCCCATTAAATATAAAATATTAGCAATATAAGTAATTGAGCCTCTTAGATGCTAATTTGGTATCAACCCAGACATCTTGGCTGCGGTTGGGTGGACACAACTTGGGTGCATAAAGAATTCTTAAAGCGGACCTTCACCCTAATAAGAGCCTATGTTATACGTTATACGTTTCCCCCAACCTGTACATACAGATTGGTCACATTAAAAATCCTACCTGCATCTACTGCATGTTATGAGCCTTTAATCATCCAAGATGGCAGCTCATGGGTCATCAGGCAGCCTGCAAACAGGAAGCGTCTTCTGACTGTGTTGCTCTGCATTCTGGGATCGCTGACCTTTTCCTGACCCCAGCGCTGCTCTGTCTGTGCAAAGCACAACTATAACCTCTCCCCCTGCACTTTACCCCGCTCTCCTCTCCTCAGTAAGTGTGATTCTTCTGAGGCAAGATGGCGGCGCCCATATCCTAGAGTCCTGAACAGAGTTGCAGCTGAGTGGGTGAAAGAATAATAATGAAGTGACTAAAAACGTAAAATATATTAATTTTAGATGCTGAGGAAAAGTTTTTTTAAGGGTTTGGGCTTTTCATTAAATCATGGTGAAGGTCCGGTTTAACTATTAATGTAAATGAAGTCAATACCTGGTCATGAAATCCTTTTGTGAGTAGATGTATGGTCTAGGGTGGCCTAAAAGAATTGGAGTAATATTCGGGAGTGGAGAGGGGACCAAGGAGGAGCATGTGGGCCCTGTATTGTTATCAGCAAGTAACTTTAGGACTATTTGGCAATGGTACTTAGTAATAGCACATTTTAGAAAGTTTTTTGCATTTATTTAGTCACTGTAATACCTATACTGTCTAGTGGTTAATGTAACTGTTTAGGCCCTTATTTTTATATATATTTCATAGTATTTTGTACTGGTGTCCTGTATCATAAGTCTGTGCACAATACAATCTTTTATACATTCTCATTCCTTTCATCACCCACAACCTAGAACCTACAGTGGGCAGTTATTGTTATATTAATCATTGATATTTTTATTGATGTTTTTATAATAATAATTGTTTACAAACATACCTCCCAACTGTCCCTCTTTCAAGTCTATGTCCCCTGTTCCTAGCTGTTCTTATTTGTCCTTTAAGGTGTAACATGCAGAACTACATCAATAAATGATTCATTCTCTTATTCAAACTGTTGTAACTGTTACAATCTCTCTCCTATCCATCAATCAATGAGAAGATGTGGCTTAATTTTACAATTGTCCTTTTCCACACTGAAAAGTTGGATGGTATGGGTTAACAATTAAGAAATAAAATAGAAGAACAATTAACTTACCCCTGCAAGCAAGCCAAAAAACTTTTCATACGTCCTCTGCTGAGCACAGCAATCCAGTATCATATTGCAGAGTTCTTTCTGTTTAAAAATAAAATTTAAATATTCAGTAAGCAGATTTTTCTTTTCCACAGCTGCAGCACAATAGAATGCGAGCTAAATGTGCAGAGAGGCATTTCCCATTTGTTTTACTTCTTAAGTAACCGTAATGAATACAATAAAATATGATTGCGCGAGGGGTTTGGGCAAAATAGCAATATTGATGACAAGGCACATCAAGCTTTTAAATATTATGTGACATATCTGAGGCACATTCAGCACTAATAAATGCCTTCCACCCTGCGCATGTTCTTTATGGCCCAAGGTGTCCTGAAATGGATTAGTCTTTATATACCATTGCTAAGCAGCTTGTTAAAGACAAAATACTGCTCAATGTTTGGGACAAAGGGTATTAAGACACACATCCAACTTTCTGTCCCAGATTTATGGTGACTATCGACAAAGAACAGGTATAACATCCCCCCCAAAAAAAAATTTAGAAAAAGATGTATGGAGGTCGGACTTTATTATTACTAATTGCGCCAGAAGAGGTAGCAAAAAGATTACTCTTCATCTACCCAAAGGAGGAGCAGGTTGGAGGGGAGAGGGAGGCGCCTTTGGAGGGGAAGGGGCGCTGGCAGTAAGAGGCAAACAACCCCCCCTTCTTTTGTTTTGGTTTTTGTTCTGCTCCCTTATCTTTCCTTTGTTCAGGGTGTCTCATCTGGGGTTCCCCCTCTTCCGTGTGGTGTGTGTGGTTCGGGCAGACATGCAGGAGGTAGACTAGTTTGGATGATAGAAAGGCGGACAAGTGGACGGGTAAGAGGTATCATGATAGAACGACTGGTGGGCTGGGCAGCCAAGTGATAAATAGGTGCCGTTGTGTATTGGTGTATATCTGTCGCACCATGTCTACCTCAGTCTTAAAGGACCAACACCCAGGGTGGGGATCAGCCTGGGAATCTATAAGATTCCCGGGCCGATCAGGTCCTTCCCCGCGGGTCATCCGAAATCGGGATGCCCCGCTGTGTGAGACCCCGCAGGATGCCCAGAAACCTTACCTTATCCCCGTTCCAACGGCACATGCGCGAGCCGCATCTTGCGCTTCTCTCTAGCAGGGCGTGCACCCGCGCCGCCCGTTTGTGAATGGCCGGCGCGCTCCCTGTTAGAGGGAAGCGTGAGATGCGGCCTCCAGCGTGCTCAGAGCCGCTGTGGTTGTTCGTCGCTTGTCCGTACATACCACAGCGGCTCTGAGCGCTCTGATTGGGCGCTCGCGTAGGAACGGGGTGAGGTGAGTTTTTTAGGGCGATCTGGGGGGTTTCACGCAGCGGGCCCCCCCGATCGGAAGTGGACCAAAACCCAGGATAGTGAAAATCCTGGGTTTTGGTCCACTTTAATGTGTACCTTGATGTAAGCTTTGTACGTGCCTATTGTTTTTGCATGCGTTTGTTTTTTTTGTGCATTTTTTGCTTGTAATTGTACTGCATTTGAAACATTTTCAATAAAATAAGATTAAAAATAAATCAATATATGGACGGAGGCTCCCATAAAAAAATGTTGAAAGTGGGCCACTAGGCTATTTTATGCCGGCACAAAAACATTATAAAGGTGAATAAATACAATGGCTCAAAGAATACATTTTTTTTAACGAGAGAGCACAATAATGTGCTGACTGCCCACGCAAAAGCAAACATATTGTCACAGTAAACAAATTGTGTCCAATGGAACAAATAAATTAATGTCTATATACAGTGCAAACCATGGATACAAAAAAAAAAAAAAAACAGAGCACAATTACAATCAGACAGACCACAATGCGATACTACCAGTCAAGAATGCCAGCAGCTACCGCCCTGAGAGTGGGGAGGGGTAAATATATTGATTTATTTATTTCATGATGTACTGTAATGTTTAATGGGGCGAAGCCAATTAATCTCTGGCAGTCATATGGGGCAGCGGTGAGAAAGGTGTTTGGAGTCAGTGATATGGGGGGGGGGGGGGGGATTTATGCGAGAGGGAACCCCAAATCAGGATAGTGAAAATCCTGTTAATCTGTGCACTTTGAAGTAATTCTGCAGCCAGAAATAAAGAAAAACAGCTAAACTCCCCTTTTGATCACTGGTAGTCTGGAACTTCTGGAGTCTGGGTGGTGCGGGACTGGGATTGGGAGATCTGGTAAATGTATCTGCACCGGGACAGCAGTGATTACCTGTGGGGGATTAAAGGGGAGTATAGCCCTTTTGGGTGGTGCAAAACTGGGATTGGGAGATCTGGTAAGTGTATCTGCACCGGGATAGCAGTGATTACCTGTGGGGGATTAAAGGGGAGTATAGCCCTTTTGGGTGGTGCGGGACTGGGATTGGGAGATCTGGTTATCTGCACCGGGACAGCAGTGATTACCTGTGGGGGATTAAAGGGGAGTATAGCCTTTTTGGGTGGTGTGGGACTGGGATAGGGAGATCTGGTAAGTGTATCTGCACCGGGATAGCAGTGATTACCTGTGGGGGATTAAAGGGGAGTATAGCCCTTTTGGGTGGTGTGGGACTGGGATAGGGAGATCTGGTAAGTATATCTGCACAGTGATAGCAGTGATTACCTGTGGGGGATTAAAGGGGAGTATAGCCCTTTTGGGTGGTGTGGGACTGGGATAGGGAGATCTGGTAAGTATATCTGCACAGTGATAGCAGTGATTACCTGTGGGGGATTAAGGGGGGAGTATAGCCCTTTTATTTTCCATGCCTATAAAATGATTTTAATGGGCCTAATAAACACATTGATGGCTTACTGGGATAAATTACCTACAACACCGCAAACCTTCACTAGTCACTAATAATGACTATGTCTGTAAGAATAATAATGTTGCTACCACCAGAGAAGAAAGGCAAACAAGACAGAGGTAATCATAGCCCATTAGTGATAGACAAATAAAGGTGGGAAGAAAATGTATAATGAAATGCTGCAGAACAGTATGCCTGAAGCCCATGAAGCCTGAGCATTACATTTCTCATTACAAAACGCACAACCTGTCTTCCACCCGGCATAATGCTTGAACTCGGCTTGAGGAAGGCTGAAACATTTCAAGAAATTAACGACAATCTGGGCGGCTAGAAAAATATCCCATTATAATGAGCCAGATGGCCCTCCGAGGTCGGCAGCTGTACACAACCAAGCTGTGCCCTTACTTGGCTCTAATTTTGGTATTTGTCAAGGACTGTATTGACTGTGCAATAAATAATTTTTGGGTAGCCAATTTTGGGGCATATATAGCCATTGTATGTGTGCGCATTTAAACCAGACCTTCACCTTGAATAAGAGCATATCTTATAGGTCTCCCCCACCCTGTACATACAGATTGCTCACATTAAAAATCATCCTACCTGCATCTACTGCATTTTACGAGCCTTTGAACATCCAAGATGGCGACACATGGAGTCTCATGGCTGTCTGGAAACAGGAAGTGTCTTCTGACTGTGCCGCTCTGCATTCTGGGATTGCTGTCCTTTTCCTGACCACAGCTCTACTCTGTCTGTGCAAAGCACAGCTATAACACGCCCACCCCTGTAATTTCCCCCCCTCAGTATGTGATGCTTCTGAGGCAAGATGGCGGCGCATGTATCCCTGAGTGCTGAACAGAGTTGCAGCCCAGTGGGGGAAAGAATAAAAAGTGACTAATAATGTAAAATATATTAATTTTAGATGTTGTGGAATATTTTAAGAGTTCAGGCTTTTTATTAAACGATGCTCAAGATCCAGTTTAACATACAGTAAGACAAACACAAGCAAGTGAGTGAGTTCTCATGCCCGGAGAAGGGGATGCCCTAATTACGGCACCCAGGAAGCCACTGGGAGGTTAAGCACCTTGCTCAAGAGCATTTCAGTCATGTCCTGGGTGAATATCCAACCGGTTTCTTACGTCTAGGCCAGTGATGCGGATCTTGGCACCAGATTTCCGGACCCCTACCGCGACAGTCCTGCAGGGTAGGGGTCCGTTTTTTCCCAGTGCCCTGTAGGATTTTTGGGGTGGGGGTGAGCAGCCTGTTTTAGTTTTGCCTAGGGAATCTATAGGCCCACCTCCAGTGTGCTGATTTCTAACAATCCACCCCCCCCCCTTCCCGACAGCCCTCCGCCCGGACCTTCACCTCTCACCGGATGCCTTTAAATGGACCTTTACAAGAAGTGGTTGAGTACCCCTGGTCTAGGCCATGACTGCAGCTGTGTTACAGTGGCCAGAAAATACACATTTATGGAATTGCATTTAAATTTCCAGCAAGTGGGGCATGAAGCATTAACATTGGAGATCCAAAAAAAGGATGGAGGATTCAGTGCTCCAGGAATCCACCTGAAAACGCCATTTTTAATCCTCCATAGTTTAAAAAAAAGTGACATACAAAAAGAAATTGTAGCAGGTAACATGTTTCAGAGTAGTTCTCCTCCTTAGTCTTAACTGACAATGTACCTGGCCCTGATGGTAAGAGAGGAAGTAACATCCCAGGTGTCAACCCTATGCCATGAGTTGACCTCCCGCTGACAAAATTTAGCACCACCAGGAAAGACTGGATGGCCCCAACACATTGGAGATGATGCAGGCAGGACACAGAGTAGTCTCCAGGCCCTGCCCACCCCCGGATAGTCGATGATGAAGGCGCATAATGGACCATGTGCTCCTAGGCTCTCTCACTGATGTAAACATCCAGTGGCTCCTGCAAGCAAACAGATCCATTTGCGGAGCATTACATATGCATGGCAAACAATTCAGATTGGACAAGAGTCCACAGAACCGGGAAATGCCTAGTTTGTCTGGGACTTCTGCAGGGTTGCACACAGTGTGGCATGCCCCAAAGGCACGGGAAGAAAACAGGATAGTCAAAATCCTGGGTTCGTTCCACTTTAAATTGGACCTTCACCATGATTTATTGAAAAGCCCAAACCCTTAAAAAATGATTCCTCAGCATCTAGAGCTAATATATTTTAAGTTTTTAGTCACTTGCTTATTATTCTTTCCCCCACTGGGCTGCAAATCTGTTCAGGACTTTAGGATATGGGTGCCGCCATCTTGACTCAGAAGCATCACACTTACTGAGGAGAGGAGAGCTGGATAAAGTACAGGGGGTGGGTTATAGCAGTGCTTTGCTCAGACAGAGCAGATCTGGGGTCAGGAAAAGGTCAGCAATCCCAGAATGCAGAGCACTAGGTGAGTACAGTAAAAAAAAAAAAAAAAAAAAAAGTTTTCTTATGTGTCAGTGTCTTATATTTTACATTTAACCCCTTGTGAACTGGTAAGGGGTCCATGACCCCTATACCAGTTCACAAGGCTGGGGGGATGGCAAGTCACCTGCGCTAGCGGGTGACTTGCCATTAACCCCCGGCACCCCCATTACCTGCCTCCCCAAAGGCCAGGGGGGGCAGAAGAGCCCGGGCCCACGGGCTATGCGGGCTTGTAGCCTGCAGGGCCAGGTGCCACAAAAGCTGGCCCCTGCGCCCTGTTCCTACAAGCCCTGCATAGTTGGTCCCGGGCTGGTTACTTTGGGTAAGGGGGACCCCACGTCAATTTTTTTTTTTTTTTTTTTTTTTTTTTAAGGGTTTTTAACTCGATTTAACTTTTTCTCGATTTAACCCTTTGTAGTGTGGATGGTATTTGTATTTTATTTGTGAATGTTATAAAGTACTTGTTTCAGTTAGAGGGGTCTCCTGGGCAGGAACAGGGGGCTACCGATAAATATGTGGTACCGTTCTAATCGGTAGAAATGGGGCTTTCACATGCAATATGCTTTTCCTTAATAAAATACATTTTTTATTTAAAATAAAGGAGTCAATTTTCTAAAAAACATTTTTATTTATTTATTTATTTTTACTTAATAATATTGTAAAAAAAAAAAATAAAATTTACAAACAAGACATTTCATGTTAAAGCCTAAACTCTGCTGCAAAAAAATATATATATAATTTTCCTGAAAGTTCCAGCAAAAATGGCGCAAAACATGGCGCAAAATGGCCTGTCAACAGAGGGTGACAAAATCTCAAGTAGGCTGGCAAGTAAAAGGGTTAATAGTACCTATGCATGTTGGGTATTGTTCTGTTCGGGGGACCTTGCGCTTTCAGACTTAGCTTGTTTTTTCTGGTTTGCATATTTATATTTTAGGAAAAGGTGTTTGTTATTCAGCTTTTTTATACATTTTTTAGGGAAATCCTGCGCAAACAAAGAATTCTTTGAGGTAATAATTCCAGAAAGATGAGCCCACTAGAACAAGCTGGGTACGCTTAGAAAGCTTAAGGTGTGTACTTTCAGGGAATATATGGTTTATGGGGGATATTCCAAATTTAAAGGGTTGTTTTGGTTGAAAAATCGAAAGGTGCGCACTTTGTCTGCAGAGCTGAAATTTTCAAGCAAAATTACCGTTACGCACATGCTTTACTTTGGGGTGTTTGGCAACTCTTCCACTGACAGTAGCTATGCATGTTGGGTATCGTTCTGTTCGGAGGATGTTGCTTTTTCAGTTTAAACTTGTTTTTTCTTGTTTGTATATAGTTTTTTTAGGAAAATGTGGCTTTGATTCTGCTTTTTTATCCGTTTTTTAGGGAAACTCTTTGCAACCAAAGAATCCATTGAGGGATTACTTCCAGAAAACTATGGTCACATCAACAAGCCTGGTACACCTAGAAAGCTTGAGGTGTTTACTTCCAGAGAATATATAGTTTGTTGGGGATATTTCAAATGTAAAGGGTTGTTTTGCTTGAAAAATCGCAAGGTGTGCACTTTGTCTGCAGAGCTGAAATTTTCAAGCAAAATTACCGTTACGCACATGCTTTACTTTGGGGTGTTTGGCAACTCTTCCCTTGACAGTAGCTATGCATGTTGGGTGTTGTTCTGTTCGGGGGATGTTGCGTTTTCAGATTAAACTTGTTTTTTCTTGTTTGTATATAGTTTTTTTTAGGAAAATGTGGCTTTGATTCTGCTTTTTTATCCTTTTTTTAGGGAAACTCTTTGCAACCAAAGAATCCATTGAGGGATTACTTCCAGAAAACTATGGCCACATCAACAAGCCTGGTACGCCTAGAAAGCCTGAGGTGTGCACTTCCAGAGAATCTATAGTTTGTTGGGGGTATTTCAAATGTAAAGGGTTGTTTTTCCTGGAAAAACTGCAAGGTGCGCATAGTGCATAGCATAGTTGTATTTTATCTGAAAATCCCCTAAAGCGCTGTTTCAGTTTGGGGGAGTCTCCTGGGCAGGAAAGGGTGTCTACCAATACATATGTGGTACCGCTGTAAATTGGGATTTCACACGCAATAAGATTTTATTGACAAACTTACATTTTTTATTACAAAAAAAAAACTACAAATTGTAAAAAATATATATATATATATATATTTTTTGCACATATTTCACCCAAAAATATTGAGAATACACCTAAAAAATGACAAACAAGACATTTCATGTTAAAGCCCAGACTCTGCTGAAAAAAGCAATATATAATTTTCCTGGGAAATTCCTGGAAATCCCTTCAAAAATCACATTTGAACATGGGGAGTGCAAAATAGTGCAAAATGGTCTGGCAACAGAGTGTGACAAAAACTCCAGGTAGGCTGGCACTTAAAGGGTTAAAGCGGACCTTCAGCATCGTTTAATGAAAAGCCCAAACCTTCAAAAAGACTTTTCCCCAGTCACTTATTATTCTCCCCCCCCCCCCCCCCCACTGGGCTGCAACTCTGTTCAGGACTTTAGGATACGGGTGCCGCCATCTTGCCTCAGAACCATCACACACTAAGGACAGGAGAGTAGGGCAAAAGTACAGGGGGGCGGGGTTATGGATGTGATCTGCACAGACAGAGCAGAGCCGGGGGTCAGGAAAAAAATAGCAATCCAAGATCCAAGAATACAGAGCAGCACAGTCAGAAGACACTTCCTGTTTGCAGGCAGCCTGAGGCTCCATTGGCCACCATCTTGGATGTTTAAAGGCTCATAAAATGCTGTAGATGCAGGTAGGATGATTTTTATTGTGGGCAATCTGTACATACAGGGTGGGGGGAACATATGAGATAGGCTCTGATTCAAGGTGAATGTCCAGATTAATGTGGGCAATCTGTATGTACAGGGGGGTAAACATATAAGATAGGATCTTATTCAAGGTGAAGGGCCGGTTTAAAGGAAAATTGGGAATGTGACTGCTCTCGCTCACTATTGCAGAGCTTTGTGTCTAAGCAGAGCTGCATGCCGATTATTATTATTATTATTATTAGATTAAGAAAAAAAATAAAACAAAATAAACCCATATCAACAGTCTTCGCCTACTGACAAAGTTCATTTGGGAAAAAAGTTATGCTGTGGCCCCAACCACTTTGGAAGCAATTACAACAATCAAATTCCACTTATGCGGAGTTATTTCAAAACATAAACGCAGCCTGCAGGGTATTATTATAAAAAGGCAATGAATTGTACAAGATGAAACATGGTTTGATGGTAATGAAGTCTGCAGCAGGAGCAAAACAAATTAATTCTCAAACTAAATGTGCAAAAAGACCGTATCCCTGGTGGTTTTTAGTAATTAAGTATTTTAACATTTTAATCAAGTGTGCCGAAATTTGCCGGGAATTAGACATATTGCAGCGTTTACACGTCTCTCAATTATTATTAACATCTACTGCTTTGTACATTCACACAGTGGTGTTATACACAAAGCGGAATCTAGTCCAATAACAAAATGCTGAGGTTAAAGTTATACTAAAGGCACGTCTGATTGTTGTCCCATTGCCTCTGGCTACACGTTGCACTGTCCCAAACTTTAATCAGTTTTCAAAAAGACCCTGTAGTTCTTTGTATTGCATTGGAGATGCAGAGAAGAAAATGGGGAGAAACAGTGGGTGTGGCAACAGCGATGTGATGTAAGCACACTGTGTACTTTACATATATCATAGTAAATAAATAAGTACATTGATGTGCCTCTAGTTATTACACCCAGTACATTGTGTGACCAGAATAAGAGATGAGAGATGCTGCAGGCTAAGAGCTTGTCCAGCCTGCCAGCACATAGTGTGGTAGCAGGGCTCCAAAACTTGCCCCTCATTTCATTTCTCCAGGACTGCGCAAACAAGCGGTTTAAAGAGGAACCTCCCCCAGACCTCACCGACCACTGCCCTCCTCCAGTTTTACCTTTGGGGACTATTTGCTCACCTAGCGGGGGATCCATTTTCTGGGCCCCTCGGATTCTGTGCGAACTTCCTACGGGCGGCGCCATCTTGCATCCCATCAGGCACTGCACGTAGCCCCCCCCTCAAGGACTAGAGAACGATTGGTGGCTATAGGGAAGGCAATAAGGACTGGAGGGCGATTGGTGGCTATAGGGAAGACAACAAGGACTGGAGGATGATTGGTGGCTATAGGGAAGGCAATAAGGACTGGAGGGCGATTGGTGGCTATAGGAAAAACAACAAGGACTGGAGGATGATTGGTGGCTATAGGGAAGACAATAGACTAGAGAACTATTGGTGGCTGTAGGAAGGGCAACAACAACTGGAGGGTGATTGGTGGCTATAGGGAAGGCAATAAGGACTGGAGGGCGATCAGCAGCAGAAGATGACCCATTAGTGGCAGTGAAGCTGAAAGGTGATATACCATCCTTTAGTCTGTAAGCTCGCAAGGGCAGGGCACTCCTCCCTATTGTCTCCTGTACTCACAACACTTGGTTTTAACCTGTGGCATCTAATTTTGTATTGTTCTCTGTGCTATATGTTTTACCTTGTCTGTATTCTTAACTTGTAAAGCGCTACGGAAGTTGATGGCGCTATATAAATAAACAAGAATAATACTACTACTTTGGGGCCCAATAAGACTCGTTTGCCCAGGGTCCCCCACAAACCTGGAGCCGGCCCTGTTCAGGTCAAAGAATATGAATGCATATATTTTTGGTTTGGATGTTGTTGGATTAAGCGGTTTGGGTGGGTTTTGTTGCCTTATTTTTTTTCAATCTCCTTGATCGTCCCTTTAATAAGATACTTGTTAAATCTGAAGTGTGTGCGCGTGTTTTCTCCCCACAATTACCCAATGCACAACAACAGTCTGTGTTACATTGTTTCCTATGATGCCACACTTTTTATTGTATGTGCGGTCCACACTTCAATGATCAGCCAGCACTTTCTGCACGACGAGGGCCCCAATTCACATCTCCAAGTCATCACAATGTTTAGTAAAATCTATTCGTATAAAACAGGCAGCGGCAGATATAAAGCACTTGCTCGGTGCTCATACAGAAATCATTGCTATTAGGAGGCCATCTGTGCCTGGAAACAAGCAACTGGAAGCTTCTCACTTGCTAGTTGCCAATAAAACGAATGCACCAATTCCAACTTTTGCTAATTGTCCCTCATCGAGCAGATACGCCGCTGCTACATTTCACTGACACCGAATCATTTCCTGGCCTTTTTTAAAACAAGCGGCAGCATCACGATATGAAGAAGTTGGTGCGCTAGAGATAAATTACAAGCATAGAGGTCACAGGGTAAAATATTCCTGATGGAAGCCACCGCAGTGCACGGACACAATCCCGAAATGACAGCGCAGCCGTCACTGGCGACCAATGACTGGTTACATACTGTAGCTCCCTGAAACAATATAAAAGGAAAACTGGCATCTCTAATGCAATCCAGAGACAGGCTAGCTTTTGTATTTACTTGGCAGCACCACAGCATTTTTGGTAAAGTGCCATGAAATCATTTTTTGGAGTCAAATTTAAAGCAGAACTGAACCTTCCTGGCAACTTTGTGCCAGGGCTCTGCCTGCTTGCAAAGAATAATGGGCAAAGCTGGTATTTTTGGTGGGTATATGTAACTTAAAGTGGAACAAAGCCCACAGTGAATCTTTTAGATTACAGGGCTGGCCTCTAGCCTTCCCAGAGGGCATCCCAAATCAGGATGTCCCACTTTGTGAAAGACCTCCTGCTTTGGCAATGTAAACATCCGGTGGGAGCATGCTCGCATCTTCAGGCTGTGAGCACGCTCCCTATCTGAATGGCTGAAGACGAAGTGCAGCTCTGCTGGGGATGCGCCCGCTGCGCTCCTGTTTGCAGAAGCTCTGGATATAAAGGGAGCTGTATGCAGAGCATTACATATGTGCAGCAAATGGCTCCGATTGGACGAGACATAAAAGAGCGCTTTATGAGATTTTCAAATAAAGTACAAATTCGTTGCGCGCTATCAATGGTTAAACCCCTGAGAATTTGCTGGAGGGGACACACTCTTTAAAAAAAAAAAAAAAAAAAAACTGTAAAGGGAAGCCTTGAGAGGGGACACCAAGTTTTAGGCTTTTTTCACACCTCTCCGCTTGCGCTGCATTGGTCACGACGCAACGAGGTCACGACGCAAGGGAAAATGCTGACCATCAAATTGAATGGGTCAGTTTACATATATATATACGTTGAGTATAAATGAACTGGCCCATTAAAAATAATGGGCAGAATTTTCCCCTGCATTGTGACTGCGTTGCCCAACCAAGCGCAAGAGTTGTGAATAGACCCTTACATTTTTTTTATAAACAAAAACCCATGTAAAAAGCTCTTGTGCAGGGAACCTTTGGTCAAGTGTCCCCGGCAAATAGCTCTGATTGGATGAGAGCCTGCGCATGCGCCATAGGATCGTGGAAAGAAGAGGCTGTATGGGTGTTCTGGGGGGGGGGGGGGGGGGGGGGGTTCACACAGCTAGACATGCCATTACAGGATGCCCCTGAGGCACAGATCAAAACCCAGGACAGTTAAAATCCTGGGTATTGTTCTGCTTTAAAAGACTCATGGGAAGCAGATTACCTCATCCCTGGAACATCCCGATTTAAAAAGCCCTGCAAGATTGCCTGGTAAACTCATGTAGCCAGTGGTCCCATGGTGCACGGCCACATCCCCAATATACTCTTCGCTGAGGAGCTTATAACGTGGCAAAAATTTCAAAATGGATGGCGCAGGTATGCAGCAGAGCAGCGGTGAGGCCAGCTTTCCTAGCCAATAGGACATCGCCAAAAGGTTCATTCTCATGGGTTAAATCAGGGAGACCCATTGGAGATGAACAATACACAGTAGGGTAAAAATGCCAGGTGAAGTTCCCCCTTAAAGGGACTGTAAATCCAAAATAAAAACAAACAGGCACTTACCTTCTCTCCGCAGGCCGATCATAAACCTCCTGGTTCGAGATCAAGGGGCACCGCGAGCATGTGCCCCAGAATTCCTTGGGCACACCCCCTCTATTGCAATGAATGAAGGGGGCTGTGCACTGGCACATTGACTGACGTGAGGAGTGGGACATCAGGAGCCCTATTGTCGGAAACCTGGAAATTTCTGAGTGGCAGACAATCCAGGATCTGCTGTGGGAAAGAGAAAGTGAGTGCCAGTTTGTTCTTTTAATTGGGTTTACAGACCCTTTAAAGTGGAACAAAACCCGGGAATTGGACTTCAGGTTTTGTTTCAGT
Source organism: Gastrophryne carolinensis (assembly GCA_027917425.1). Lineage (NCBI taxonomy): Eukaryota > Metazoa > Chordata > Amphibia > Anura > Microhylidae > Gastrophryne > Gastrophryne carolinensis. Next base: position 238,911,510 of record CM051240.1, read on the forward strand.
CCCCACATAATTCGGAGAGGCACATAATAGTCTCGTGAAGGTCTGGAAGCAGACAGGGACAAAGTCCTGCGCTTCTGGGAATTCCTGGAAAATAAAAATACACTTAGCCTGGACAATCCCTATCAGAACGTGTCTTTCGGGAGGGTGAATCCAGTCAGGTGAAAGGTATATTGGCCTGAGTGGAAAAGCAGTTTTAAGACATATGAAAAAAAACAAATGAAAAGATCAGACATACTGTATATGTCTTATGCAGATCTTGGCCTGCCAATGGACTATAAATTGTGAAATCAGGAAACCTGGCTCAGACTTTCCTGTGGAATTATCCTTCAAGTAATTGAGTGATACAGATGTTGGGGAATTAGGTAGATCTGACAAGTACACAGTGAGCTTAGTAGGCTGTAAATATCACAAGATAATTATCGCCTTACAAACTCCTTGCAAGATGTGACAAGCAGCAGACAGCTTCCTGAAAAGGACAAGAACGCCACTGAGGGGTGCAGCAAGTGTGGGGACATTTAACCATTTTCTTTTAAAAATCAAACAAAATGTTCTGGGGACCTCTAAGGCTCTATTCACACCTCTCCACTTGCACTGCATTGGGCAATGCAATCAGAACGCAAAGGAAAATGCTGGCCATTATTTGTAATGGTCTGGTTCACGTTTATTTTATACGCAATATTATATATCATATTCTTCGCCATATAAGACGCACTAATTTTCCCCAAAAGTGGGGGGAAATGTCCCCGCATTGCGCCCCCCCCCGGGACGCCAGCTGATGAAAGAGCTGCGGGCAGGGAGAGGGCAGGGTAACTGAACCCCGCACACTGTCCCCGCTCCAGCCTCTGCTAGCACCGCCAGTAATTCTCGGGCTGTCGAGTGCACACCCGATCCATGCAGGTGCGAAGGGGGGAATGTCAAACTGCCTATGAGAATGAGATGAGGGAATGCCACACTGCCTATAGGAATGGGATGAGAAAATGCCACACTACCCGTGGGATGGTGGGAATGCCACAATGAATGTAAAGGGCGTTTTAGCACATTTGATTTAGAATATGGACAGGTGCGTCTTATAGGGGGCGAAAAAAAAAAATAGACCCATTAAAATGTATGGGCCGCAATTTCCCTTGCATTGTGACTGATTATTGACCCTTTAACTGCCAGCCTACCTAGAGATTTTGTCACCCTCTGTTGCAGGTTTTTGTAACCATTTTGCGCTTTATATGCAACTGTGATCTTTGCAGGAATTTCCAGGGCTTCCCAGGTAAAGTATATATGTTTTTTTTTTCAGCAGAGTTTGTGCTTCAACAAGACATGTCTGGTTTATAATTTTTTTTAGTTCCTCCAGATTACGTTATCACATATGTATCGGTAGACACCCATTCCTGCCCGGGAGACCCCCCAAAAAAGGGAACTTTATGAGGTTTTCAAATAAAATACAACTACTATGCGCACTATCAAAGGTTAAACCCTTGAGAATTTGCTGGAAAGGAGGGGACCCACGCTTAAAAAAAAGAGGGGAGAGGAGGCGACACTAAGTTTTAGGCTTTATTCACACATGCTTGCGCTGCATTGGGCAACGAGGTCACAACGCAAGGGAAAATGCTGCCAATCAATTTTAATGGATCAGTTTACACACATATACTGTGCATAAATGAACTGGCCTATTAAAAATAATGGGCAGTATTTTTCACTGCATTGTGACTGCGTTGCACAACACAGTGCAAAGCGGAGAGGTGTGAATAGACCCTTACATTTTTCTATTAACAAAAACATGTAAAAAAGCTCTCGTGCAGGGAACCTTTGGTCATGAGACATCCCCAGCATTGCAACCGATAAGTGGGTCAGTGGGGTTGGCTCTGACGGTGGCATCCCCTCATGCCACAGCATTGCACCAGGAAAGTGGGTCTGTTGGAGAATCCTCATGGGGAAAGAAACCCATGGGGGAAGCCTGTAGGGCTACAGACATCCCTAGCAATGTACCATGCCAGTGGGTTCATGGGGGAAACCCGGAAGCATTTAAAGGTGCCTTTAATATTGCGATGCTATGTCACAAGTGTGACCAGTGCAGTGTAAACAAATTCCTTTAAAGAGAAAGTCTACTTTCTATGGTAACGCCAAAAAGGATGTTAACAAGGACTACGTTAACAAATGTGTGTTTTATGGAAGCAGTTTTCACTACTTGAAAACAGTTTGGTTTTTGGTACATCAAGAAAAGAGTCCTGTACACACAGAACACGGATGCCACGGCCAAACTTTCACATGCCCAACAGCAGTGTTATGTGCAACTATCTGCAATCTGTTGCTATTGGCAACGTACACCCAGTCTGCAACTGGGTATACGTTGCCAATAGCAACAGATCTGCTTCTAAAAAACACATTTGCTAACATTAGTAAAAATAAAAAAATGCCAGATCAGCACCTTTAACATATCATTTTGCCACACAAAAATATACACTTTAAAAAATTCAATCGAGAGTGGACTTAACCTTTAATGTTTTCTACATAATGGCGTATGCCCCAATATTGGCGTTTCGTTAGACCGAGTTAAAAGATACATAAAACAATAAGCCTTCATTCACATCTGTCTGTTACCGCATGTGTTTCAGTGTTCGCAACAGACACAGCGGTACCGCAAAGAAAAAAAAAATCAATGGCACCTCTATGGCCCTTTTATCACCTCTCCGCTGCAGGGCTATTAAAAGCAAACACAAACTAAAACGCAAATGAAAAACAGAATTCTTGCCACAAAACATTAGGTGTGAACATAGCCTAATATGCAAAAAAAAAAATATATATATATATATATATATATATATATATATATATATATATACACACACACATAAAAAGGATGCAACTTACTGTCTGGCTCTCCGGAAAGTCCATCTTTATTAACTTATGAGCACATTCTTCAAAGTCTAAACTGAAAAAAAAAAATAGCAAATTGTAAATACACTAATTTGCCATAAACCAGTAAAGAAATAAGCAAGACACATGGAAGTCATTGCATTTTCATTATCGTTTTCGCAGGAACACGATGCTGGTTCCTATGGCCGAGGAAGATATACAGCATTGCGTTTACAAGGAAGGTGAGACGCTATTTGGAGACTTAACTCGCTGACCGGTGTGTTTGTATGATATTTTCAGTAAGCATAATAAAAAGCGGGAACGCTACTTGGTTGAAACAGTACTACACGATTGGATTTTTTTTCTCTTTCCTCACATATGCCCACTGGTAATTATTGGTGGGAAAAAAAACGCTATTGAGGGCAATAAGAGGCATAACAAAAGAAATCTGGGCTAGGTGGTACGTGCATAATGATGGTGGTTTTGGATTCACGAGTTTAAAGAAGCACTATCGCGAAAAAAAATCCCAATAATAAAAATCCATATAAATATGCTGGATGGCAGGTGGAGGGGTGACTTATACAACCGGCATCAGGAAAGAATCAGCCAGGTTTATATTTTTTATTTTAACGGAAGGAAAAGGACATCCGGGGTGACAGGCTCTGTCACCCCTCATAGACTAAACCTGTCACCCCTGGATTTTATTCCTACCAGAAGAAGAAAACCACAAGCTTGGCCAGAGTTTTATTCAGTATATAGGTGACCTCTCCTCTCATTAGCCAAGGTGTTTATATGGATTTTTAATATTACAAAATTTCACGATAGTGCTCCTTTAATGAAGATTAATACACCCAGGTGTTTCAGTTTTAGTCTCTAAAGCAGACTTTAATTATTTTAAGTAAATGTGCAATACTATATATAAAATTGTTTATTAGCGTGGGGTCAGCCGCAGTTGGTACTGAGGCTTGAATATTGATCAATAGAACACTAACCAATTTATGACACTGGTTTGTTGGCCCCTGCGCATGATTATAGAATTCTTATTGTAAAAGTTTGCAAGCGCAATTTTATTCGATTTGTTTTGGGATTGATTTTTTACAAAGGAATAAGACTGTACTGTTATATGAAGACATTACCCAGATACTTGTGTAGGACAGGAGAAAAACGGCATCTATAACACATAGGCAGGTGGTAGAAATCTCGGCCGTGCAGTTAGGGGATAAGTAGAGCTGGAAAGTTAACAAAACTGTCAAACAGGTTTGTTCCGAATCTGAAAATTGCCTTTCTGGAAAGCAGAGCCTGTTAAATCATTAGGGGGATTGAAATGGGATACAATTTCTGCAGAATATCAGTGGCAGAGTTATAGGAATGGGCAGGCTCCATTAGGAATCCGAAGGTAAAAGTACATTTTACGCTCACACAAAAAAAAAGCCATTACACCAGCATTATTCTGATCCAGGCTTTCTGCCGATCATACACATTTTCAGGCCAAGAATTATTTTTTTTCTCTTTTTTGCTTTGGATTTTTTTGCCAACTAATGCCTTGCAAAAAATGGAAAATGGATGCCTATACTTATACTACATTTTCTCAATTACTGTTAAGATTAGCAAACAGAATTAGGTTTTTAATCTTGCAATATGCAAGTGGTTCCCTTTCCTCTCCTGGCAGCTAATATTATGTGTTCACGGGAGGCTATGGAAAAAGAAAAGGACAACGTGCAATGATTCAGCCAAGCAGAGAATATAGATTTAAAAAAAAAAAAAAAAGATTTTACTATATCTCAGAGAAGTGCTGGTGCTACTGTATGGCAGACCTCCAGATAAATAAGGTAGTTTGCTTAGCTGTCATATTAAAAGGGATCATCAAGGGAATAAAACAAAAATAACCTCCGCCTTAAAGAGGACCTTCACCCTGCATAAGAGCATATCTTATACGTTTCCCCCACCCTGTACATACAGATTTCCAACATTAAAAAATACCATTTTGTGAGTACTCACCTGAAAAATGGATATTGTCAGTGTGCCACACACCCCGCTTCCCCTTTAATGCTTCACGATTGGGTTACTCACCACCAGGTGACGCTGTTGCAGAGAGGAAGTCTTGTAACGAGCCCCCTTCCGGCCTATATATACCTGGTACCTCCCACTTAACACCAGTGATTTAAAAAGCAGAAAGACAAGGTACCAGTAATCTAACGGTAACCTCAAAATAAATAAAAAGCTTCACCATATAAAGGATTCGGGATACCGAAAAGGGCGGGGGTGAAGCGGGGTGTGTGGCACACTGACAATATCCATTTTTGAGGTGAGTACTCACAAAATGGTATTATTCTCAGTGTGCCACACACCCCGCTTCCCCTTTAATTCTTCACGATTGGGACATCCAAAAGCAGTGTCCACAAGGGATGGGTATCCGAAGGCAAAAATGAAGCATAACTTAAATGACTGCAGTTTGCAGAACTTTGCGGCCAAAAACAGCATCCGCTGAGGCCCGCACATCAACTTTGTAAAACTTAGAAAAAGTATGAACAGAAGACCAAGTAGCGGCCTTACAAACTTGTTCAACAGAAGCTTGGTGCTGAAAAGCCCAAGACGCTCCAACTGCGCGAGTAGAATGAGCAGTGATACGAAAAGGGGGAACTTTCCCCTTAGCAGAATAGGCCGCAATAACGGCCTGACGTATCCATATGCTAATGGAAGATTTGGCCGGTGCCAAACCCTTCTTAGGCCTACAGGGCACAACAAAAAAGGCATCCGTTTTACGAAAAGGAGACGTAATAATCAAATAGTACTTAACACAGCGTACTACATCCAAGCAATGCAAAACCCTCTCTTTGTCATTCTTAGGATTAGGACACAAGGAGGGAAGAACAATATCCTGATTCAAATAAAAAGCAGAAACAACCTTAGGAAGAAAGTCTGATTTGAACCGAAAGACCACTTTATCCTGATGCCTCTCAAAGTAAGGCGCCTGGATAGACAAGGCCGCCAACTCCGAGACACGCCGGACCGAAGTGATAGCTACCAAGACGACAATCTTCTGAGTCAGGGTAGACAAAGCAATATCTTGCAAAAGCTCAAAAGGAGGAGCCTGAAGAGCAGAAAGAACCAAATTCAAATCCCAAACAGGGAGTAATGGTTTCCTGGGAGGCCGCACATGCGTAACCCCCTGGAAAAAAGTTTTAACTAAAGGATGAAGCGCAAAACGCTTCTGAAAAAAGATAGATAAGGCAGAAACTTGCACTTTCAAAGTACTTAGCTGAAGACTAGAGTCCAGCCCAGAAAAACTCCAGAATCCCGGAGACCGAAAAGACCCTACAAGGAAAAGATCTCATCTCACACCAAGCGATATAGGCTTTCCAAGTCCTATAGTAGATGATAGAAGAAGACCTCTTCCGGGCACTGATCAGAGTCTTAACGACCGAGTCAGAAAGACCCTCCTCCTTCAAGATGGAGGTTTCAGCAGCCAGGCCGTCAAACCCAATGCTGGTAAATTGGGGTAACACAACCAACCCTGAGTGAGCAGATCGGGCCGAAGAGGCAGAACGAACTGGTCCACTGCCAGCCGAACGATGTCTGTGAACCACACTCGCCTTGGCCACCTTGGGGCCATGAGAACGGCGGACACCCTTTCCAGAGCCAGCTTCCGTACCACCCTGCCTAGCATGGGTATCTGAGGAAACAGGTACAGAAAACCCCAGATCCCCCCAGCTCAGGGACATGGCATCCACTGCCAGAGGATCCTGGGAGAGCGACACGAAGTTCGGGAGCCTGCAATTGTGACGAGAGGCAAACAGGTCCACCTCCGGGGTCCCCCATCGGAGACACAGTGAGCGAAAAACCTGAGGATGGAGAGCCCATTCTCCCAGACGGGAAGAGCCCCTGCTCAACCGGTCCGCTTCCTGGTGCTCCACTCCTGGAATGTACACCGCCGAGAGACAAGGAACATGGGCCTCCGCCCAGATCAGGGACACCTCTCTGAGAGCACCCAGACTGCGAGTCCCTCCCTGATGATTGATGTAAGCAACCGCTGTTCGATTGTCTGAACGCACCTGGACCGGAAGGCCCAGAACGTGTTGAGTCAGGAGAGCAAGAACCCGACGGATGGCTCTCAGTTCCAGAACATTGATAGGTAAGTGGGCCTCTTGAGGTCCCCACTGCCCCTGGAACTGAAGCTCCTTCCAGAATCCGCCCCATTACGAAAGACTGGCGTCCGTGGTGACAATTTCCCAAAGAGGGGTCAGGAAAGACCTGCCCTTCACGAGATTGGCCGAGACCAACCACCACTGGAGGGACTGTCGGACCCGGTGGACAACTAGAAGGGCTGATCCAGCGACCGCGGCTGCCGGTCCCAGGACGCCAACAGATAAAGCTGAAGCGTCCTCGTGTGAAATTGAGCAAAAGGAACTGCCTCGAAGGAGGCAACCATCAACCCTATCAGCCTCATCCCCAGACGGATGGACGGCCGAGGATTGGAAAGTAGGACCCGAACCAACTCCTGAATCAGATGAATTTTGGACTGGGGGAGAAACACCCTGTGTTGACGAGAGTCCAACTGCATCCCCAGAAAAGACACCACCCTGGCCGGAGCGAGGGAGGACTTGGGGAAGTTGATCACCCAACCAAAGCTTTCCAGCGTGGAGACCACCAACCTGGTGTCTGTCTCCGATTGAATGAGTGACGGAGCTATGATGAGAAGGTCGTCCAAATAAGGTACGACACGAATGCCCCGAGATCTGAAAATGGCCATCACCCCTGCCAGCACCTTGGTGAACACTCTTGGCGCCGAGGTAAGGCCAAATGGAAGTGCCACGAATTGAAAATGCTGATCTTTCATCACGAATCGAAGAAAACGTTGATGAGCCTGGCAGATGGGAACATGAAGATAAGCATCCTTGATGTCTATGGACGTCATGAAGTCCCCCTGCCGAAGGGAACCGACGGCCGTACGCAAAGTTTCCATGCGAAACTTCCGAATACGGATGAACTTGTTGAGTAATTTCAGGTCCAGGACGGGACGAACCGACCTGTCCTTTTTGGGGACTGCGAAAAGATTGGAGTAGAAACCGAGGCCCATCTCTAAGCGCGGTACCGGCCGGATGACCGCCATTTCTAACAGATTCCTTACCGACGCCAGGAGCCCCTGTGCGGCCAAAGGATCGATGTGCACCAGAGACCGAAAGAACCGTGAAGGAGGGCGAGACTCGAACTCCAGTTTGTAACCGGACGACACCACCTCCCGGATCCATCTGTCCGGAACCTCCTGGTCCCAAACCTGGGAGAAGTGTCGCAATCGTCCCCCCACCCGCACGGGTGAGGGCAGCCCCTCATTGCTGAGCGGGCTTACCAGCAGGCTTGGGCTTGGTGCCCCAGGACTGAGTGGGACGGCCACTGCCCCTCCCCGGGTCCAACCTGCACCTCTGGTAGCGGGAAAGGAAGCCCCCCTACCCGCTCTGAATCCCCGAATGGAAGGCCTAACAGTACTTGCCCCCCGAAAGGGACGACGAGGCCTCTTGTGTTGAGGCATTTTACCACCTTTTGCAACTGAATCAATTTTATCACCAAACAGTCGCAAGATCCACGCATAGATCCTGAATAATGGACCTAACCGCCAATAGAAGAAGCGCCGAAGCACACACCGGGCGCATCGTCGATCCGGCACTAATAAAACCATGGCGAGCATACTGGTCAATCCGACGATCCTCACCATCCTTAAGGGCAGAGGTCTCAGAAGACTGCACCATAGCCGTGCTAGAGAGCCCTAGCACAGGGGTATCGAAGTCAGGGGGAACCGACCAAAGCTTCACCAATTCCGGCGGAAAAGGATAGCGTTTATCCCAACTGGAAGGAACTCCAGATAGTCGCGTGGGATGTTCCCATTCCTTAAGCACAACCCTCTCAAAGTGTTGTTGTCTGGGAAATACCAAACGCGGCTGAGGCACATTAAACAACTCACCCTTTGGCAGGGCGACAGCCTCAGGCAGATCTAAATTCAAAATTTCAAACATTTGAGCCAGAATGGAGGGGGTGTCAAGGGAAACCCCCGCAGCCAGATCGCCAATAGCATCGACCTCAAGCTGATCTGCAGGCTCATCTGACTCCACAAGGAGTTCCCCCTCCTCGTCCAAGGAGTAATCGGACCAATCCACAGGCTCACATCCCTCATCCTGTGAAGCAGGAGCTACAGGAGAAAGGTGTTTCCGTTTCGCAGTGGCCTTCAACCCTGCTTTGACGGAAACTATTTTCTCGAGGTTGGACAATCGTGCAGATACCTCGGATTGCGAATCCCCCCTTTGACAATGTCACACGGGGTCCGGAACAGGGAGGGGGGGGGGGGGGGGTAGGAGATGATGGAAGTTGCGAGGAGCCAGAAGCCGGAGCGACGGACTGAGCCATTTCCGGTATTATCGGAAGCCTCCATATGGTGATTTATGGTATTCGCACAACCATGGGTTTTAGGCATAAGCCACCCGGGATGCCCCTTTTCATTAATGTCCCGGGAGGGAGGATTAAATTTATGATTATAATTATCCCCCCCCCCCCTTTTTTTTTTTTTTAAATATACCAATATATATATATATATATATATATATATATATATATATATATATATATATATATATATATATATCCCAATTTAGAGTAATAGGACTAGCCAGGTATAAATAGAACCGGGAAGCCACTGCAATGAGGGAATCCCAGGATCTGTGGGGAAAGAACAACAGTAAGATCCCCAGAAAAAAAGGGGGCAGCATGCAGTACAACATTCATGCAACAGCATATATCAACACATAGCAAAATCACATAGAAAAGACAGCCCAGAGTGCTTAAAGAGGTCAAAAGAATTTGAACCAGTTTACTTTTTCTTTTTTTTTAAAACAATCATGAATAAAACAAGAGACGGCCCCACACGAGGTGAGGCCGCTTACCTGCCCAAAGCTGAAAACAAGGCTGAACAAGGACAGCAGCGATTCGCTTCCTGCGTCTGAGAGCCCCGCACCCGACTCCTGATAAGAGGGAGGAAATGCGGCTGGGGCCGAGCTGCACGCCGACCCAGCCACGCCCCTTCTACGTCATCCGGGCCCCGCCCCCCCCTCTAGAATCAAACAGTGCGGCCCACCAACCGGCGGTGCCGCAAAACAAGAGGGCGCCCAACGCCCTTAGTAAACGGAGGGGGAGGGAAGCTTTACCAGGGAGTTTTGAGGCCATGCGCCTAAAGCGCTGACAGTGCGGCCCGCCGAACGGCGGTGCCGAAACCCGGACAAAGGGAGGGAAGGGGAGGTGAGAGCGTCACAGGCAGCATCAACCATGCCTGTCACAGCGCGGCCCGCCCCAGCTGCCCTAAAGCGGAACTAAACTCTGGCCGTTCAGGCCCAACAGCAGCCCACACAATGGCGAAGCTGCCAGAGAAAGAGAGAGAGAGAGCAATCAGTGAGGGCAATCTGTAAAAAAGAGAGTGATAACCAGTCAGGCCGTGTGCACCATCTGCGGTGCGGACCTGAATACTGACAAAGGTTATACAAGTAAAACACACAAGTAAAAACACCACATGCATATACACATCCCCCAACCCCCCTCCCCCCCCATAGTGAAGGGAGAAGGGACCGTAACGGGAGAGCAAGGGGAACCTCGGGACAGGGGCATCCCAAATCCGGATTACCATGCCGGATAGCCGCATTGCCCCTAAGCAAGAGGTCGAGCGGAGGAGATAAGCTCCTAGGCACCTATAGTGCCATCTACCAATTGCCCAGTGAGCAGCCTGGGCTGGGAGGCTTCCATTTAACCATATAGGTAACAAACAATCAAACTGGGCAGAAATAGACCAAAAGGGGGTGCTGGGGTAAGACCCCGGCTACCTGCAAGCAGGAGACTTCAATCTTCTGTCTTGTCGTCATGCAGAGAGAAAAACACTGGTGTTAAGTGGGAGGTACCAGGTATATATAGGCCGGAAGGGGGCTCGTTACAAGACTTCCTCTCTGCAACAGCGTCACCTGGTGGTGAGTAACCCAATCGTGAAGAATTAAAGGGGAAGCGGGGTGTGTGGCACACTGAGAATATCATCCTACCTGCATCTATTGCATGTTATGAGCCTTTAAACATCCAAAATGGTGACTCTTGGAGCATCAGGCAGCCTGCACACAGGAAGTATGTTCTGACTACTCCACTCTGCATTCTGGGATTGCCGTCCTTTTCCTGACCCCAGCTCTGCTCAATCTGTGCAAAGCACAGCTATAGCCCTGCCCCCTTGCACTTTATCCCGCTCTCCTCTCTCTCATCTCTCTCAGTATGTTATGCTTCTGAGTCAAGATGGCGGCACCCGTATCCTATAGTCCTGAACAGAGTTGCAGCCCGGCGGGGGAAAGAATAATAAGTGGCTAAAAATTTAAAATATATTAACTTTAGATGCTGGGGAGTATTTTTTTTTAAGGGTTTGGGCTTTTCATTAAATCATGGTGAAGGTCCGGTTTAATTCCTCAGAGCACTGTAGGCTGCAGCAGTCTGGTTTTGGCTAGCAGCTGCAGTGCAGTCCCCAGCACTCAGGTGGACATCCATTGATGATAGATGCATATAAGAAGTGGGCTCCGACATGATGCGCCCCTCCTGGCAACCAATAAGGTTTGCAGCAAGGACATCGGAGCGCATAGTATGGGAACCAGACTAATGCAGCCTGCAGGACTTCATGGGGGATCAAGTGTAAGAGATTTATTTTTTTTCTTTAAATAGCCTTAAAGCGGACCAAAACCCACATTTTTAACTAGCTTCCCCTGAGTTGCTCCCCCCATGAATAGTAACTTTTGCCTATTTTTACTGCTTTTGTTTCATTCTAATCCCAGATAATGGTGCCTGTTTTAGCTGTAAAGCCCCACCACCTCCATTTGGTGCCACTGCTGTGCGGGGCAATGTCGCCGGTGCCACTGCTGTGCGGGGCAATGTCGCCGGTGCCACTGCTGTGCGGGGCAATGTCGCCGGTGCCACTGCTGTGCGGGGCAATGTCGCCGGTGCCACTGCTGTGCGGGGCAATGTCGCCGGTGCCACTGCTGTGCGGGGCAATGTCGCCGGTGCCACTGCTGTGCGGGGCAATGTCGCCGGTGCCACTGCTGTGCGGGGCAATGTCGCCGGTGCCACACTTATGCACTGACTATTAACCTGCAATCTTACAGAGAGGGAGAGTGTGTGTTTCAGTATTACATTGCGATTTCTAGTTCTACACCCTAAGAATAGAGTATTGGCAGGGACTTTGATCAAATGTATTTCACAAGTTCAGTGGGTTATGGTCCGCTTTGAAGCGGACCAAAAGGCTTAGGGAGCCATCCAGAATGCCCGATATTCTTACCTTATCCTCAAGCCTCGGTCAGAAATGAAGCGCTGCGACTGGCTACTGCTGTTTAAGTGGGCGGGGCTTTCTGGCAGCCCAAGCTGAGTATGTGACACTGACCCACATGACCAGCTAATCATGGGGCTTCATTTACATCCTAGGCTCGAGGATAAGTTAAGAAATACAAGTCTGTGAAATACTCACCTGTAGAATTGATATTATAAGTATACAGTACGTCCTGCTCCACATAGATTACTTACACTTGGGTTATCCTCTGCCAGATGGCGCTGCACTGCAGAGACTTGTAAAACAGGCTCCTCCCGGCCCCTCAAATACCCGGGGACCTCCCACAAATCCCCAGCATTGAAAAGCAGTGAACAAGAAGCCGGGAGAATTTAACCACCAAAAACTGGTAACTATAACAATGATAACAATCACCATACAGGGGATCCACAATAATGCAAAAACCAGGGTGGGGTGGAGCAGGACGTACTGTATACTTCTAATATCAATTCTACAGGTGAGTATTTCACAGAATTGTATTCTTAGTATACAGTACGTCCTGCTCCAGATAGATTACTTACACTTGGGACATCCAATAGCAGTGTCCATAAGCAGGGTGGGATCCCCAACAAAAAGGCAACAGCAGACAGTTTAAACCACTGCCGCCTGCAAAACCTTGCGGCCAAAAACAGCATCAGCTGAGGCCCTAACATCAACCTTGTAAAAGTTTGAAAAGGTATGAACAAAAGACCAAGCAAACTTGTCCAACAGAAGCCTGGTGCTGGAAGGCCCAAGAGGCACCAATAGCACGAGTAGAATGAGCAATAGGATGGAAGGAAGGATTCCTCCCCTTAGCAGAATAGGCCTGAATCACAGCCTGACGATTCCATATGCTAATAGTAGACTTGGCAGGAGCCAAACCCTTCCTAGGACCAGAAGGGACCACAAAAAGAGCATCAGTTTTCCTGAAGGACGCAGTGACAACCAGGTAATACTTCAAACACCTGACCACATCCAAGGAATGCAGAACCCTTTCCTTAGCATTGCTAGGATTAGGGCACAATGAAGGAAGAACAATAACCAAATGAAAAGCAGACACCACTTTAGGCAGAAAGTCGAGCTTAAGGCGGAACACCACCCTATCCTGGTGTCTCTCCAGGAATGGGGACTGGATAGACAGAGCCGTCAGCTCAGACCCACGCCTAACCAAAGTAATAGCCACCAGCAAGACAGCCTTGAGGGTAAGTACAGCCAGAGCAGCATCCTGAATAGACTCAAGGGAGCACCCTGCGAGGTAGACAAGACCAAGTTCAAATCCCAACAGGGACCATATGTTTACGAGGGGGACGCACATGAGTGACCCCTTGAAAGGTCTTAACCAAGGAATACTGAGCAAAAGACTTCTGAAAGAAGGCAGACAGGGCAGAACCCTGACCCTTCAGAGTACTGAGTTTCAGACCCAACTCCAACCCATGCTGTAAAAACTCCAGAACCCTGGGGACTAAGAACACCCAACAGGGAAGAGACCTAGACTCACACCAATCAAGGTAGGTACGCCATACCCCATTATAATAGATGGAAGAAGAAGTTTTCTTCCTAGCCATCACCATGGTCTCAATCACCGAGACAGACAAGCCTTTCTCCATAAAGATGGAGGTTTCAGCAGCCAGGCCATCAAAGCCAGAGTTTGTAATTGGGATGGCGTAAGGGGCCCTGAGTGAGCAGATCTGGCACTCCTGGCAGGACATACTGATCTACTGCCATCTGTACCATGTCTGCGAACCACACTCTTCTTGCCACCTGGGGGCCACCAGAATCACTGGTACCCCTTCCAGAGCAATCTTGCGCAGGACCCTCTTGCTCCGGGTCCCTCCCTGATGATTGATGTAGGCAACTGCCGTCAGATAGACCTAGGGCTCCTGAACAGGCAGTCCCTGAAGATGAGTAGTCAAGCGAGATAGAACTAACCTGAACGCTCACAGTTTCAAACATTGATAGGTATATGGGCCTCCTAAGGGCCCCACTTCCCCTGGAACCGCAGGGACTACCAGAAACCCCCCCCCAACCTGATAGACTGGCATCCGTGGTGACCGTCTCCCAGGAAGGGGCAAGAAGGATCTGCCCCCCAACAGGTTCCTTGAGTCCATCCGCTACAAGATGGACTTCCTTACCAGGGGGGAAGGCACACAGACCCTGTCCAGAGATGCTGGGTCCTTGTCCCATACAAACAACAGGAGAAGTTGCAGAAGCCCCCAAGGGGGACTGAGCATAAGGGACCGCTTCCAAGCACGCCACCATCAGGCCCACCAGCTGCATCCCCTGCCTAGTGGAGGGACGGGGACATCTATGAGGGACTGAGCACGTGCAACCAGATTGTCCACTTTATTGCTGAGGAAGGAAGATCCTTGCCTGAACTGTATCCAGATTCATTCCTAGAAATGAAGCTACCAAGGAAGGGGACAGTGAGGACTTGGGGTGGTTGATCACCCATCCAAATGACTCCCAAATGGACACCACCAGCTGAATATCCAACTTAGCCTGATATAGAGACTGGGAAGTAATGTGGACGTCCAGGTAGGGCAGTATGCGGACGCCCCTTGGTCTCATCAGAGACATCACCCCCGTCAGCACCTTGGTGAGCACTCTGGGAGCTGAAGAGAGGCCAGATGACAAGGCCACAACTTGGCAGTGTTGGTCTCCCAACGCGAATCTGAGGAACCTTGGTGTCATGAAAACACAGGGATGTGAAAATAAGCATCTTTGATCTCCACAGACGGCATGAAGCCCCCGGGGCGCAAGGAACTGATGCCCAAGCGCAGAGTTTCCATGCAGAAAACGCCTATACTTGACGATTTGCTGAAGATCTGTAAATCCAGAATGGCCCAGACTGACTCATCCTTTTGGGGAACTGTGGAAAGGTTGGTGTAGAGTCCCTTGCCTCTGTCTGTTAAGGGAAATCTGCAAATGACCCTCAGACCCCGCAGGCCTTGCACGGCCTGCGCCAACACCTGAGCAGAGGCAGGGACCAGGAGTACCCGGTACCTGATAATCTTGGGGGAGGCCGCACAGCAAACTCTATCTTGTAGCCGGAGGACACTACCTCCTGAATCCACCGGTCTGAGGCGTGATGCCTCCAGACATGAGCAAGGTGCCGCAGCCGTCCCCCTCACCCTGACGGGCGAGGGCGCCCCATCATGCTTGAGGGGACTTGGGAGAAGATTTGGGCTTAGCCCCCCCGAGGAGCCTGGAAGTGTTGTCTGCTGCTCCTGGGGCAGGAATCTGCGCAAGCTCCCGCGGGCACCCCTGGTTCCTGTTTAACACCATGGTAGGGGGTAGAAGGGGGGCCCTGGCCCCGAAGGGGCCGAGAAAGCCGCCCGCGCTGGGGTAACTTACCTCTCTTACCAAACAGTACTAGACGGGCCCCAAACAGGCGTAGCCCCTTAAAAGGAAGCCCAGTAAGGGCCTTCTTCGCAGCATTGTCAGCACCCCACTGTCGCAGCCAGACCAAGCGACGTATAGCCACCACGAGGGCAGAAGTTCTTGCACACATTCTGATGGTGTCATCCAATGCTAATAGGATAAATTTTACAAACACATCACAACTGGATAGTGCATTAAACACCTCCCAAGGGAGATCATCAGGGGCACGATCAAGCATTTTTCTGATGAGGGTTCTAGCGGCCACAGCAGTAATGGAAGAGGCACAGACCGGGCGCAGCGCCGTCCCCGCACATGCAAAGGCGTGGGAGGCCAGCAGGTCAAAGCGCCGATCCTCAGCATCCCGAAGGGTAGTATAATCAGGGGGATGCAAGACAGGGGTGTTAGATAGCCCTATGATCGGGACATCCACCTCGGGGGGGGGGAATGACCAACATTTAACCTCCTCAGGGGGAAAAGGATACTTACTATCCCAATCCCTTGGAACCCCGGGAAGTTTACTGGGGCACTCCCCTTCCTTGAGCACAAGGGTATGGAAATGTGCCTGCTCTAGAAATTCCAAACGTGATGTTGCTGTATGGAAACGCTCCCCTCTTTGCCTGGGAGTCTCACCAGGGGGAGAGATAGACAGAACCTCAAAGATCTGGATCAATAATCTGTCAGTGTCATCCTGGGCCCAGGGGTCCGAGCCAGAATAGTCATGACCCTTCGGTCTCTCATCAGATGAGCCCGAGTCAGAAAAGAGCTCTCCTTCATCAGAAGGGGTATAGCCACACAGATTAATAAACTCCTGAGATCCCAAAGGGAAAACAGTAACATAAGGCGTCAAGTGCCGCTTCTTACCAGGGCCCTTACGCGCTAAAGACCTCGCAATAATCTGTTCAGCCGTAGGCAGTCTAGAAGACAAATCTGGCTGAGAATCCCCACTTGTGTGCGACTCAGCAGGAGTGAGATTGAAGCTTGGGGGAGTAGGTGAAGTGCAACGAGGTGCAGCCACTTGCAGGCCAGAATGCAAGGCCAGCGCTTGCTCAGCACAGGGTACGCAGACCCGTGCCCTGTCAGCGTCAGCATGGGGTTGTCCACACGCCATACACAGCCGGTCTTGTCCCAGGGGGACCCCGGTCACATTATCCTGAGATGCCTCCATATGGTGATTTTTAGGCACAATATGCCAGTAGGGATTGACGCTATAAAGCAACCCTGGATGCCCCAATGACCCGCTAGGGAAGTGGGAGTAATTTTACAAGCCCGACTATCAATTACAACGGGCGGGGAGAAGCCAATGGATTTGCCCGTCTGAAAGACACAATGAGAAGAAAGGGTGTCAGAACCGAAAACACTACAATGAGTATAAAGCCGCCCGCGAGGGCACTTACGGACCACTGTAAGTAAGAACGTCACACGCGCACGCAACCTGACAACAAGGCGCCGAGTACCTCGAAGGGCGGGCCAGAGCGGGCCGTGACGCAAAGTGCGCCAAGCCAGGTCCCGCCCCCCTGATGGGCGCGAAGTCCAACAAGCAGCCAATGAGAACGCCGGCGCGGAACCTTCAAATGAAGGAAAAAGGCGCGTGTGGCGGCGGCATTTGCCATGAGTAAAAAGACGAGTCAGCACGGCGGCTGACACCACATATAAAGTCCAAAGAGATTACAAAAGGCCATATGCACGTAATCACGATACGCTGACACCCACACACCCCCCCCCCTTCCCCCCGAAGGCTACAGGGAGAATGAGGGAGGATGGCGGCCCTTTGTACAGGGCCCACCGCTACCAGGGCGTGGGACAGTAATGCGGGGGGGGGCATCCCATAAGGCTCACCATCAGCCTAAAGCGCCTACCCTTTGGTGGGGGACTGCGGTGGAGCAGCGCTCCATAAGCACGCATGGTGCCGCCTACCTTCACCCGACCAGCGCAGCCCAGGCTGGGAGGCACATCATCACAAAGGACGGGTGGGAATAGTCCAACAGGGCCGCAGGCTAATAGCCCCGCTCACCTGCGAGAGAGTGATACTTCATGTCTTCGCAGTCTGCACTGCAGAGAATTCTGGGGATTTGTGGGAGGTCCCCGGGTATTTGAGGGGCCGGGAGGAGCCTGTTTTACATGTCTCTGCAGTGCAGCGCCATCTGGTGGAGGATAACCCAAGTGTAAGTAATCTATCTGGAGCAGGACATACTGTATACTAAGAATATATTGGGCGTTCTGGGGGGTGATGTGTGGGGCTGGGGGGGCCTCCAGCATTCTAGATGGCTTCCGCGAGCCTGTTAATATGCTGGGAGCTCTTACTATCCCTGTCCCCCAGTAGCACAGCTACGATGCTGGGAAAGGAAGCCTCTGGAGTGCTTAAAGATGGCTGCAACCAGAAGAAAATCAATGACGGGGCATTTCAGATTTGAGTGGATGTAAGAGAAAATTAAGTGCTGACAGGGATTTAGCATTATGCATGCAGATGGGGCGAGTTTTGGGTTTTTTTTTCAACTGTGCAAGGCTGTTTGTCCGGTTCAAATAGAAGGTTAACAATGGCATCCCTCGCCGTTCTAGTGCAGTAGCTTCTATTACAGCCAACGTGCTATCAGGAATTCCAGTATTTATAAAGCCTTACCTTGACTGAATCGCAAGATATATTGTTCGCCGAAATGAAACCAAGTTAATTTCTGTTTTGTCATGGATAGTCATTTTTTCTCCTAGAAGATAATGGACAGGAAACAAAGTGATTGCACATGATGAAAAAAGAATTGTTGATACCTTTTATTTTATTATATAAAACAATATCTATCTATCCATCTAGTTCTGCAATAATGTACTACATGGTATTGTATATGTTGAACGGGTCTTGCCTTCAGCATTATAGTCTACAGTTTTAAAGTATATTTTCGGGCAAAAAAATCAGTCTTATCGATAACCGTATTTCTACGAGTATTTCTTCAGGATGGCAAGAGAGAGAGCTCCTCCCCCCTATATTGTACCATCTTTCCAGATAGAAGCATTCTTAGGCCTGATCCCCCTATACCAACCTTTTCCCCCACCTTTCACCGTTCCCAGGACATAACCATTCCTTTCTTATTACCAGATGGTGCTTTTAACCCCCTTATATATTAGGTCCCATGGTTCACAATACTTGTTTAATACTGAGGACAGGGGGGAAGGGTTGGGCTTTTAAACATGTTCCAGTTGTGTTTCCTCTATAGGGGGAAAAGCACGCTCTCTCCCCGGTGCTGTACTGAAGGACAAAGGGAGAAAAAGCTATACTCATATTTTCTCCCACGTAGACCATTGCTCCTAGTCCGGGGCAGCAGCGCTTACCTGAAAGACTGGATGCAGGTCCCTTGCCGGGGACGCAGGAGTGTGCACTCCCCATTGTAGCAATCAGATCAGTTTGCCAAATCATGCCATTTAAGCAAGCGGCTCGGATTGGACCCCGCACCTGCGCCATTTGACCAGGCAAAGGTGTTTATCGGCGGCCTGGGGGGGTTTCACACAGCATGGCATCGCTATTAGGGAGCCCCCAGGAAAGGCCAGAGGCTGCCCGCCGCTAGGTTTTGTTCTGCTTCAAAGCAATAAAAATATATAACAAGCTTGGGCTGCTCTATTATCTTGATCCACGGACCCGCTAGCCAGTGGCATTCCTAGGTGGCTGGCAGGGCTCTGTTCACCGGTGGTAGTGAATGGGCCCTGCAGCCTGTAAGGGTCTTAAATGGCCTGTATCAAGGAAACCTACTGCATGATCTTGGGGTTGCAGTGGCAATACTCAGGGCTGCGAGGTACAAGTAGAGGTCAGAAAAGAACAATGCCTGACAGCCGAAGACACGCTCTGAAGAGAACTGCTGGTGCTGAGAGAGACAATGTTTAAGTGTGTTTAAGGTTGGGGGCGGATACCTGTTTATTATTCTATGCCCACAGTCACCCTAAAAATAATTACCCTAGCGAAGTGTCATTGAGGACATGCAACGCGTCGGTCGAGGCTGCTGTGTGGGACCGGACTCTATATGTACTGGTGACATTTTGCTTAACATTTGCTTGTTTATCCAGCTTCATGGATTCCCAAATTGCTTAATCCTTTCTTGCACTTATAGCACTTTATAACATTGTTATTTGCACACTTCTTTATTTGCTGTATTGCACATGTTTTTGCACTAGGCTCTTTTTGTCCCAATAATCAATTGTTAAATAAACTATTAAATATACTATCAAATTTATTCACAAAAATATATAAGAACAAAAATATTTTTATTATTATTGCGGCATAATATTTATGATAAAATGTATATAATTTATTCGTATAGAGTCATCCTCTGGGTCTCTCCTCCAGCCATTGCTGTTTGTGTATATGTTTTTTAATGGTGTCTTTTATATCACACGCTGTAATTGTTTATTTATTTCCAATAAAAGATTTTATTTTATATTTGAGTGCGGCTCATTCTAGGGGGTTGTTTCTGGGATACATCTAGAAACAGAGTATTAGAATTCTGTTCACATAAATAATTATCAGTCGGAATTAAACAGGCAGGTGTTAGGCCCTTATTTTAATGTGCTTTACTTTATTTCCTGTTTTTTACCTAACTTTATTAAGGTTTGTTTTAAAAGGAAAGAAAGTCAATCTAAGACATCTGCTAGACAGACCCCCTTTCGGATAAATAGTCTCGATGAAAACCTAGACGTAAATGTTGATGGAAAAACAAAGCTGACGAAGTTGAAGCAGACCGACGCGTCCAGTGAGCTCATCCTTATTCCGTATTAAGTCAGCTCTCTACTTAATTTCAAATAATCCCAAAGCCAATCTGTCACCGTCGGCTGCATAACATAGCGGGCAGCATCCCAACACCTATTCCGGTCTGCCGGCTATCTGCTCTATCAATCACTATCAAATCAATCTGCGACGTGCAGTCACTGCGTGATTTGACATACGAGGCCGCAATCATACGCGTTTACATCATTTCTGGTCACGACTTCCTGTAGTAAATTTGTTTTATAAACACTCTAAAGTCTCTCCAAGATAGAACATTTAGTCAGGCATCTTATATTTAGAAACAAATTACAGAAAAAGTGCAGAAGAAATAACCCAGAGTGCTGAAAATGGGGAGCTAGTCATAGGAGGTGTCATTTCCTAGCAGTGAAATCCAGGGAGTGCCTGTGGGATCGTTTGAGGAATAACGTTCACTAGCATGTCAATCTAAATTTAAGTTAGAATACCGTATTTTTCACCCTATAAGACGCACCTAGGATTAGGAGGAGGAAAATAAGGAAAAAATATTCGAAACCAAATGGTGTGCTAAAACACCCCATTACATGCAGTGTGGCATTCCACCATCCCATCCCCCCATTCCCCATATAGGCAGTGTGGCATCCCCCCATTCCCCATATAGGCAGTGTGGCATTCCCCCCATTCCCCATATAGGCAGTGTGGCATCCCCCCATTCCCCATATAGGCAGTGTGGCATTCCCCCCATTCCCCATATAGGCAGTGTGGCATCCCCCCCATTCCCCATATAGGCAGTGTGGCATTCCCCCCATTCCCCATATAGGCAGTGTAGCAGGTTGAGCATGTGTGATATAAGGCTACAAATGTCAATGTTCAAACCTATATTTTCAAAATAATTTTAAAAGTCTCACTTAATTTGGAGCTATCCTGTGATGGGAGTAGCAGGGTTCAGTGATGCAAGCTCACTGTGTGCATTGCATTGAAGTGAGCTGGGATTGATTCTAACCTATCACTAGCAAAGGGGGTACATCAACCCGACATGAGCCTCAGGATTGGACTGGTGGTCAGGATCGGGGAGAGGTGCTGGAGGCAGAGGAAGAAGAAATTCTGCTTTCTTTCTGTGACCAGAGCAAAGAGATGGCATGGGACTGCCACTGTATCAGGTAAGCTGCCAGGTAATTCATTTTAAATTTTAACGGGTCAATACCTTTAATGTTCTTTATGCCATTATTTCTTAATCTCACCAGGAACAACAACATTATGCGAACTGGGTTTAATGGTTTTAGTTTTCTGAATGTTATTGTGTCTCAGGGCACTTAGCATCAGCGAAACCAATTTCAAACACCTGTGATAATTAGTTAGCCAGGTGAGTCCAATTTAAGGTAAACTACTAAAGTGGCTCAAAACCCGTGTGCCTGAAATTGATACAATTCCAGGGCCGCTGGATTCACACCCCCCCCCCGGTCATCCAGAATTGGGATGCCCCAATGTGTGAAACTCCCCAGGTCGCCCATAAACTCACCTTCTTTCCCGGCACAAAGACGCATGTGCGAGCTGCGGTCGCATCTCCGCTATCCCATTAGCAGGACGTGTGCCCGTGCCGGCCATTTACAAATGAGATAGTGGGCTCCCTGTCAGATGGTAGTGGGGGATGCGACCGCCAGCACGCTCGGATCCGCTCATCTTGGACGAGCTATTAGCCGAAGATGTGGGAGCAGATCCGAGCGTGTTGATTGGAAGAGAGGGCTGCGCATGTGCCATAGGACCGAGGAAGGGTGATCGAGTGGTCATCTGCAGCAAACACCCTGCAGCACTGGAGTGAGGGAGTCTAGGTGAATAAAAAAAAGAAGAAAAAAGAGGAGAAGGAAGAAAGAAGAAAAAGAAGGAAGAAGAAAGAAAAAGAAGGAAGAGGAAAGAAAAAGAAGGAAGAGGAAAGAAAAAGAAGGAAGAGGAAAAAGAAAGAAGGAAGAGGAAAAAGAAAGAAGGAAAAAGAAAAAGAAAGGAAAAGAAGAAAGAAAGAAGAATAAGAAAGAAAGAAAGAAAGAAAGAAAGAAAGAAAGAAAGAAAGAAAGAAAGAAAGAAAAAGAAAGAAAAAGAAAAAAAGAAAGAAAATTCCCCAAATGCAGAGCACTGCACCCTAGACCCGGGGACACTTCCCTGCTAGGACCCAAGACAACCCCCCCACACGACTTGCTCAGCACATTATGAGCAAGGAGCCCACATTTTCGGCTGACGTGCGGCCACTTTGAGGGGTTAAGATGCTCAATTTTTGTTAAGAGAAAATATCAAAATAATGACCAACCTTCGTCGGCAGCAGCTTCTCCTCCATCTCCTTCCTCCTCGTCCTCATCGCTGTCATCCTCACTGCCTCCATCTTCTCCATCAGAATCAGAGTCCCCTTCATCGAGAATTTCTTAAAGAAGAACAGCAGATGCATTATATAACAAACATAACTACCATCACCTAAAAATACCCGTAGTGCACCTGCACATAAGAGAGGACCTCATTTAAATGCAGCACCATTTATCACACAGGGTGCCACTGCCTACAAAAATACAATGCTGTGAAACTCACCTGTAGAATTGTTTTTGTAAATATCCAGTCCAGGTCGTCCCAAAGTGATGACATGTGGCTATTCCGCCCCAGGGGGCGCTCGACTGCAAGATCAAAAGCTGTCGCTCCTCCCGGCCCTCTATAAAAGCAGATGTCTCACTATGATTTCCCAGTGGTTAAAAAGCAGTAAGAAAAAGACAGGTCGGGAGGAAGAAACCATGTTACTTCACATAGCTTCAGCATGTACTCTCGCCAACAAAAACCTTAAGAACAACAGTCCAAGATGAAAATGAAAAAGGTAATCACCATAACAGGCAAACAAGAGATAATGAACAAGGGCAGCGTGGGACGACCTGGACTGGATATATACAAAAACAATTCTACAGGCGAGTTTCACAGAATTGTATTTTTCCCTATATCCAGTCCAGGTCGTCCAAAAGTGATGACATGTGGGACATCCAAAAGTGTCCATTAGGGTGGGAACCCCAGTGCGGAACAGCATGTAGTTCATTTCACTACTGCCTGAAGCACCTTTCGGCCAAAGACAGCATCAGCTGAGGCCTAACATCAACCTTGTAAAACTTGGTAAAGGTATGAACTGAAGACCAAGTGGTGGCCTTACAAACCTGTTCAACATATGCCTGGTGCTGAAAAGCCCAGGAGGAACCAATAGCTCTAGTAGAATGAGCTTTAATACGAAAAGGGGGGTCTTTTGCCTTGGCAGAATATGCTTGTACCACCGCCTGTCTGATCCACTTACTGAGAGTAGACTTGGCTAGTGGAAAACCTTTCCTAGAGCTCTCTGTTAGGACAAATAGCAAATCCGATTTCCTGAAGGATTCAGTCGCAACCAGGTAATACTTAATGGCTCTGACCACATCCAGGGCATGGAGGGTCCTTTCCTAAGAATTAGTCGGTGCTGGACACAAGGAAGGTAAGACAACTTCCTCATTAAGGTGAAAGGGAGAAACGACCTTAGGCAAAAAATGAGGTTTAAAGCGAAAAACCACCTTATCCTTATGCTTCATACAATGCGCGGCCAGCTCTGATACGCGACGCACCGAGGTGATCGCTACCAAGATGACCACTTTGAGAGTCAAAATAGGCAATGCAGCATCGCACAAAGGCTCGAAGGGAGGACCCTGAAGAGCAGAAAGCACCAAATTCAAGTCCCACACCGGTATTACGGGTGGACGGACATGGGTGGCACCCTGGAAAAAGGTCTTGATCAACCTATGATTGGCAATGGATCTCTGGAAAAAGATGGCTAAGGCCGAGACCTGGCCCTTGAGGGTGCTCAGCTGGAGACCCAAGTCTAAGCCGTGTTGTAAAAACTCCAGAATCCTAGAAATAGAGAATGTGCGGCAAGGGAGACTCTTGGACTCGCACCAAGAAATGTAGGCGTGCCAAACTCTGTAGTATATCATGGAAGAAGACTTCTTCTGTGCCTTTATCATGGTATGCACAACAGTGGCCGACAGCCCCTTCTCCGCCAGGATTAAGGTTTCAATAGCCAGGCCGTCAAAGCCAGCGTCTGTAAATTGGGGTGCTGCAGCGACCCCTGTGTGAGAAGCCCTGGGTCGTCGGGCATGCTGCAGCGATCCATTGACATCTGAACTATGTCCGCAAACCAACTCCTTCTCGGCCAGTGAGGAGCCACCAAGATGGTTGCTACCCCTTCCGGGGCTATCTTGCGCAGCACTCGGCCCAGGAGCGGAAACGGAGGGAATGCATAAAGGAGCCTGAACTCCGTCCATGGAATTGCCAGAGCGTCTGTGGCAAAGGCCAGAGGATCCCTCGACAGGGAGACGAACCTTGGGAACTTGTGATTGTGTCTGGACGCAAACAGGTCCACGTCCGGCTAACCCCAGCTCCAGGAGATTTATGGGCAAGCGGTTCTCCTGCGGAACCCACTGACGCTGGATCTTTTGCGTCTGCCAAACGCCTCCCCAGCCGGTCAGACTGGCATCTGTGGTAACTATCTCCCAATGGGGAGTCAGAAAGGACTTGCCCACCAAAAGGTTTCTGACGTCCAGTCACCACAAGAGGGACCGTCTGGCCAGGGGGGACAGTGAAAATTCCTGTTCCAGCGACTCATGCATCCAGTCCCAGCCGGTCAACAGGTTCAACTGAAGAGGTCTCATGTGAAATTGAGCGAAGGGCACTGCCTCGAAGCATGACACCATTAGGCCCATCATTTTCATCCCCAGACAGATCGATGGCCGCTGACAAGACAGTAAGGCCTGCACCTGCGTCTGGAGGCCCACCACCTTCTGCTGTGGCAGGAATACCTTGACCTGAGAGGTGTCTAACGTCATGCACAGGAAGGACCTCACCGCTGAGGGAGAGATAGAAGACTTTGGGTAATTGATTACCCAGCCGAAATCCTCGAGAGTGGATAACACCGTCTGGGTGTCGCTCTCGGCCTGCTGAAGGGACTGAGCCGCAATCAGTAAATTGTCCAGCTAGGGCAGCACACGAATGCCCTGGTTCCTCAGAATAGCCATGATGCCCGCCAGCACCTTGGTGAAGACAGGGGGGGCTGAGGATATCCCGAATGGCAGAGCCACAAACTGGTAATGCTGATCCTCCAGAGCAAACCTCAGGAACTTCTGATGCCCCTGGAATATCGGGATGTGCATCAGGAATGCTTATCGGGATGTGCAGATAAGCATTCCTGATGTCATGAAGTCGCCAGGCCGAAGCAAGCTCACCGCAGACCGTAAGGTTTCCATGCGGAAATGTCTGACTGACAAACCTGTTAAGACCCTTCAGGTCCAGGATAGGCCTCAACGTTCCGTCCTTCTTGGGAACCCTGTTGCTCAGGCCCTGTCCCTTCAATGGGTTCTGGGATATCTTGAGACTGAAGAAATCTTGAGGGCGGCCTGGCTGCCAGCTCTATTTTGTAACCGGAGGACGCCAACTCCACCAACTCCTGAATCCACCGATCCGAGACGCGCTGTCTCCAGATATGAGCAAATAGCAGAAACCGTCCTCCCACCCGGACGGGTGAGGGCGCCTCCTCATGCCTGAGGAGCCTTGGCAAGGGGCTTGGACTTGGTTCCCCAAGTGGGATTGGGTTGGCTGCGGGACCTACCTCATCCCCACCTGAAAATGAAGAGCCTCTTCCTCCTCGAAATGAGCAATAGGCAGATGAGCTCCGAAAGGGCCGCGCAAGCTTCCGTCGCTGAGGGAGTCTCCCACCCTTGACCAGGAGGTCCAGACGCTCCCCGAACAACCTGTGTCCCACGAAGGGGATACTAGCGAGCGACTTTTTGGCCACGGCATCAGCCGATCATTGCGGTAACCAGAGCGAGCGGCGAAGCGCAACAAGCAGGGCCGAAACCCTGGCACCGAGCCGGACACCATCGTCCATGGCAGAAACAACGAAGGCAATGAAATCCACGCAAGTCTTGAGTCTTTATACTCCTCCGCCCGCTTGCGAGACTTAGCGATATCCACAAGACGTCTCACCTTCTTTCTGATGGCTAGGGAGACAATAGCCGCGGCACACACAGGGCGAAACCAAGCACCAGCAAAGGTGAAGGCATGACAGACCAGCTGATCCATGCGCTGGTCAGCTGGATCACGTAAGGAAGCGGTATCGGGTGAAGGCATAACCATAGTGTTGGACAGTCCCGACACAGGGGAATCCACCTCGGGAGGACGGGACCATAGCCGGACCAACTCCTCAGGAAAGGGATACCGCCTGTCCAGGCCCTTAGGCACCGACGGTAGCTTGTTAGGCCTTTCCCACTCCTTGAAAATCATATTAGTAAATGGGCCTGCTCCGGAAAGACTCGCCTGTCTCTCAGGCCGAAACAAATCACCCTGCTTCCTCTTAGCTGCTCTTGGAGGGACAATGTGCAACGTCTCAAAAACTGCAGCAAGAAACTTCTCCCGTATCATCAGGGAGCCACGTATCCTCATCCGAGGAAGAACCAGACCTGCTGTCATAGCCAGCAGAATAATCCACAGTGGAAAGGGAGTCCTCTGGCAACTCTCCTTCCTCCACGGAGCCCAGAGCTCCAAAAAGATCATCATCATCATTATCTGAGTAAACAGGCTTGATGTGCCGCTTCTTACTTGTGGCCTTCTTTGGAGCCGTTCGCGAGAGCTGTCTCTCGAAGCTGGCCATCCGGTATGCCAAATCAACATGGGACCCACTGCTGGCTTCCCCCTCACTGGGGGCTGAGTGCAACAGCGGGGGCTCTGGAGAGGCCGCAAGCAATAAAGGGCTAGGGGCAGGAATGCCCGCCCGATCATGCTCCTGGCGCAAGTGATACAAACAGTGCTGAATCCGCCCAAAGGGCTTGCACTGCACATGGGGCAGAGCTTCACCCGCCCAGAAGGAGCCCCTAGCTCACTATCACCAAAAACCTCCATTATGGTGATTAGCAAAAAAATTTGTATACAGGTTACAAGGCACTAATGGCCCAAACCTAAACATCCCTCTTAGTGATCCCTCTTAATAAAAGGGAGAGGGGGGCGGAGGACCAGGAGGAACCACAACCCACAATCTATCAATGGGCCCACCTGAAAGACACAAGCAAGGAAGGCCATAAGTATCCCACAACACATGCGCATTATAGATAACACAATAGATATTAGTAAAAGGGACTCACGATACCAACAGCATAGCCAATACCGGAGGGGCCCCAGGCAGCGTGGCAGGAGAGGCAGCAACAAAAAGACAATTCTGTGAGTACTCACCTGTAGAATTGCTTTTACTATGCATGGCACGGCCTGCTTCATGAAGTCATTACATCTGGGTATTCCGCCACAAGGTGGTGCAGTGCACTGCAGAAGAGTTGCGGCTCTGCCTTGTACCATATAAAAACGGAATCACCATAGACTTATCCAGTAGTTGACAAGCAGTGATACAAGAACCGGGAACTAATAAAGATAACAACCCCAACCAATTTGGAACAATCACCATAAAGAGGAAACCAAGAACATAACAAGGGTGGGGTGAAGCAGGTCGTTCCATGCATGGTAAAAGCAATTCTACAGGTGAGTACTCACAGAATTGTCTTTTTCCCAGTGCATGGCACGGCCTGCTTCACGAAGTCATTACGTCTGGGACTTCCAAAAGCAGTGTCCATAAGTAGGGTGGGATCCCCAAAGAGTAACAGCAGGCAGTTTAAACCACCACTGCCTGAAGTACCTTGCGGCCAAAAGCAGCATCAGCTGAGGCCTTAACATCAACCTTGTAAAACTTGGAAAAAGTATGAACAGAAGACCAAGTTGCGGCCTTACAAACTTGTTCAACAGAAGCTTGGTGCTGAAAAGCCCAAGATGCACCAACAGCACAAGTGGAATGAGCAGTAACCCTAAAAGGAGGAACCTTCCCCCTGGCAGAGTAGGCCTGCTCCACCGCCTGACGGATCCACTTGCTGATAGTGGATTTAGCTGGAGGCAAACCCTTCCTAGGGCCAGCAGGAAGAACAAAAAGTGTCAGATTTCCTGAAAGACTCAGTAGCAACCAAATAAAATTCAGAGCCCTGACCACAGCCAGAGAATGCAGTGTCCACTCCTTGGAATTAGCAGGATTAGGACACAATGAAGGCAAAACAATGTCCTGATTGAGATGAAAAGCAGACACAACCTTAGGCAAGAAATCCGGCTTAAGCCGAAACACCACCTTATCCTGATGCCGCTCAAAATAAGGAGGTTTGATGGAAAGCGCTGGCAGCTCAGAAACTCGCCTGACAGAAGTAATGGCCACCAAAAAGGCCACCTTAAGAGTCAGAATGGGCAAGGCAGCCCCACGTATAGGCTCAAAGTTAGGACCCTGCAGAGCAGGCAACACCAGATTCAGGTCCCAAACAGGTAGCATAGGCTTACGCGGCGAACACACGAGTCGCTCCCTGGAAAAAAAGTCTTAAACAACCGGTGATTGGCAAAGGATCTTTGGAAAAAAATTTCCAGAGCCGACACCTGTCCCCTGAGGGTACTAAGTTGAAGGCCCGAATCCAAACCATGTTGCAAAAATTCCAGAATCCTGGGAATAGAAAACACCCGACAAGGAAAAGACTTGGACTCACACCAGGCAATGTAAGCATGCCAGATCCTGTAGTAGATAAAGGACGAGAACTTCTTCCTAGCCCTAATCATGTTAACAACAGAAGCCGGCAAACCCTTATCCATCAAGATGGAGGTTTCAACAGCCAAGCCGTTATGTATTACTACAGGATGGCACAGTTGTCCCTGAGTGAGCAGATCAGGATCCTTGGGCAGGGCATACTGATCTACTGCCAACTGCACGTCGTCTACGAAGCACACCCTTCTTCCCACAGGGGGCCACCAGAATGGCTGGTACCTCTTCCTGGGCTATCTTGCGCAGCATCCTACCCAGCAGAGGGAACGGAGGGAACACATAGAGAAGTCAAAACTCCGTCCAAGACATTGCTAGCGCATCTATGGCGAAGGCCGGAGGGTCCTGTGACAGAGAGACAAAACGGGGAAGCTTGTGGTTGTGGCGGGACACAAACAGGTACACATTCGGCTGACCCCAGCGGTGACACAGGGAGTGAAAAACCTTGTTGCTGAGGGACCATTCCCCCAGCCGAGACGGCCCCCTGCTCAGGGAGTCTGCCTCCTGGTTCTCCACTCCCGGAAACTGTAAACCGCCGAGGGACATTCTCTTCCGCCCAAGACAGTATCAGGGACACTTCCTTGAGGGCTCGCTTGCTCCGAGTCCCTCCCTGATTGATGTAGGCAACCGCCGTCTGGTTGTCCGAGCGGATCTGAACAGCCCGACCCCGAAGGTGTGAGGTCAGCTGAGAAAGAACCAACCTAATCGCCCTCAGTTCCAGGACATCGATGGGAGCATGCGCCTCCTGGGGGCCCCACTGACCCTGGAACTGCAGAGACTTTCAAAAGCCCCCCCAACTGGTCAGACTGGCATCTGTGTGGTCTCCCAACACTGGGGCAGAAATGTCCTGCCCACCAGGAGGTTCCTTGAGTCCAGCCACCATGAGAGGGACTGTCTGGCCAGGAGGGACAGAGCAAAATCCTGATCCAGGGACACAGGGTCCCGATCCCAAACTGACAAGAGGTGCAACTGAAGAAGTCTCATGTGAAACTGAGCAAAGGGGACTTCCTGGAAGCAGGACATCATCAGACCCACCAACTGCATTCCTTGCTGGATGGAGGGATGAAGACACAAGAGCAGAGCCAGTGCCTGCTGCTGAAGGCCCTCCACCTTCTACTGAGACAGGAATACCCTGACCTGAGAAGTATCCAGAGTCATGCCCAGAAAAGTCCTCACCAAAGACTGAGACAGTGAAAACTTGGGGTAGTTGATCGCCCAGCCGAAGGACTCGAGAGTGGAGGTCACCACCCGAGTATCCCTCTCGGCCTGAGGAAGAGACTGAGCCGCAATCAGAATGTTGTCCAGGTAAGGAAGAATGCGAATGCCCTGATGCCGCAGCAGAGCCATCATGCCCACCAGCACCTTGGTGAACACCCGAGGCGCCGAGGTGATACCAAACGGTAAGGCCACAAACTGGTAATGCTGATCCTCCAGAGCAAACCTGAGAAATCTCTGATGACCTGGGAAGATTGGCACGTGGAGATAAGCATCCTTGATGTCCACGGAGGTCATGGAATCGCCCGGCGAAGGGTACTGACAGCCGAGCGAAGGGTCTCCATGCGAAAGTGCTTGAACCTGACAAACCTGTTGAGACGCTTCAGGTCCAAGATGGGCCTCAAGAACCCGTCCTTTTTGGGGACCGTGAACAGATTGGAATAGAAACCCTGACCCCGTTCCTGGGGAGGCACCAGGCAAATGACTCCAGCAGACGTTGAACCGCAAGGCGCAACCCCTGAGCTGACAGAGGGTTGTGAGACATCCGGGATCTGATGAATCTGGGGGGTGGCCAGGCTGCAAACTCTATCTTGTAACCGGAGGACACCACCTCCTGAATCCACCGGTCTGAGACGCGTAGCCTCCAGACACGAGCAAAGAGCCGAAGCCGTCCCACCGTGTGAGGACGCCTCCTCATGCCTGAGGGGGCTTGGGAGAAGGTTTGGGCTTGGGGTCCCATGAGAGCCCGGGACAACCACGGGATCTGCCACGACCCCAAGAACCCCTGCGGATACCTGAAAAGAGGGGGCCTCGGCCTCCTCTAGGGGCACAAAAGGAGGAGAAGGAAACGGAGGGCCCCCGAAAAGGCCTCCTACGCTGAGGCAGCCCACCATCCTTGGCTAAAACATCCAGACACTCACCAAAGAGCCGCAGCCCCACAAAGGGGAGCCCAGTAAGAGCCTTCTTAGCAGCAGCATCAGCTGGCCACTGACGCAACCAGAGCGGCGCATAGCCCCCAAAAGGGCAGAGGCCCTACCACTCAGCGGTACCACATCATCCATGGCAGTAATGATAAAGGCAACAAATTCAGAGCAAAGCAAGAGGGCCCTATACGCCTCCCTACCAGCTGTAGCGCCATTAAGGAGACGATTGATCTGTCTCTTAAGAGCAATGGCTGTAATGGCAGAGGCACAGGCCGGACGCAGCCCAGCCCCCACAAATGTAAAAGCATTGCAGGCCAGCTGATCCATACGTTGGTCCTCGCTGTCCCGCAGTGTAGTAGTGTCAGGGGAAGGCATGACTGAGGCGTTGGACAGCCCTAGAACGGGAGCGTCCACCTCGGGGGGACCCGACCATCGCTTAACCAGGTCAGCAGGAAACGGGTATTTCTTATCCAACCCTTTTGGCACCGCGGGCAATCTACTAGGATGTTCCCACTCCTTGAGCACCAAATTAGTGAAATGACTCTGCTCAGGGAACTCCAGACGCTGCTTAACAGTACGAAAAAGCTCACCCTGTTTCCTCTTAGCCACCTCAGGGGGGACATTAGCCTCGATTCAAAGACACATTCGTCCGGACTTCCGTAGCTGTCTGAAAGTTTGGGTGGGTGTTAGTCTTTTTTTTCGTCCATTTTCTACTCACACGAACGTTCGAACTAATACGTATATGCTCTTTCGATGATCCAAAGGAAATCGGAAGTTTTGCGGAAGTTCTGAACATTTTCTAATCCAAATCTGAAATTTTTCGTTCGTTCAGATAACTTCCGTTATTGGGATGGGTTTCCGTTTGATTCAGAGAGCTGATTTCCGACGGACTGCCACCCTATAAATCCGTTTCATTTCCGATCCACTTACGGCACCTTTGAGGGCTCGGATTGCTATTGTTGAACATGTTTTGCGGCTATGTGGAGGAGTCTGCGCGCCTTTAGCACCAAGGCATTGCATGTATCAGCATGGCCGAGGCCATAAATTGTATAGCAATGCATACCTGAATCAATACATTTCATGTATGCCTTATAGAAGCATTTTAATGCTGACTTAATTAGTCCTTAGCATGTAAACATTTTCCCACACATCCATATAATTGCTATATTTTTTTAGACTTATGTCCTTTGTGAATTATATTTGGATTGTTGAACTTGAATCTTAATTTGTTGTAGGAGTTATTGTTTTAGTTGGTTACCTTTGCTTTGTGTAATTATTTTATATTTGGTTGCAGGAACTGCAAGATGTGCCACTCACACAACATACAAGCAGTGTTTGGTCCAGCAATGCGATTCCTCAGTGTTCTTGCAGGGCATCCAGGGTCGTCCAATGATGCTTATATATTGCGGAGCTCCAGCTTATTTCGTCAGTTTGAGTCAGGAAAATTATCTTGTGGATGGCTCCTGGGTAAGTTTGCTCACATTCCATCAATCCATTTTCACTGTATGGCAATGAATATAGTTGATGACTTATGTCTTAACCTATGGCTGGTTTTAGCCGTTTATGACATGTTAAACAATATTGTTGCTTAGAATGTGTATTTTATGTTAGAATTTTTAAATTCTTTCAGGCGATTCTGGATATCCACTCCTGCCCTTGCTCCTGATGCCCGTTCTTTGCCTGCAGAATGCGGGCCAGGGGTTCTCTAATCGGGCACTATGCAAAACCCGGGCCGTGGTGGCGAGGGCCCTCTGGCTTTTCAAGTCCAGATTTAGGTGTTTGGACCATACGGGGGGGGGGGGGGGGGGGGGGGCACTGCAGTATGACCCCAACAAGGTTATACCAATATTTTAATTTACGTTTTTTTTTTTTTTAACAGGGACCACATGTGCCAGAGTGGCACAACTGAGTATCAGGGTCCTTCAGTTGGTGGGCGAGATGCAGGAGCTGCGCGACTCGTTGGGGACCACAGATGAAGAATAATGTTCTGTGGGCTGCCATTGCTATGTATTTTTTTTTTATAGTTTTTCTAAATAATTTAAGTTTATATTTTATGATGGAATAAAAAAACAAAAAATGTTTCAGTGTCATTTCATTTACAAAATACATTAACACAAAACTAATGGGCCCAGAAGTTTGGGTGAGCTTTAAGGGTCCAAAAGGGAAGATGGAGGATAGTGCTAAGTGGTTTGGGTGAGCTTTAAGGGTCCAAAAGGGAAGATGGAGGATAGCGCTAAGTGATTTGGCTAAACATTGTAGTAGAAGTGAGGGTGGCAAATATGTAGGCGAGCACTTTAATGAGTAAGTTTGTAGTGCGCAGGCCCAAGATCGTAAGGATTTCCGTCTGGACGATTATTTATTGAAAAAGGGAAACAAAGGATTCGTGGGAGGATACGATGGGAAAAGGGAAAAAACGAAAGCCTACGTTGTAACATGAGAAAATGAAACGGAAAAGTCACGCTGGAAAATGACATCCTCGTATTCGTAATCTGCCGTACGAACAGATGGAAACTTTACAGAAGTTTTTCAATGCATGCACAGAATCGCTCGCACACTCATACAAGAGTGGGAAATTTTGAAATTACGAAAATCGGCACAAAAAAGTCTTTTTTCTTCTGCTCCTCAGTAAACCGTGCAGGCATGGGAGTCAGGTGCCGCTTCTTGCTAGAGGCCTTACGTGGAACAGGCCTGGCAAGCTGGGTGCTTGGCCCGCACACCGTGACGTCATTACTGATAGGGGATACCCCACACATGGAACACAGCCAGGATTGTCCCGAAGGACCCCCGAGCAGGTTATCCCCAGAAGCCTCCATATGGTGATTAATACAGGCGCAATATGCCAGCACAGGGTAATGGCTAATAAAAGCCCCCCTCAAGGGATGCCCCCGGAATAGTAAAGGGAGATTAAGGGGGGTAAGGAGCAGGACCAGGAGAAACCAAAACCCACGGGTGTCCCGCCTGAAAGACATAAGCATCCCCAAGTACAACAAAAAACCCCAGAGGGGACTCACGGACCAAGCAGGACAAGGATCGCCAGCCACCAGACCACCGGAGGACGCGACACAGTCAGAAATCACCGCCGCAGCCCAGAGATGAAGAGGGCCTTAGACGCGCAGCAAAGGCAAGATGGCGCCGGCAGAGGAACCTTAAGGGGTGGGCCGCGGGAGAACAACGCCATACGCGTCATCCGCTGCCCCCCCCGAAGAGCGTGAAAACGGCGCTCACGTGACCTCGCCGACGTCATCCACACAGTAAAAAGCGCCTCACAGATATAGCGCCTCCCGCCGCGGAGCGCAGTACAAAGCGGCGGCGGTAAAAGTATACAAAAAACTGTTTAAAACACACAAACTACCACCCCCCCCCCCCCCCCGAACACCCATCAGGGAGGGAAAGGGGGGGGAGGAGAGGAGAGCGAGCAGGCAGCGGCGAAGCCCAGGCCAGTGTGGGGGGGGGGGGGGGACCCAGAAAACATACCAAAAACTCCCCAAAACACTCACCCCCTCAGCAGCTAGGACAGGAACTCTGCATCCCTAGTAGGCTCACCATAAAGCCTATGGCCGGCTACCCTTTGTAGTACAGGGTCTGCGGCTTGGAGCAGCGCTCCTTTAGCATTTGACCCTAGTGCTCCGCTATCTTCACCCGATCCGTCAGCCGAGGCTGGGAGGCACAGAGGGTCCGGAAATGGGTGGAAATAGATATGCAGGGTCGCAGGCATGGTTGCCCCGCTCACCTGCGCAAAGTATATAAGAGCCATCTTCTATCTTCGCAGTAAGCACTGCAGAGAACAACTGGGATAAGTCTATGGTGATTCCGTTTTTATATGGTACCGGGCGGAGCGACAACTCTTCTGCAGTGCCACTGCGCCACCTTGTGGCGGAATACCCAGATGTAATGACTTCGTGAAGCAGGCCGTGCCATGCAGTGGGAAAATGGCGCAGAGCCAACAGCTCGGCGCATTCCTCGAGAGGCGGGCCGCACGGCAGTGACGCGAAAAGTGTCATAGTGCGGCCCTGCCCCCCCTCGTCAGCGCAAACAGGAGCGCCCACCTCCTGCCTCCTCCACAGAGCCCAAGATGGAGGACCTCCTCCAAAAAGGCCCCCACATAGCATGCCGCGGGGCCCCCGTAAAACTGTGCAGCCGCTCACCGCTCTGGTATACTGAGGATGCTTGTGGTACCCCCCCCCTCACAGTGTAACAGCCTACAGATGGAGGGGAGAGGGGAGCAGGAAGCATACAACTCGAGGGAGCGAGGGAGGTACGTATAACAAGCGTAATGTAAAACACATGCACACAGCATTAAGTGTGTGGGGCAGGAGGGAATGAAATGCCAGTGGGCACGAAGTGGTTCCTCCCCCCCCATAGGCTCACCATCAGCCTATGGCCGGCTACCCTTTAGACAGGGTCTGCGGCCCAGAGCCTAGCTCTGCCAAAACGCCTGAGCCCCGGCGTTCTCCCTACCGTCGCAGTCCCTTAAGCCGTGGCTGGGAGGCAATAGTGGGTCCATGGAATCAGTGGTAATAGGGTCCGCAGCAGCCGACGGGCTAGGAGGCCCCGCTCAGCTGCAATATCCAGGAGAGAGTATCCAACAATCTTCAGCAGCCAGACTGCAAGATGAACTCTGGGAAATCATAGTGGAACACCTGCTTTTATAGGGGGTCGAGAGGAGCGACAGCTTTTGATCTTGCAGTCGATCGCCCCCCCCTGGGGGGGAATACCCACATGTCATCACTTTGGGATGACCTGGACTGGATATAGGGAAAAGCAGGCCACTAAATCTAGGCCATTAGCGGAGATGCTTTGATCCCGCAATATTTCACTCTTCAGAAAAGCTTTTTTTTTTTTATACTTCTTTTTTTAATTTATTTCAGACTTACTTTAAATAAAGAAACAACAACTAAATCAACACAGAAGTTTATTAAAATACAGCTTGAATTTCTAATGTCAAGCTATTTGTAGTGTGAATTTCAAGCAGGCGAGGAGAGGACCCTAACCGTGCGGCTTCATATCATGAATAGCAAGTAGATGGCTCAGCAGTTACATTATTAATCATATCAGCATTATAACAATGGAAAAAATACAATAGGTGCTGGGGAACAGTGTCTGAGCAGGAGTTAAAGTGGACCAACACCCAGGATTTTCACTATCCTGGGTGTTGGTCCACTTCCGCGGGGCGCCCCGATAGGGGGTGGCGGCTTATCCGTCGCCTAAAAGGCAAGATTTTATGGGCTTTCTGGGGGGTTTCACACAGCGGGGCATCCCGATTTCGAATGCCCCGCGGGGAGGGAGCTGATCTACCCGGGAATCTATCAGGGGCAGGTGTTGGTCCACTTTAAAGCGGACCTTCACCCTGAATAAGAGCCTATCTCATATTTTTCCCACACACTGTACATACACAATTGTCCACATTAAAAATCACCCTACCTGCATCTACTGCATGTTATGAGCCTTTAAACATACAAGATGGCGGCTCATGGAGACTCAGACTGCCTGCAAACAGGAGGTGTCTTCTGACTGTTCTGCTCTGCATTCTGCGATTGCTGTCCTATTCCTGACCCCAGCTCTGCTCTGTCTGAGCAAAGCACAGCTATAACCCTGCCCCCTGCACATTATCCCGCTCTCCTCTCCTCAGTATGTGTGATGCTTCTTAGTCAAGATGCCGGCTCCCCTTATCCTAGAGTCCTGGACAGAGTTGCAACCCAATGGGGGAAAGAATAGTAAGTGACTAAAAACTTAAAAAAACTATTCCCTAGCATATAAAATTAATCTATTTTAAGGGTTTGGGCTTTTCATTAAATCATGCTAAAGGTCCGGTTTAAAGGGGTGTGTAAAACAATAGTTTGCTTATGTGTAGCATCTTGTGAAGCCTTTAAGAGGGTCTCCCTGCTGTAGCTGCACTGCCTCTTTAAAGTGATCCTATAGCCAAAAAGGAAATTGATGTAGTCATCTCCTATCCCCAAACCCAGTGCTCTAAAAAAGTTTTTTTTATTTTTTTTTTTTTTAAACCGGACATTCAGCATCATTTAATGAAAAGCCCAAACCCTTAAACTATTCCCCAGCATCTAAAATTAATATATTTTACGTTTTTCGTTGTTTACTTTTTATTCTTTCCTTTGCTGGGCTGCAAGTCTTTTCAGACTTTAGGATATGGGAACTGCCATCTTGTCTCAGAGGCATCACACACACACACACCGAGGAGAGGAGAGTGGGATAAAGTGCAGGGGGGCGGGGTTATAGCTGTGCTTTGCACAGACAGAGCAGAGCTGGGGTCAGGAAAAGGACGGTAATCCCAGAATGCAGAGCGGCATAGAACACTTCCTGTCTGCAGGCTGCCTGATGCTGCATGAGCCGCCATCTTGGATGTTTAAAGGCTCAGAATACACAATAGGTGCAGGTAGGGTGATTTTTAATGTGAGCAATCTGTATGTACAGGGTGGGGGAAACATATAAGATAGGCCCTTATTCAGGGTGAAAGTCCGGTTTAATGTGGGCAATCTGTATGTACAGAGTAGGGGAAACATACAAGATATGCTCTTATTCAGGGTGAAGGTTCATTTTAACTAAAGATTTTGACTAATATTTAAGAAATGACAGGATGCATTCTGATGCCTGAATGGCAGCCATATTCTAATGTATTCAGTTACAAGCTAAACGGTCGCAGAATGGCAGTTTAGTTTGTATTGCTCAGACTTATTGCCGTTATTATAACCCTAGGCAAAGGGTTAAAAGAGCCTGCTTTTTGCTCTCCCCATGCTGGCTGTCAGGGGCGGCATGTTTCATTCTCCAGCACTGTGCAATCCCTATGATGAATTTACTTTTGGAGGGTCCCTCAGATTGAAACATGTATGAATGAGTCATCTGCTGCAGAGGAGGCCCTGCAGAAGAAGGCACAGGGTTCATGGAGGGTTTTTAGAAAATAAAGCAGGCTGGATGATGGCTGGATGGAAGATGCCGTCCCTGACAGCCAGCATAAGGGAAAGCAGTATGCAGGGTAATTTAACCCTTTCCCTGGAATGTCCCTTTAAGGCTTTCCCAAACCTACCACCCACCATACAGCCACAACGCCAGACCTGGTGCCAACAAGGACCAAAAAAGCACAAAACGTGTCCACAAGAGGGAGTTGATAGCTGTGTAAATATTAAAAGCTATATCCTAGCACTGCATGCTTAGCGGTTCCAGGCTTCAGGGAAAGCAATGAGAGGCATCAAATTTGCATGGCTCCACCTACTTGCCAAGATCGATGGGTAATTTTGTTATGCTTAATAGAAACATAGAAACATAGAAGGTTGACGGCAGAAGGAGACCATACGGTCCATCTAGTCTGCCCTTATGTGTATACTGTATGTTCTCTTTATCTTAGGATAGATGTGTGCTTATCCCAGGCATGTTTAAATTCAGTGACTGTTGATGTTTCAACTACCTCTGCTGGAAGTTTGTTCCAAGCACCTACTACTCTTTCTGTAAAATAATATTTTCTAACATTGCTCCTGATCTTCCCCCCGACTAGCTTCAGGTTGTGCCCCCTTGTTCTATCGTTAAGTTTCTTCTTAAAAACACTTCCCTCCTGAACCTTATTCAATCCTTTCACATATTTAAAGGTCTCAATCATGTCCCCCCTCTCCCTTCTTTCCTCCAGACTGTACAAATTAAGTTCTTTAAGTCTCTCCTGATAAGTTTTAAGTGTAAGTCCTTCCACCATTTTCGTTGCCCGCCTTTGGACACGTTCTATTTGAATAATGTCTTTTTGCAGGTAAGGTCTCCAGAACTGCACACAGTATTCTAGCTGTGGCCTCACCAGGGCTCTATACAGTGGCATCACAACCTCCCTCTTCCTACTGGTGATGCCTCGAGCTATGCAGCCGAGCATCCTGCTTGCTTTTCCCACTGCCTGGCTACACTGTCCACTCATCTTGCAGCTATCAGTAATCAGTACCCCTAAATCTCTCTCCTCCGAGGTCCTGGCTAACACAGTACTGCCCATACGGTACTCAGAGCAGGGATTCCTTCTACCCAAGTGCATGATTTTACATTTAGAGACATTAAACTCTAGTTTCCACAGTTTTGACCATCTATCCAGTAAAGCTAAATCATTTT
Organism: Gastrophryne carolinensis; assembly: GCA_027917425.1. Classification (NCBI taxonomy): domain Eukaryota; kingdom Metazoa; phylum Chordata; class Amphibia; order Anura; family Microhylidae; genus Gastrophryne; species Gastrophryne carolinensis. The sequence continues at coordinate 238,950,689 of CM051240.1, forward strand.
CCATGTTGCAGACACCTCCAGGAATAATTGTTTGATTGCTTTAAAAGGAAGCTCTACAGTACGTGCAGTTTCTGGGAAATAAATAGATGGATTGTGATATGCAAGTAACCACTCCAATGACTGAGCAGAGACTTTCCTTGACTTTACGACAAAACAAATGGCTTAACAGCCTGAAATGTAGGAAAACCCAAAGACACTGCAGCACTTACCTTTCTTAATTGCTTTGTACTTCTCTTCATTTTCAAGATAATTTGGATCCATCTTGAAGACATCTACAAGGAAATATTGTACACGTTAGCATTACATTAGGTTTCATTGACCAGACAGTGTCATTACTGTACATAACACAACACAGTCCCTCAAAGAGCAGCTGCTAGCATCTGCATTTAAAATGGAACAGAACCCAGTGCAGACCGCCCTGGATTCTTAGACTCCAGGGTCGAATACAGTCCTTCCCCTAGGGCACCTGAAATCAGGATGCCTCGCTGTGTGAACCCCCTCCCCCCCGGGTCGCCCAAAAACTCCCCTTTGCCCTAGCTCCCATGATGATGTAAACGCTATCTGCATCTCCAGGATCTCTGGGGTGAGGCGTGCTCCCGCACCCAGCCATTATCAAAGCCTTTTAGTTTCAGTTTCCCCATCTAAAGGGTAACTGGGAACGTGGCTGACCCCGATCACTAAAGCGTTCTGGGTCTAAACAGAGCCTTATGCTAATCATTATTATGCACAGCATTCGATGGTGATTGAACGAGAGCCCACGCATGCAACGTGGGACTGAGGAAAAGACAATTCTGTGAGTACTCACCTGTAGAATTGTTTTTGTTCTTGCATGGCACGGCCCGCTTCAGTATTCATAACAGTTGGGGTTATTCTGCCACAAGGTGGGGCAGTGTACTGCAGAAGAGCTGTGGCATCTCCCGGCCCCCTATAAAAAACGGGATTAACCAGAGTTCCCAGCGTAGACAAGCAGTGAGACAAGAAGCCGGGAGAGAATAAAGGTAAAAATGTAAAAAAGGTAAAGAACCCCAATTAACTTGGAACAATCACCATAAAGAGGCAACCAAGAATAACGATAACAAGGGTGGGGTGAAGCAGGCCTTGCCATGCAAGAACAAAAACAATTCTACAGGTGAGTACTCACAGAATTGTCTTTTTCTTATTGCATGGCACGGCCTGCTTCAGTATTCATAACAGTTGGGACATCCAAAAGTAGGGTGGGATCCCCAATGATTAACAGCCGGCAGTTCAAGTCACTACCGCCTGAAGTACCTTGCGGCCAAAAGCAGCATCCGCTGAGGCCTTAACATCAACCTTGTAAAACTTGGAAAAAGCATGAACAGAAGACCAAGTAGCGGCCTTGCAAACTTGTTCAACAGAAGCTTGGTGCTGAAAAGCCCAAGAGGCACCAACAGCATGAGTGGAATGAGCAGTAACCCTAAAGGGAGGTTCATTCCCCTTAGCAGTATAGGCTTGTACCACCGCCTGACTGATCCACTTGCTGATAGTGGATTTAGCCGGAGGCAAAACCTTCCTAGGTCCAGAAGTGAGAACAAAAAGAGCGCCAGATTTCCTGAAAGGATCAGTAGCGACCAAATAAAACTTCAGAGCCCTGACCACATCCAGAGAATGCAGTGTCCGCTCCTTGGAATTACCAGGATTCGGACACAATGAAGGCAAAACAATGTCCTGATTGAGATGAAAGGCAGACATGACCTTAGGCAAGAAATCCGGCTTAAGCCGAAACACTACTTTATCCTGATGCCTCTCAAAATAAGGAGGTTTGATGGAAAGCGCCGCCAGTTCAGAAACTCGCCTGACAGAAGTGATAGCCACCAAAAAGGCTACCTTAAGAGTCAGAATGGGCAAGGCAGCCCCACAAATAGGCTCAAAGGGAGGACCCTGCAGAGCAGACAACACCAGATACAAGTCCCAGACTGGTAGCATAGGCTTACGAGGTGGACGCACATGAGTAACACCTTGGAAAAAGGTTTTAACCAACCGGTGATTGGCAAAGGATCTTTAGAAAAAAATTGCCAGAGCAGAAACATGGCCCTTGAGGGTACTTCAGTTGAAGGCCGGAATCCAAACCATGTTGCAAAAATTCCAGAATCCTGGGAATGGAAAAAAACCCGACAGGGAAGAGACTTGGACTCACACCAGGCAATGTAAGCATGCCAGACCCTGTAATAGATAAAGGACGAGGACTTCTTCCTAGCCCGAATCATGGTATCCACAACAGAGGCAGCCAACCCCTTTTCCATCAAGATGGAGGTTTCAGCAGCCAAGCCGTTAAAGCCAGCGTTTGTAAATTGGGATGGCGTAGCTGCCCCGAGTGAGAAGATCTGGATCCTTGGGCAAGACGTACTGATCCACTGCCAACTGCACGATGTCTGCGAACCACACCCTTCTTGGCCAACAGGGGGCCACCAGGATGGCTGGCACCCCCTCCTGGGCTATCTTGCGCATGACCCTGCCCAGTAAAGGGAACACATAGGGAAACTGTAAACCGCTGAGATGCAGGGGACATTCTGTTCCGCCCAAGACAGTATCAGGGCCACTCCCTTGAAGGCTTGCTTGCTCCGAGTCCCTCCCTGATGGTTGATGTAGGCAACCGCCGTCTGGTTGTCTGAGCGGATCTGAACAGCCCGACCCCGAAGGTGTGTAGTCAGCTGAGAAAGAACCAACCTGATCGCACTCAGTTCCAGTACATTGATGGGAGCATGGGCCTCCTAGGGGCCCCACCGACCCTGGAACTTCAGAGACTTCCAAAAGCCCCCAGCCTGTCAGACTGGCATCTGTGGTGACCGTCTGCCAGCACAGGGGCAGGAAAGTCCTGCCCACCAGAAGGTTCCTTGAGTCCAGCCACCACGAAAGTGACTGTCTGGCCAGAGGAGACAGAGCAAATTCCTGATCCAGGGACACAGGGTCCCGATCCCAGACTAACAAGAGGTGCAACTGAAGAGGTCTCATGTGAAACTGAGCAAAGGGGACCGCCTCGAAGCAGGACACCATCAGGCCCACCAACTGCATCCCCAGACAGATGGAGGGATGAGAACACAAGAGCAGAGCCCGTGCCTGCTTCTGAAGGCCCTCCACCTTCTGCTGAGGAAGGAACACCTTCACCTGAGAGGTATCCAGTGTCATGCCCAGAAAGGACCTCACCAAGGACGGGGACAGTGAAGACTTGGGAAAGTAGATCACCCAGCCGAAGGACTCCAGAGTGGAGGTCACCACCCGGGTGTCCTGCTCGGCCTGATGAAAGGACTGGGCCACAATAAGGATGTCGTCCAGGTAAGGAAGGATGCGAACGCCCTGGTTCCGTAGCAGAGCCATCACCCCCCACCAGCACCTTGGTGAACACCCGAGGCGCCGAGGTGATACCAAAGCTACAAACTGGTAATGCTGATCCTCCAGCGCGAACCTCAGAAATCTCTGATGACCTGGGAAGATAGGCACATAAAGATAAGCATCCTTGATGTCCACGGTGGTCATGAAGACGCCCGGGCGAAGGGTACTGACAGCCGAGCGTAGCGTCTCCATGCAAAAATGCTTGAATCTGACAAACTTGTTGAGGCCCTTCAAGTCCAGGATGGGCCTCAGAGAGCTGTCCTTTTTGGGGACCGTGAAAAGTACCCCTGACCCTGTTCTTGAGGGGGCACCGGACAAATGACCCCTGACTCCAGCAGGCATTGAACCACCGAAAGCAACCCTTGAGCTGACAGGGGGTTTAAAGACATCCGGGACCTGATGAATCTTGGGGGCGGCCAGGCTGCAAACTATCTTGTAACCGGAGGACACCACCTCTTGAATCCACCGGTCTGAGACGTGGAGCCTCCAGACGTGAGTAAAGAGCCAAAGCCGTCCCCCCACCCGGATGGGTGAGGGCGCCCCCTCATGCCTGAGGGGCCCTAGGAGTGGGTTTGGGCTTGGAACCCCAGGAGAGACCGGGACGACCACGGAATCTGTCACGGCCCCAAGAATCGCTGCGGCTACCTGAGAAGGTAGGGAGCCACAACCTCCTCTGGGAGTACGAAGGGAGGGGAAGGAGGCGGAGGGCCTCCGAAAGGGCCGGGGCACCGCCTCCTACGCTGAGGCAGTCTGCCATCCTTGGCTAAAACATGAAGACGCTCACCGAAGAGCCACAGCCCTGCAAAGGGGAGCCCAGTGAGAGCCTTCTTAGCAGCAGCGTCAGCTGCCCACTGACGCAACCAAACACAGCGGCGCATAGCCACCAAAAGTGCAGAGGCCCTACCGCCCAGTCTCACAGCATCATCCATGGCAGTAAGGATAAATGCAACAAAATCAGAGCAAAGCAAGAGGGCCCTATAATCCTCCCTCCTCCTACCAGCCATAGCGCCATCACATAGACGCTTGAGCAGTTTCTTAAGGGCAATAGCCGTAATGGCAGCAGCACAGGCCAGGCGCAGTCCAGCCCCCACACAAGTAAAAGCATGGCAGGCCAGCTGATCCATGCACCGGTCCTCGCTGTCCCTCAGTGGTAGTGTCAGGGGAAGGCATGACCGAGGTATTAGACAGACCTAGCATGGGAGCGTCCACCTCAGGGGGATATGACCACCGCTTTACTAGATCAGCAAAAAAGGCTTACCTCTTATCCAATCCCTTGGGCACAGCGGGCAGCCTGTTAGGACGTTCCCACTCCTTAAGCACCATAGTAGTGAAATGTCCCTGCTTAGGGAACTCATGACGCTGTTTATCAGAGCAAAAGAGCTCACCCTGCTCACCCCTGAAAGAAAAGAAAAAAAGACAGTCCCCCAAAACTCACCCCCTCAGAAGCCAGGACAGGAACTCTGCATCCCTAGTAGGCTCACCATAAAGCCCATGGCCAGCTACCCTTTGTGGAACAGGGTCTGCGGCTTGGAGCAGCGCTCCTGGAGCACTTGACCCTAGTGCTCTTCTACCCTCACCCGATCTTTCAGCCAAGGCTGGGAGGCACAGAGGGTCCAGAAACGGGTGGAAATAGACTTGCAGGGCCGCAGGCTTGGTTGCCGCACTCACCTGCGCATAGAGAGAGAGCCATCTTCTATCTTCGCAGTTTCACTGCAGAGGAAACACTGGGAACTCTATGGTTAATCCCATTTATATAGGGGGCCAGGAGATGCCACAGCTCTTCTGCAGTACACTGCGCCACCTTGTGGCAGAATAACCCCAACTGTTATGAATACTGAAGCAGGTCGTGCCATGCAATAAGAAAAGGTAGGTTTTGACGGGTTTCATATAGCCGAGCAACTCAAATTGGGATGCACCCGGGGCAAAGAACAAAACCCAGAAAAGTGAAAATCCTAGATTTTAGTTCTGCTGTAAGTTGAATGGTCACTCACCTCTGACTAATGCTGAACATACACTTATAAGGCCTCAGAAAGCCAATAAAGCAGCACATTCGAAACAAGAGGAAAACTAAATTCTCGTTTTCACTACTTTCTCTGACCTGCTATATTCTATTCAGTATAACAGCCAATGGGCAGGGAATGTACTAAAAACTGAACTCTCTCTTTGATCGGCAGCAAGGGGGCATCCACGTGCTGGGATCCCAGCACACAGTTCCATTAATTATCTCTGCCCCACTGTCAATGTGTCAATCAAGGTTGCCGGCTGGGCCTACACAGAGTTGTGCACGAGCCTAGTCAGCAATTCCTATGACACTGGTGGTGATGTGGGGACGGGATACAGCAGGAGCGATTGTGGAAGAGGAGAGTATTGGGGCTGGATAGATCGGGCATCTCCAGGCGATCATCTTGGATGACCCCACCTACCAATTATAAAGAAGCAACCACTGGCCTACATTCTATAAGACTCTAGGGGACAGTGGTCAGCCCGTCTGAAGTCAGAGTTAGCAGGAAAGCTGAATGGACCCGAGTGTGCGGATTGGCTACCCACAAGAAGGTGAAAAGGGCGAGTTTTCTTGATGATCCACGGAGTTACACAAAATGGGATGCCCCGCCAGAGAGAAACACCACCCAGAAGAGTGAAAATCCTTGTTGGTATTCCTCTTTAACCCTTTTGTTGTCTGCCCAAAGCAGGGGAACGTACCCGCATCATTCACACATGCCTACTGCAGCTAAGCTTTCAGCTAAAGGAATAACAGAGTTGCGCACCTGGATCTCTGGCTAGTAGGGGTGTGAATTGGCAAGAATCTGGTGATGCGATACACGTATGAAGATACGATATATCCTGATTCTGTCTCAAAGACGATATATTGCGATTTCTTTTCAATAAAATTTTATTTTCAATAAAAAAAATTAAAAAAATGACATAGGTTCCCCCTTCCTGGGGAGGGGACCCCATCTTTTGGGGAATTTTAAGGGTTAAAAATGCTCTTAGGGACCCTTTGAAGTCTGCTGGGATGTTCCCATTCTTTAAGCACGAGGCTACTGAAATGGGTTTGCACTGGGAATTCTAAGCGAGCTTTAGCAGTATGGAAAAGATCACCCCTTTGTCGGGGTGCCGTAGCAGGGGGAGAGAGGGACAGAACCTCAAAGATCTCGACCAACAGTCTATCAATATCATCCGAGGACCAATGCTCGGAGCCAGACTCTTCCAGACCCCTGGACTCATCGTCATATGACCCTGAGTCAGAGAACAGTTCCCCTTCGTCCGAGGGGATATGGGCATAAGAATGCAACAAATCATCAGGTTCTATAGGGAAGAGGGCCGATTCAGGGTTCAAGTGCCGCCTCTTGGCGGTGGCTTTACACACTAAGGAATTAGCAAGCAAGTTTTCAACACTAGCCAGCCTCGTGGCTAGATCAGGATGAGAATCCCCACTGGTATTGGGGGTTAGACTCAGGCTTGGGGGAGTAGGTGAAGTGCGGCGGGGTGCAGGCCCAGCCTCAGAGGAGACGGGAAGCACCGATAGCGCCTGCTGTGCACAACGAACACAGACCCGTGCATTGTCACCGCTGCTAGGTAGGACCCCACAAGCTACACACAGCCGGGCTTGTCCCGAAGGAACCCCGTTCACAATATCCTGAGATGCCTCCATATGGTGATTTAATCGGCACAATATGCCAGTAGGGATTGACGCTGGAACCTACCTTGGATGCCCCAATAACCCGCTGGGAAGTGGGAGTAATTTTTTATGGTCACGACCGGGAGCTACGCTGGGCCTGGAGAAGCCACTTGTGAAATCCGCGGTCTGAAAGCCATAAGGAGGAACAGGATGTCAGAGCCATGCGCAATGGGGATAGAAGTAAAGAAAAGTCGCCCGCAAGTGCACTCGCATACAGAGAGAAGAGGACGATCTTCACCACGCGTGCGGGAGAAAAAAATGGCGCCAAGTGAACCTTGGAGGGCTGGCCTGAGCCGATCATGACGCGGAGCGCGCCAAGCCGGAACCACGCCCCTCACCAGCGAGCGCGAAGCTGCTCACCTGCGGCTCCCGTCGGGGAAGGAACCCCGGTCTGTGACAGAATAAGACGGGCGCTCAAGCCAGCGCAATCTAGGAAGAGCCACTAAGGCTAAAAGAGTGAAGGAAGGAAGAAGAAGACGCCGAGGCGTCCGCAAGCCGCCGCAGTACGTGGGGTGCGAGCAGAACGCAGACTAATGGTGCTGTGGTTGACAGTAAGGTAAGAGCGCGGCTCTGATCCCCGTTCCAAGTGAAAAACAGGCAAGTCATAAGCGTGTAAGTATACACTGAAGCCGCCATACACACGACCCCCCCCCCCCTTTCTTTTCCCCCTGACTAAGGGGGGAACGAGGGAGGAAGGCGACCCATTAACACAGAGTCCACCGCTACATGGGGCGTGGGGCAATGATGCGAGAGGGGCATCCCCTGAAGGCTCACCATCGGCCTTGACCGCCTACCCTATGGTGGGAGATTGCGGTGGAGTGTTGCTCCGTAAGCACACATGGTGCTGCCTACCTTCACCCGACCAGCGCAGCCCAGGCTGGGAGGCACATCACACAGAGGAGGGGTGGAAATAGTCTCACAGGGCCGCAGGCTGTAATAGCCCCGCTCACCTGCGAGAGAGTGATACTTCATGTCTTCGCAGTCAGCACTGCAGAGAAATCTGGGGATTTGTGGGAGGTCCCTGGGTATATGAAGGGCCGGGAGGAGCCTGTTTTTGCATGTCTGCAGTGAACAGCGCCATCTGGCGGAGGATTACCCACGTGTAAGTATTATATTGGAGCAGGACGTACTGTATGCTTAGAATAAGCCCCCCAAAGAGTAGCCTTTGCCAATTTGTGTGATTTCTGCTACATGCTGCTCCCTGACGTTTTAGCAGGAAGCGCTGCCTCCTTGAGCCATTGCTGCGGTTGTGAGTGACAGACTATTTCATTACCGCACCTATACAATCCCACATTGCAGCAGCAAAGATCTCACAGCGGTTTCCCCTCTTAGGCACTGCATCCTATCACCTCAAAGTAAATCCGTGGGACATACGTAAAATCTGGCCAGAGACCAGAATTGCACAAACTACCATGGCACATCTTGGGGGGGGGGGAGGGGTTCATAGAGATGCACAATGATGACTGACAACAATTCAGTGTTCCAAGACAAATCAATAGGCAAAAATATACATTTCCAGTCTCACATCACACCCTCTGAGGGACGTTGGGGGCAGTCTCATATGTGCTCGAATGTGGTGGGTCCTGAGGAAGGGGGTCCCAGCGCACCCCGAAACGTCGACCAACCACCACTGTGTTTACTGCATTTGAACTCTACATTTAAAAATACAATTGAATTATTAAGAATTTCTGGAGTGCTGGTTCTTCACGAATGGCCTTGTGTTGGGGGCTTTGGACGCATTTATTTCACAAGTTTAGTGGCGTTTTGGTCTGCTTTAAATCTGGCAGGATGACAGGTTACACGTCAAAAGAAAAAAAAAAAAACAGTGGCAGCCATTCAGGATAAAGCAGAATCCAGCCAGATGAGTTACAAAAAGGTGGTGTAACATAATTTGAAACAGCACCATGCTGGCCACCTGCAATGCGTTTACTAATGTGGTTCTGGCTGACATATGAACGTGGCCCATGTATGACCATGGTACAAAGGCCATACCCATTCAAAGGGCTGGTAGGTGTGGCCTATGTAGGTCAGTGGCCATTGGTTTCAATGGGAACCTGCCGTACACAGGTCACACATGCCAGAGCCATGGCTGCAGGGGGATGAGCATCAGGGTGGGAGTGCTGGGACGGCGAGTGGTTTTTCCCTTTACCAGCCCAGCATTCTCTCCATAAGATGCCCAGACATTTCCCACCACTTTTTGGGAAGGAAAGGTGCACCTTATGGCCCGAAGAATTAAAGCGGACCAAAACCCACTGAACTTGTTAAATACATTTGGACAAAGCCCCTGCTGATATTCCCTTCTTGGGGTGTAGAATTAGAAATGAATAGTCGCTCTTTGAATCGTCCTAAAACACTGTTTTTTTGCTGTTAATCTCAGTGAGATGCCAGGTGATCAGGCATTGCATAAGCGTGGCAATGACATCATTGCCACACACAACAACGGCAATGAATGGAGGAGGCGGAGCTTTACAGCTAAAACAGGCGCCATTATCTGGGATTAGAGTGAAGCAGCAGCAGTGAAGATTGCCAAAAGGTCCTGTTCATAGGTGGAGCAATTCACAGGATGCTAGTTATAAATCTGAATTTAGGTCTGCTTTAAATACTTTGCAGGCAGTTAATCCACACAGCATTTAATTTCAGGCTGCCAGAGATTTTCATTGCAATAGAGGACGCTGTAATACTCACTAAGTACATCTTCTGGATTATAATCGTCTTCTAAAGGAAGCATGTGAGTAAATTGGTCTTCTTCCTCCACCAGGTCCAGGCCATCGGGGATAACTGGGTGATCTTTGAAGCCATCTTTCCTGACGGCAAATAAGACTTCAATCATGTACTGCACGCGTTTGTCTATTTCCGACTCGTGGAGGATATTCCGTAGCCGCTCGAATATCGCTGCAGGGGGGGGAAAAAAAAATCACGCTTTACTAGAGATAATACTAGCTTTGAATTCTACACCAAAGAATTATCTTGATCACTGAAAGCCGTTAAGGCAAATCCAGTGCAATCATTCTAGTGAGCTTTAACAAACTATTTTTAAAAGGTGCCCCCGGATATATATATATTTATTTATTATGTATGTATATAATGTATGTATATAATGTATGTATGTATGTATGTATATAATGTAAGTATGTATGTATATAATGTAAGTATGTATGTATATAACGTAAGTATGTATGTATGTATATAACGTAAGTATGTATGTATATAAAGTATGTATGTATATAAAGTATGTATGTATGTATATAATGTAAGTACGTATGTATGTATATAATGTAAGTACGTAAGTATGTATGTATATAATGTAAGTATGTATATAATGTAAGTATGTATATAATGTAAGTATGTATATAATGTAAGTATGTATATAATGTAAGTATGAATGTAAGTATGTATGTATGTATATAATGTAAGTATGTATGCATGTATATAATGTAAGTATGTATGCATGTATATAATGTAAGTATGTATGCATGTATATAATGTAAGTATGTATGCATGTATATAATGTAAGTATGTATGCATGTATATAATGTAAGTATGTATGCATGTATATAATGTAAGTATGTATGCATGTATATAATGTAAGTATGTATGCATGTATATAATGTAAGTATGTATGCATGTATATAATGTAAGTATGTATGCATGTATATAATGTAAGTATGTATGCATGTATATAATGTAAGTATGTATGCATGTATATAATGTAAGTAGGTATGTATATAATGTAAGTAAGTATGTATGCATTCATGCATTATATATATTCTCCAATCCCACATTTAAAAGAGGACCATAACCCAGGCCCGCCAGCCACTTGATCCCCCCGGGGGCATCCAATTTCGGGATGCCCTGCTGTGTTAAAGGCCGCCTGGTAAAATCACCTCCTCCGATGATCCGACGACGCATACATGAGCGGTGGCTGCTCCCCCGGATATGCGCCAGGCATTTGTGAATGGTCGGCACAAACACACCCTGTGTTAGAGGGTAGCAGGGATGTGGCCAATGGCGCGCTCGGGTCCACTCAGCTGTCTTAGGCGAGTTTACATGAGCGGATCCGAGCGTGCTGACTCGATGAGCTCGCGCATGCGCCATAGGACCGGCGAAAGGAGAGATAGATTGGGCAACCTGGGGGGGTTTCACATAGCTGGGCATCCCGGATCGGGGTGCCCCAAGGGCAAGGACCTAAACCCAGGATAGTCAAAATCCTGGGTTTTGGTCCACTTTAAGAAGCAGCATTTTAAGGTAGAACTGACTGGGTTGAAATATCCAGTTCAACCATATTCCTTCTCTGCTTGTTTCTGTGACCTGCAGCAGACAACATGGACATTTTAGTCAGCCACTATTCAGAAACATCTCTCACTTCCATTGACTCTCTCATAAGACCCCACTAGCACTCAGAGTCTGATGGCAAAGTCTCTTTAAAGCCAAACAAAAGCCAGAAACATGACTTTCCCAGGTTTTATTCCACTGGAATGCCCCGCAGTGCAAAACCTCCCAGAAAGCAGCAATTCACTCACCTCTTCCTTGTTCCAACTGCACATGCACAGGGTCTCGCCCAATGAGAGCTGTCTGCTATGACGGTGTGTAATTCGGCAAATGGCTCCCATTGACTGCAATGGGAAGCATGAGGTGACACATCCCATGTGACCCCTGAACGGCTGGGGAGGGAGTGACCCGACGCTGCCGGGGATGTTTCATCATGCACTCTTCATAGACAAACAAGACCCGTTTGCAGAATAATGTGACGCCAGACGGCTCCCATTGGATGAGAGCCCGCACATGCGCTGTTGGAGCGGGGAAAGGCTGAGTGTTAACGGGTGCCAATTCAGGATGCCCCGGGGAAGGTCAACCCAGGTGGGTTTTGACCTGAACCTGTCTGAGCAGGCCCTAGGGTCTAAAAGACAGTAGGGCCATCCTAAACCACGACCCCATAGGATGCCCCACTGTCCCCAGCAACCCCCGGAAATCTCCCCTTGAACAAAGAACCCACGGCTCATACATGGATCAGGTGCGGGGCTTAGCAAAGTGCAGCTCTGATTAGCCTCCCACCCAGGAAGAACTCCTGCACGCATGTCCCGCCAGACTTTCAAGTAGGGGATGCAACCGGGTGCCTGGTTAAGACTCCAGAGCTGGCCATTAGCCTGTCCCAGAGGCATCCAAATCCTGGATGCCCTGCTGTGTGAAACCCCAGGGCCGGTTCAAAAAATTGCCCCGTGGGTGTAGCCTCATGGTGAAACCTTTTTTTTTTTTTTTTAAAGTGGACCAACACCCAGGATCTTCACTATCCTGGGTGTTGGTCCACTTCCGCGGGGCGCCCCGCTGTGTGAAACCCCCCCAGAAAGCCCCAAAAACTCAGCTGACCCCGCTCCCACCTGACTCGCTCCACCAATCACCGCCGACGGACAAGCGAGGTCCGTCGACGGACAAGGTGAGAGCGTCCCTCTTACAGGGAGCGCGCCGGCCATTCACAAACGGCGGGTGTGCGCCCTGCTAGAGGGATGCGCGAGAGTCGGCGGCGGCCCGCGCATGCGCCGTTGGAACGAGGAACAGGCAGGATTTGCGGGCGTCCTGGGGAGTTTCACACAGCGGTGCACTCCCGATCGGGGTGTCCCGCAGGCAGGGAGCTGATCGGCCAGGGAATCTTATAGATTTCCGGGCCGATCAGCAGTGGGTGTTGGTCCACTTTATCCGGGCCACCACCGAGCACCGCCCTACCCCTACTCACCCCCTCGGCCGAGATACTCAGGCTTGTGTATGTATAAAGGGTTTTGTGCCACTTTAAAGCTGGCATAAACCCTCATAGCCAGGGGGTGTCCTACTCCACAGGGACACTAAAACCAACCTAATCAACCATGCACACACACACACACACACATCACTTAATCCTGCACCAGATAGGTACTAAACGTTTTTCAGAAGAGCTTTATTCAATGGGGGACAAGAAACAGTAGCACACATGCAGCCGTTTTACCTTGTCCAAGAGCAGACATGCATTGCTGCAGAGTGCAGCCATTTCCTAACCCCTCCCTCATACAGATCCAACTGCGCATGGCAGCCTCTCATCCAAAGAGAGCCTTCTGCCATGACTATTCAGCAAACCGCTCTAATTGTTTTAATGGGAGGCGTGTGCTGCCGCATCCACCTGCTCTTCCGCCATTTATGTAGGCGCACACACCGCTGGGGATCTGGGGGGAAGCAGCAGTGTGCGCTCCCCATTGAAGTCAATGACAAACGGTTGCCGAAGGATATAAACAGGGCAAATGGCTCTGATCGGCTGTGCGCCCGTGCCTTAGAAACCAGGAGAAAACTACAATTAAGTTGTGGCTCCAGCAGCCCCTAGGGGTCAACCCACTGCACCAAAGATCCTCAAATAAAGCAATTAATTCAATCCATCAAAAATATATTTTTTTAATAAGAAGAAAAATTCATGCATTACATGATAAAAAAGCCACTCACACATACAGTTACATGGCAGGTAATCACCCCTGGGCTGAAAAAAATCACAAATACCACTCCCTTAACATTAAACCTACTCTCAAATACATAATATAATTCATCTAATCAGACAATAAAGTGCTATATAAAGTGCTAAAAGTATACTGCATAAAGTGCTAAAGATATGTGCAAAAAGCGTTTACAATGCATAAATCACCTACAGTGTGAAGCCCAGATGGATGGAGCCCCGCCGTCCCCTACAACAGGAGATAAATTCCACACGTTCCGTGGCTGAGTACACCCCCACTTCCTCAGGATATTAGAAACCAGGAAGCGAGTTGTCCTGGGGGCGGGGTTTCGCAAAGCGAGGCATCCCAATTCGGAACGCCAAATTCACAGGTTTTGTGCTACTATAAATAGAGGGGTAAAGAGACCTAAAGTCAAACAGTATTTTAGATCTGCCGATACCGCCACCTCTGAAGCATTCCAATAAAGGAAACCCGATTTTGAGTTTTCTAGGAAACATTAGCCAGAGGGGCATCTCAAATCGGAACGCCACTGGGGCAAGGGGTGTTTACCGTATTGCAGATGTTGCCAATACAGCAGCAAACAAATGTAGTCATGTACATTCAAAGAAACATAGAAGGTTGACGGCAGAAGGAGACCATACGCTCCATCTAGTCTTCCCTTATGTGTATACTGTATGTTCTCTTTATCTTAGGATAGATGTGTGCTTATCCCAGGCATGTTTAAATTCAGTTGATTTCTCAACTACCTCTGCTGGAAGTTTGTTCCCAGCATCTACTACTCTTTCTGTAACATAATATTTTGTAACGTTACTCCTGATCTTCCCTCAGACTAGCTTCAGGTTGGGCCTCTTGTTCTATCATTAAGTTTCTTCTTAAAAACACTTCCCTCCTGAACCTTATTCAATCCTGTCACATATATAAAGGTCTCCATCATGTCCCCCCTCTCCCTTCTTTCCTCCAGACTGTACAAATTAAGTTCTTTAACTATCTCCTGAGTTTTAAGTCCTTCCACCATTTTTGTTGCCGGCCTTTGGACCCGTTCTATTTGAATAATGTCTTTTTGCAGGTAAGGTCCCCAGAATTGCACACAGTATTCTAGCTGTGGCCTCACCAGGGCTCTATACAGCGGCATCACAACCTCCCTCTTCCTACTGGTGATGCCTCGAGCTATGCAGCCGAGCATCCTGCTTGCTTTTCCCACTGCCTGGCTACACTGTCCACTCATCTTGTAGCGATCAGTAATCAGCACCCCTAAAACTCTCTCCTCCGAGGTCCTGGATAAATTCATAAATTAAAAAAAAAAGAAAAAAAAGTTTCTTTCACTTGGAATATATTCAGGCAGTTCTGGTGGTGGGCGCTTGCAATGATCCTCCACTCAGCATCTTGTTCAGGCTAAAGTTCACCTCTTTCCAAGCATTAAAATTAATGAGGTTTTTTAGCGGACGGTGGCCCCTCCCCGGGACACTATTACAGACACTATTACCCCCACTCACAACAATGATAATGACATCTCTGGGTTCTAATTCTGATTCTACTCCCACCGCCGCTCCTCTTACTAGTGCTGCTCTGTTTATTATTCTTGCATTTTCTCTGCTCCATTCTATTCTATTCTATTGTTGTTGATCTTTCTTCCTACTCTTGCTCCTGTCTTTGGGCCTGTCCTCATGCTGTATCTCCTATCTCTTGATTCACTTGGGTTTTTCCCTGCGGCTTTCTTTCCCTTTTATTCCTTCTGTTCCTCCCCTAATGTGTCTGTTGGTGTGTGTATTCATGTTTTATTACGCATAGTACAGGAGGGGAGACGCAGGGGTGCTTTTAAAAGGTGGCTTATTATGCTGGCCACTCTGCCCGTGGCCCAGGATTTCAACAATGGGAGTGTATAGAACAGTCTTGTGAACTTAGTAGCCATGCATGGGCCCACTCAGTATGCGGTCTGTTTGAGGAGATGGTGCGGACCATAGAAACAAGTAGGGAGTTGGAAATGGCGGGTATCTTGCAAGCCCCCGGAGCTCCCCTCTCCTTGCGCGGACCAATCGGCTGATAGTTATATTTTTTTTTTGCTGTACTATGTTGAAAGCCTTATTTTGCCTTTCTGTTCCTTTTAAACTGGATGTAATGCACCTTTTGGCCCGCCTATTACGAGCATTAATGTCTGTAACTGTTTACTGTGATGTTATGAAAACAATAAAAATAAGTATGACAAAAAAAAAAAAATTAATGAGGGAAGTAATGTAGCGTCAGACTGGCACTTACCATTTATACCTCGGGGTGTCACTTGCGTTAGCTTCAGGCCACATTCCTTTATAAAACCAATAGAAACTTCCACGCTGTCATCAGTAGGTCGTTCCAGCAGCAAGGTCAGCATTTCCAGAGACAGCACCTCGTGGGCCTGGGGTAATGAAACGGAGAGAGGCGAGATTATTCAAAAAAACTGTTTGTATCAAAGCAGATTACACTTCCATTCCTTTCACTAAGCTCTGAGACAGCAACAAAACCATCGGGGGACCAGACGGCCACAGTTCAGGGCACATCACACAGAAATTCTAAGCAACCCGCATACCAAGCAACTATAAAGGGAAAACTAATTACAAAACGAGCCCCAAAGTAATATTCTTTCTAGGTTCTAATGGATGAACGGTTTATTACTCCACTGGGCGCTTTCTTCTCCATGGCTAGTGTCGCTTATATAGTGCTCCAATTGGTTAGAAGGGTGAGTTCAGCTGAACTTGCAGATAAATATAGGATTTTAGGGTCTCCTGAATCTCTTTAAAGTCTATGGGGGAAAATTTCAGGAAGCAGCCAAATGTCCATTGGGGACAATGGGACCATTGTGCTTAATATATTATCAGAGATAAATTATTAATGATAAATTATTAATGAAATAGCACATCCTACAGATAATAAAGAAATGATGATCGGAAACAGAAGAGGGTGCAAATTCTAAACTTGGCTTTCTATCAGGTATACTAAACCAGAAAATATACTGTACGTTTCTCACATGACCATATGATGCACCAGGAGTTTAGATGGAAAAAACCTACCCTATAACAGGCAGTCTGCAGGACCACCCCCCCATACATGCAATGTGGCACTACCCCCCTTCCCCCATTATAGGCAGTGTAGCATTTCCCCCACTCCCCCATTATAGACAGTGTGCCCCCCCCCTATTTCCCCATTATAGGCAGATTGGCACCTTAACCTTTGCAGATTGTATTTACAATTCTAAACATCTAAGCATAAAATGTTACAGTAGGCGTTTAAACCTTCAGGTGTTATTAGATAACTATTAGATAAAAAGGAGCTGAAGTTCATTCTTTCAGATTTTTAATTTTCAACAAGTTTTAGAGATCATTAAAGATCAACAACAGTTTACTATAAACAAACGCATGTAACCAAAGCATCATTTCAGGTAGGGGTCGTTAATTTCTCAAACTGTATAGTTGTGTTAACTCGGCCATGGACTTCAGATAAAGGAATGTCTTGTTTTTCCAAGCACAGGCTAAGAACTGTTTGGCTGCACTGAATACATGCTGGGCTAAAGTGAGCTGCCTTTGCATGCATTGGGGAGGCCTGAGGTTCAATAGGGCTACCTCTGGGAAAGGACTCCAAAACATGCCTAACAGGTTGTTTAAAGTGGACCAAAACCCAGCGCAATCAATTGCCTCCCCGGGTCACCCAAAATCTGGGCGTAACCCCCCAGTTTGCCCCGTTCACTTACCTTGCTTCCCAGTCCAACAGCTTAACGCCGCGAGCCGCATCCCCTGCTATCCCTCTAGCAGGGCGAGTGCCCGAGCCAGGCATTTGTGAGTGGCCGGCGTGGGCACGCTCCCAGTTGGAGAGAAGCGGGGGATGTGGCCGTCAGCGCGCTCATAGCTGCTGGCCTTAGACGCTGGCATAGACGGCGTGACGTCTGGGGGGTTTCACACAGCGAGGCACCCCTGATCGGGGTGGGAAGGACCAAACCCCAGGATAGTCAAAATCCTGGGTTTTGGTCCACTTTAATGGTTCTAGGCCCGGCGTTCCCAACCTTTTTTTCATCAAGTACCACTTTCCATTTTATAAATATATCCATGTACCACCCGGGTGGTGTCAGTCAGACCAAAATTAAAACACACAAAGCAGCCATTTAAAGTGGACCAACACCCACGGGCGATCGGCCCGGGAATCTATAAGATTCCCGGGCCAATCACCTCCCTCCAACCCCCCCAAACACCCCAAACTCCTTACCTTATCTTCGGCTCCTCCGCCGCCGCCTCCCGCGCGTCCCTCTA
Organism: Gastrophryne carolinensis; assembly: GCA_027917425.1. Classification (NCBI taxonomy): domain Eukaryota; kingdom Metazoa; phylum Chordata; class Amphibia; order Anura; family Microhylidae; genus Gastrophryne; species Gastrophryne carolinensis. The sequence goes on from CM051240.1 coordinate 238,968,454, forward strand.
GACGTGTGCGCGCCCGCGCCGGCCGTCTGTGAATGGCCGGCACGCGCGCGTCAAGAGGGACGTGCGGGAGGCGGCGGCAGAGGAGTCCGCGGCTTGTCCGTCGGCGCTGGGAGCGGGGAGAGGTGAGTTGTTCGGGGGGGTTTCACACAGCGGGGGTGCCCCACCGAAGTGGACCAAGACCCAGGATAGTCAAAATCCTGGGTGTTGGTCCACTTTAAAGTAAATGAATGGGAAAGGTTCTTTTATGGTCAGCAGATCAGGTTGGGGTACAGGTTAGTCTGCAGCCTTGTCCAGTACCCCCTGATAGGACCTCAAGTACCACCAGTGGTACTAGTACCTCCTGTTGGGAGCCCTCCGTTAGACCAAAACTGTGCCTGTTTTGAGCAACCCCACCATATGTATGTATAGAAGTTCCTAAGTCGGGACAGCCTCTAAAGCACTGTGAAGGCTAATTCGAGATTTAGCCTTCTACAATAATCTTCACCTTATTTAACCTTCGCAGATTTTATTTACAATTCTAAACATCTACGCATAAAAGGTTTCAGTAGGCGTTTGAATCTTCAAGTGTTAGAAAACAGGAAACTATTAGATAAAAAAGGACCTGAAGTTCATTCTTTTTCAAACTAAAGACAGATTTTTAATTTTCAACAAGTTTTAGAGATCATTAAAGATCAATAATAGTTTACCATAAACAAACGCATGAAATCAAAGCATCATTTCAGGTAATTTACATAGATACAGAAAGATTGGTAATTTAACACACTAGATCATAGAAACAACATCATATCATAGTTCAGAAATATATAAGAGGATAAGAGAGAAAAGGAAAGGAAGAAACAGAAAAGAAATACAAGAACATTAACAGTAGAGAAAGAAAAAAAGATAGAGAATAAGGAAACGAGAAATGAGAAGTCTAATAGTACCAGCTCAGGTTGGGGTACAGGTAAGTCTGCAGCCTTGTCGAGAACCCCGATAGGATCTCGAGTACCACCAGTGGTACTAGTACCGCCTTGGCTAATACCAAGCTAAAGATTTTCAAAAGAACAAAAATCTCTGCAGGCCTTTACCAGGATCTCTCTGCCGGAGAACCAGACCACACCATCCCACCCCTTATGGCCACGGCCTGTGGTCACATGGCTTTCTCCTTGCATCACCCACGATGACTGGCCACACCCAGTCTATTCATCTCAATAAAGGAGCGTGTCGAGGGCTGGCACGCCTCCCCACTGGGCAGCTCAACACCCATTTTATGCAAAAGTACCGTATATACGCGAGTATAGGTCGACCCGAATATAAGACGAGGCACCTAATTTTACCACAAAAAACTGGAAAAGTTATTGACTCGAGTATAAGCCTAGGGTGGGAAATGCAGCAGCTACCGGTAAATTTCAAAAATAAAAATAGATACCAATAATGTTTTTGAATACCGTATTTATTTCAAAGAAAATACTTTTACGGGTACCGTACGGTATCTTTTGAGGCCTAATGCAGGCTGATATTACAGAAAGTGATGACATGACTGTTTGCATGTGATGACATGACTGTTTGCATAGAGCAGCAAGTGTTAGGGCTCATAATATACATTCTACCAGTGTCCTGCCTGTGCCCATTAAATATACAGTCTGCCTGTGTCCATGAAATATACCGTGCAGCCTGTCTGTGTCCATTAAATATAATGCCTGTCTGTGTCCATTAAAGGAAAACTGTCACATACGGTAAGCATAACCGCACTAACCAGTGGCCCAGGCTGGTAGTGCGGTTTATGCTGAGTAAATACCTGGCTCCTGCCGTTTGATTGCCCGATCCGTTCTGCTGTTATACCGGTAGTTGATTGCCGCCTTCCTCTTCAGCGCGCCGGCTCCCTCTATACACCCGGAAGCGGCCGCTCGCCAGGCTGGACTGAAGCTGCGCCGGCCGCTTCTGGGTGTACGCAGAAAGCGCCCGCGCAGTCCGACGCGCTGAAGAGGAAGGGGAGGACGGCGGATCACTGTACCAGAGGAGGCGGGACATCGCTCCCGCGGCTGCACGGGACATCAGCATCATGAGGCCATTCACGAGCGTCATCCAGCGGTATGGCCCTGCCCCTTTTTCTCCTCCATTTCGGCCAAAATACTCGAGTATAAGCCGAGGCGGCTTTTTTCAGCCCAAAAAGTGGGCTGAAAAACTCGGCTTATACTCGAGTATATACGGTAACTTCTCTCATTATCCACCAAGTTTATATGGATTACATTACTAAACAATTTTGTAAAAGAGCTCCAATTTGCTATAGGAACAGTTTATACACAAATGGAACCTTCTCCAATGCAAATCCATTAAGACAGACATATTATAAGTCAACTTACCACATTTTGATTAATAAGATGGCCAACAAACTTTGAGGAGGTCAAACAAAGTTGCTGAAAATAAAGAAAAAAAAAATCAGATTTAAAAACCCTTATAATCAGTACACGCATTCGTTATAACTCATAGCAAGAGTATGATTCCTTCCACAAATATGATAAGTAGACGGTAGCACCATGCTGATTAGCTTGTCCCTTCTAACAAAAGTTGCCAATATAGTTCCCTGGAAGGGCTTGCAAAGTACTGCATGTGTGTTCAGCCAGCAACCCCCCACTGGACAGATCCGATCACATGTGGATCCAATCTGGCAGGCATCGGGTATGTATCAAGGCTGGGGGGTCCGGCATCCCCAAGCGGTATGCAGTGCAATGCGGCAATCAAATGCCCCATGCTACCAATAAAAGAGAGACACCACTCATTCTTGAGTGTTTCGCTTTAAAAGACCTTGTACAGAGCCACGGACTATGATGGAGCATTAAAAACAAATAAGAGGAATACCACCTAGACTCTTGAGGAGGGGGGGGTTGGTCTACCTCTTTATGGGGCATCCCGAATTGGGATGGCAACGTAGTATGAATTGACCAACCATTTGAATCTTATTAGGGGATGTATTATATTATTGTAGTGTATAATTTTCACCCTACTAATCACTCCTTTAGCATTTTAAGTGGTTTTAATTTTGTTGGCTTTTTGTGCATTTATTCGACAAATAATAAAAATAAAAAATATATTTTTTGATATATTACAATCAGTTTACCGTATTGGTGTGCATAGGGAATATTCCTTGTGTATTTGTTGCTCAGCATTGCACCTCTCTTGTTCATTACAAATTAGACTCAGCGTTTTGGGGATTTTGGCAAGCTGTGCGACACCCCCTGGATTGCTTTAAGTGGATTGGTGCAGCTGCATCCCGAGCATGCCTCTAGCTAGGCGTGTACCCGCACCAGGCCTCTGAATGGCTGGCGCAGGCATGCCCCCCCCCCCCCCCCCCGGGCACACACCACTGTGTGAAACCCCCCCAGGTTGCCCAATCTGACTTACTCTTCCCTGGTCCTACAGCACATGTGTGGCCTCTCGTCCAATCGGTGCGCTCAGATCTGCTTCCGCCCCTTCGTCTAAGAGCTTCTCTAAGGCGAACGGATCTGAGGGTGCTGATGGCCACATCCCCCGCTACCCTCTAACAAGGAGTGTAGTGTTCCCACACCGGTTATTCACTAATGCCTGGTACAGTCCCTGACAAAGGGATAGCAGGGATGTGCCCGCTGCTCACGCAAGGGAAGAAGGCGAGTTGCCAAGCGAAGCTGGGGGGTTTCACAGAGCGAGAATCCCGATTCTGGATACCTCCAGGGGAGGAAATCAAGCGGCCCTGGAATCTTATAGACTACAGGGTAGTCGGGGCATGGGCTTTGGTCCACTTTAAGGTACCATTTTGAAGGAGACATGTCAGCTTACATTTAGATTTACTAATAATAAATAACACTGCAAAAGACAAGAAATATAGCAACAACAAAAAAATACCATTTTGTGATTACTCACCTGTAAAATGGGTATTATAAGTATGTCACACACCCCACTTCAGACATTAATTCATTAACATTGGTACTCACCGCTAGGTGGCGCTGCTTTGCAGAGAAGTCCAGAAAAAGCAAGCCCCTCCCGGTCTATACATACCTGGTATCTCCTAACAATTCACCAGTATCCAAACAGCAATAAAGGCAAGATACCAGGAGACCAAAAACAAAAGTAACCCTCAACTGTGAATAAACACAACTTCACCATATAAAGAACCAGGATACCAAAAAAGGGCGGGTGAAGTGGGGTGTGTGACATTCTTATAATACCCATTTTACAGGTGAGTAATCACAAAATGGTATTATTCTAAGTATGTCACACACCCCACTTCAGACATTAATTCATTAACATGGGACATCCAACAGCAGTGTCCAAAATGGGGAGGGTATCCAACCAGGCAATAATGCAGAAACACTCAAACCACTGCAGCCTGCAGAACCTTGCGGCCAAAAACAGCATCCGCTGAGGCCCGCACACCTTATAAAACTTTGAAAAGGTTTGAACCGAAGACCAGGTAGCAGCCTTACAAACCTGCTCAACCGAAGCCTGGTGCTGAAAAGCCCAGGACGCACCAACAGCACGAGTAGAATGAGCAGTAACATGAAAAGGGGGAGCCTTCCCCTTGGCAGAATAGGCTCCAACAATCGCCTGACGAATCCATTTGCTAATAGAAGACTTGGCCGGAGCCAAACCCTTCCTAGGCCCACAGGGCACCACGAAGAAGGCATCCGTCCTACGAAAAGAAGCCGTAGTACGCAGATAGAACTTGACACAACGTACAACATCCAAGCAGAGCAACACACTCTCCTTGTCATTCTTAGGCTTAGGACACAAAGAAGGAAGAACAATGTCCTGATTAAGATGGAAAGCAGAGACCACTTTAGGAAGAAAGTCCGGCTTGAATCTGAAAACCACCTTGTCCTGATGTTTCTCAAAATAAGGGGCCTGAATCGACAGGGCCGCCAACTCTGAAACACGCCGAACAGAAGTGATGGCCACCAGAAAGGCAACCTTCTGAGTCAGAGTAGACAAGGCAATATCCCGCAAAGGCTCAAAGGGAGGAGCCTGAAAGGCAGAAAGAACCAAATTCAAATCCCAAACAGGGAGCAAAGGCTTCCTAGGAGGCCGCAGATGCGAAACCCCCTGGAAAAAAGTCTTGACCAAAGAATGGCTTCAGCCCTGACTGAAGAAAATCCAAAATCCTGGAAACGGAAAAGACCCGGCAGGGCAAAGATCTAGATTCACACCAGTCAATATACGATCTCCAAGCCCTATAATAGATGGAAGAAGAGGATCTCTTCCTAGCACTAATAAGAGTCCGAATGACCGAATCCGAAAGACCTTCCTCCTTCAAGATGGAGGTTTCAGCAGCCAAGCCGTCAAAGCCAGCGTTGGTAAACTGGGGTAACACAACTGACCCTGAGTGAGAAGATCTGGCCGAAGAGGCAGATCGAGCTGATCCACTGCCAGACGATGTCCGCGAACCACACCCGCCTTGGCCACCTTGGAGCCACGAGAATGGCGGGAACTCCTTCCTGAACCAGCTTTCGCAGAACCCTGCCCAGCATGGGAATCGGAGGAAACAGATAAAGAAACCCCAGATCCCTCCAGCTCAGGGCCATGGCATCCGCCGCCAGAGCCAGAGGATCCTGGGACAGTGACACGAATGTCGGAAGCTTGTGATTGTGACGAGAGGCAAACAGAACCACATCCGGCGTCCCCCACCGAAGACACAGTGACCGAGACACCTGGGGATGGAGAGACCATTCCCCCCGGCGGGACGAACACCGGCTCAGAAAGTCCACCTCTGTGTTCTCCACTCCTGGAATGTAAACTGCCGAGATGCAAGGGACATGAGTCTCTGCCCAAACAAGAATCAGAGACACCTCTCTGTGGGCACCCAGACTGCGAGTCCCTCCCTGGTGATTGATGTAAGCAACCGCCGTCCGATTGTCCGACCGCACCTGCACCGGCAGGCCCTGCAAATGATGTGTCAATTGAGACAGAACCAACCTGATGGCTCGCAACTCCAGAACATTGATGGGCAAGTGAGCTTCCAGAGGGTCCCACTGCCCCTGAAACTGAAGATCCTTCCAGAAACCTCCCCATCCTGACAAACTGGCATCCGTGGTGACAGTCTCCCAAAGCGGGGTCAGAAACGACCTGCCCTTCAGAAGATTGTCCGAGACCATCCACCACAGAAGAGACTGCCGAACCCGAGGGGACATCCGGAAGGACCGATCCAACGACCGCGGTCGCCGGTCCCAAGACGCCAAGAGATGAAGCTGAAGCGTCCGCGTGTGAAACTGCGCGAAGGGAACTGCCTCGAACGAGGCCACCATCAACCCCACCAGTCTCATCCCTAGCCGAATGGACGGGCGAGGATTGGAAAGAAGAAGCTGAGCCAATTCCTGAATCAAAAGGACCTTGGCCTGAGGGAGAAAAACTCTGTGCTGGCAAGAGTCCAATGACATCCCCAGAAAAGTCACCACCCTGGCCGGGACCAGAGAGGACTTGGGGTAATTGATCACCCAGCCGAACCTCTCCAACATAGACACCACCAAACTGGTGTCCCCTTCCGCTTGACTGAAGGAAGACGCCATGATGAGGAGATCGTCCAGGTAAGGCACAATGCGAATCCCCTGAGCTCTGAGCAGGGCCATCACTCCCGCCAACACCTTGGTGAACACTCTCGGAGCAGATGTGAGGCCGAACGGAAGAGCTACAAACTGAAAATGCCGATCCTCCACCACAAGGCGAAGGAACCTCTGATGAGCCGAAAAGATCGGAATGTGAAGGTAAGCATCCTTGATGTCTATGGACGTCATAAAGTCCCCCTGCCGAAGCGAACCGATCGCAGATCGCAGGGTTTCCATGCGGAACTTCCGGGGACGAATAAACCTGTTGAGAAGCTTCAAATCCAGGATCGGACGGAACGAACCATCCTTTTTGGGTACAGTGAAGAGAATGGAATAATACCCGCGCCCCACCTCCGAAGGAGGGACCGGGCAGATGACTGGCAATTCCAGAAGATTCCTTACCGCCGCCAGGAGCCCCTGTGCGGCCAAAGGATCCGAGGGCACCCGAGACCTGAAAAACCTTAGAGGAGGGCGGGACTCGAACTCCAGCTTGTAACCGGCCGACACCACCTCCCGGATCCACCTGTCCGAGACCTCCTGGTCCCATACCCGGGAGAAGAGTCGCAACCGTCCCCCCACCCGTACGGGTGAGGGCGCCCCCTCATTGCTGAGCGGGCTTGGCCGCAGGCTTGGGCTTGGCGCCCCAGACGTGAACGGGACGGCCACGGCCTCTACCTCTAGGCCAACTGGCGCCCCTGGAGGCCGAGAAGCCCGCACCCCTGCCGGCTCTGGCTCCCCGAAAGGACGGATTAAAGGAGACCGCCCCACGAAAGGAACGGCGAAATTTCTTGCGCTTAAGCAACTTGCCTCCCTTGGCAACAGAATCCAGCTTTTCACCGAAAAGCCTCAAACCCAAAAAGGGAAGAGCCGTAAGCGATCTTTTAGAATTAAAATCAGCCGTCCACTGTCTCAGCCAAACTGAACGACGAATAGCCACCAACAGAGCAGTAGCCCTGCCACACATCAACATGGCATCCTCCTGGGCGGCCAGAATAAACGACAAAAAGGATTCACAACGCTTAAGAGCAAGAAACTCGTCACCGGTAGGGTCAAGATCCACACATAAGTCCCTGACCATAGACCTAACCGCCAATGACAAAAAGGCAGAAACACAAGCAGGCCTCAAAACCGAACCCGCACAGACAAACCCATGACGGGCCAACTGATCAATCCGGCGATCCTCGCCGTCCTTGAGAGAAGTAGTGTCAGGGAGATGAACAGCCGCCGTATTAGACAGCCCCAAAACAGGAGCATCCACCTCGGGAGAAACAGACCAACGCTTCAACAAATCCGCTGGAAAAGGATACTTCTTGTCCCAACTAGGCGGAACCCCGACAAGACGCGTAGGCTGCTCCCACTGCTTAAGGACAATGTCCTCAAAATGCTGCTGACTGGGAAACTCCAAGCGCTGCTTGGACCCCCCAAAAAGCTGACCCTTAGGCCGAGGAGTAACTTCCGGCGGATCCAAATCCAAAACCTCAAACATTTGGGCCAGGATAGTGGGCGTATCAAGGGGGGGCCCCTCATCCAGGTCCCCCTCAGCGCCCGACAACTGCTGAACCTCGGCATCCTCCGACTCCTCAACAAGCTCACCCTCTTCAAGGGGACGAACCGACCAGTCCAGTACCTCAACTTCCTCATCTGAGTCCTGCGGAGGCGGAGACAGAGACAGATGTTTCCGCTTGGCTGGAGCCTTCTGAGCGACCATTGCGGAAAACATTTTCTCGAGGCTGGCCAAACGGGCGCATACCTCAGATTGCGAATCACCCCCAACGACCACGTCACGCGGGGTCCGGAACAGGCGAGGAGGGGAGGGAGAAGGCGCGGTAGAAGAAGTCCCAGGCACCGAGGTGTCGGACTGGCGCTCAATGTTCCGCTGCGCACATGGAATACAAATGATAACATCATCCCCTGGGAGCGGAGTCCCACATCCCCCACACAGCCTGGACTGCCCCGAAGGACTAGTTCCGGTATCTCTGGTAGCCTCCATATGGTGAATTTATGGTATTCGCAGACCCCAGGGATTTACGCAGTAAGCGACCCGGGATGGCCCTCTGGGATTTTAATAAAATATCTATAAATATATATATATATATTATATATATATATATGGAAATGTGTAAATAGGCCTGTCAGGGAAATAGCAAAAGGGAAATAGCAAAAGGGACCCAAACCCAATAGCCAGGTATATACGACCGGGAGAGCCCAGAGTGAAGGAATCCCGGGATCTGGAAAACAAAGAAAAGACAATAGTAAATACATGCACACAGAACAAACAATAGGTGGCTCAGACTAAAGAACAAACACAGGGCCGGCTATATATATATATAAATATAATACATGCACAGACAGCCAGCATGCACCAAGGACCAGCCGACGCACCCCGCCACCAGCCCCAAGAGGGGGGGGACGGAGGCACAGACCAAGTGGACCCAAGGCCAGTGTAACCCTAAGGAGACAAAAAACGCTGCCCCCCCTTATCAGCAAACTGGACGCTCACACTAAAAAGAGCGTTCAGACAACATGAAGTGCCGGAAGAACAACAGCAGGCACCTACCTGAGCTCCGCACAGAAGCGCCGCCAGAATGAGAAAGAGACGGGGATGAAGGGCAGGCCCGCCAGAAGCGCGGGACCTCTGTAGCCCCGCCCCCCACGTACCCCGCCATACACGTCGCGGCCCGCGCAGGACGTGGCCCGCGAACTAAGCCGCGAGCGCCACATACAATGGCGCCCGCATAAGCCAGCAGTAGGACCGGCGGCAAAGCATGCCGCCCGGCCCCGCCCCCGCCAGCGGGGCACCCAAACACAAGTTGCCCCAACGGCCGCCGCGCCAATGCTCAAGCCGCGGCCGCCGCGCCAATGCTCAAGCCGCGGGCGCCGCGCGATGACGCCCGCAGAAGCCGGCGGAATGTATCCCTGGCGGACCGGCGCAGCGCGCCGCCAGGCCACCCAACACCACAAAAACACAGGGGCTCCAGGAGCCCCCAAGCACCCTATAAGGGCAGACCGGACGGGCCGGCGCCGCCAGGCCACCCGTCCCTGCCTCACAACACACACACACAAGCACACGATCAAAGAAGGAGGGAAAATGATAGGAAAAGAACCTAAGGGAAACATCAGGCCCGGGGCATCCCACATCCGGATCACCAAAAACCGGATCGCCGCTATGCCCCATAATATGGGGTCAAGCGGAGGAGCTAAGCTCCTAAGCACCTAAGGTGCTATCTACCCTTGCCCAGCCTACAGCCTAAGCTGGGAGGCTACCATTAATCAGGGGTTACATCAAAAAGAAAGCCGGGCAGAAATAGACCATGGGGGGGGGAGGCCGGGGTGATACCCCGGCTACCTGCAAGCAGGAGACTTCTTTCTTCTGTCTTTGTCGCCACGTTGCAGAGAAGAACACTGGGGAATTGTTAGGAGATACCAGGTATGTATAGACCGGGAGGGGCTTGCTTTTTCTGGACTTCTCTGCAAAGCAGCGCCACCTAGCGGTGAGTACCCAAATAATGAATTAATGTCTGAAGTGGGATGTGTGACATACTTAGAATAATCAGCACAGAAACGTGCAAAGCCACCCAGTCGCCTGGGATGATCTTTATTCCTACCTTATCGTTCCTTCTGTATCCCTTGCGGAAATTAAGGATTAGTCTCTTCAGAATGAGCTCCCCTATCTGAGGGAATTTGGAGTTGATGATTGCCACCACAGCAGCATAGACATGGGTGAAGATTGGAGATGCACTTTGTGCTTGAAGAATAGACCGAGCCAGCTGGCCTCTGAGGGAAGAAAAAGAAAAACCATTAAAAGTGGACCAAAACCCACTGAAGTTTTGAAATACATTTGGCCAAAGCCCCCGCCAATACTTTCTTCTTAATGTGTAGAACTAGAAATGGATATTTTCACTTTTTGAATACTCCTGGAACATTATTTTTTTGCTGTCCCTCCCTGTAAGATGGCAGGCAACCAGTCATTGCATAGGTGTGGCAATGACGACATTGCCACACAGCAGTGGAGGAGGCGGAGCTTTACAGCTAAAACAGGCGCCATTATCTGGAATTAGAGTGAAGTAGGGGCAGTGAAAATTGACAAAAGGTACTCCTCATAGGGGGAGCAATTCATTGGATGCTAGTTAAGAATTTGTGTTTTGGTCCTCTTTAACCACGCTGAAATATGGACACCATATTGCAAATACACCAACAGGCTTTAGGTCACACCCGGCAGCGTGGCTCCAGAATTTTTTGTCAGGACCCAAAACAGGAGCATTTCCCAGAATGAAATGTAGGGAAGTAGCCTTCGTACTGGACTCCAATTGTTATTGTCTGTAACAGTCATAAGACAGAGGTCAGAACATCTGATATCTGTACAATTGGTCTGTAGAATATTCGAGCACTTGCATGAGCCACCTTACAGTTTTTCCCCTGGTAGCGGCCATTTTGGAGCTTCCTTTCCCAGCATCCCAGCCACGCTGCTGCCTGAATTCAATGGACATAGCCCCACAATGTACAGCGGCAGGAAACTTCCTCCTTGAAGATGGTGTGCAGCTCCATGAGACGCTATTTTGTTTTCAAAATTGACTACAGCAGGAGTTACAAAAGGGTGAATTTTAAGGTGCAGCAATCTGAATTGCCCTGGGGAGGGGTGCATTTGAGCACTGTTTATTGTAAGGGTGTTGGTCCAGTTTAAGGGCAGCCTAGAAAAAAAAATGTCCCTAGGGTTATATTATCCTCTTGATTTGGGATACCCGTCTGCTTAAAGTGGACCATACCTCAAAAGAAAGTTTAGTAAATTGCACCCCTAAAGCCTCTCTGGCAAAAACTATTTGAGAGGGCTTAACTCCCTGCATGTTCTGGAATAACAGGCCGATTCTTTGAAATGAAAAGTGCAGCAGGAACTAATTAATGAAAGGTTACATCACCGAGTATCAAGGGCCATCATCCAAAGTCCAGGCAGGCAGGGGAACACCGACGCGTTGCGTGGATCTACTCCGACCACTTCGTCAGGATGCTCTACCTAGGTACTAGGTACCTAGTTATATGCACTATTAGGATTGGATAGTACAGATGCGAGATTTATTTATAGCACTTGGCACTTTCTCTTCTTTCCACAGTATTAAGCATCCAGCACTTGGCACTTTATGTGGGTTTTATGTATATTTAGGGTAATCAATTGTGGTATTATTTATTTTGCATATTTTTGTACATTCTGTCAAGGAACTTGTTGATTCATTTTGGAGAGCCAGTTATTTCATCCAGTGGTCCAATGTTTTTAATGTTTTTAATATATATGTAGTGTGAAGTCATATTTCAGTATTGCATGCACCCATATGATTTAATTAAGGGTTATTCTTTTTATTTGGGTAGTGCGGCTGCATTTATTAGCAGGACCTAGGTGGGGCAGTTCTGGTGGCCCCAATTTTGGGACATTATGTTATATCAACACACACTGAATAACCAGCTGCTAGAGAAAGAGAATGTGTGTGTGTGAAGAGAAACCTGCAACAATGTTTCTTTATCACTGTTCACTACAGCAGAGCAATGAGTCATCACAGTTGATGGTCTTCTACTAGAAATAAAGATGGATCGAACGGATACCTAATCACCAAGTACCAGAGTGGGGCTTTAGGGGTTCAAGTTACTGAACTTGCTTTTTGCTTGAATTGGCAAAAAAAAACTCTCCTGCATTGGCACTGTCCTAAACGGTTTTCCGTTTTAAAATTAATGAAGAAATAGCCGAGATATTGAGGTTTGATGTTTTTACATAAGGAATTATTTTTCTCAAGTATGGTGGGCGTGGCCTGGGTGCTGTGATGCAAGCAGGTTTTGTGCTTAGGAGCAGCATAATGGGTGGTCTCTGTGGATGCCATGAGTTGTGCGTCTCACTCTACGCACCCAGGGTGGGGCATAAGGAACAGAATGCCCCCCTGCGCCCGGAACAACGCCCGCTTAGTGATGTTCTTAAGGTGCTCAGCTAGTATTTTTGTAATTTTTAGCAAATGTGTGTTTTATGGAAGCAGTTTGAAATTAATATGCAGGTCATACAGCGCCGATTGCACGAGGGCCCATGCATGCACAGTGGGACCAGTAAATTTTAGGAAAATCTGGGGAGGTCTGTTGGCTGGATACCCCAGGAAAGTGGACCAAAAACCAGGATGGTCAAAATAACGGGTTGTTGCATCAATTACAAATCTCCTGTTTCAGTATGCTTAGCATTTCATTTTTATGCCAGCTTTACATCAGATTTAACAATTAGAAGGTTTGATACACAAAGAATAATAATAAAGAGCAATCCTCGCATACCTCCCACGGATGATGTTTTCCTGTAGAATCTCCTGAATGATATTTCCGATGTTGGACACGTTCACTTTGTTAATAAGACCGTTAATGGACTTTTTCAAGGCTTCCCAGCTCATCCTCTGATAAGCTAAGCTGTTGAATAGAAAAAAAAAATAAGTGAATACGAGGACAAATGACAACTTTGAAGCACTGAATAATATAACAGAACAGACTCTTCCACTACAAGGCTACAATTCATAAAGGATCAGATTTGTGCAATTCATTTATTCAGTTATAGAAAGAGAAACAGGTTCATTCACTCATTCGTTCTAAAGCGGACCTAAGACCCTATTAAAGCCCCGGCAGAGCGCACACACCCCTGTCATTGGTTAAAGCCGACCAATAGTCAAAGATGCATTAAAGTGGACCAACACCCAGCAGGATCTAATCCCTCCCCGCGAGGCATCCAAAATGGGGAAACCCCCCAGGACGCCCGCAAACCTTACCTGAAACCCGGTCCAACGGTGAATACGCGGGCCGCGACCGCATCTCACGCTTCTCTCTAGCAGAGAGGGCACGCTCCTCGATCGGGGTGCCCCGGGGAAGTGGTCCGAAACCCAGAATAGTCAAAATCCTGGGTGTTGGTCCACTTTAAGTCAGACCAACACAACAAAATGTCCTCATATGTGTCTCTCTCCAGAGCAATTTAGAATGCTGCACATAAAAAATAATTTACCTTTTTCTAACGCCTGCTGAGGTTTCACACAGCGGGACACCCCCAATTGGGGTGCCCCCCCGAAGTGGACCAAAACCCAGGATAGTCAAAATCCTGGGTGTTGGTCCACTTAAAGTGGACCAACACCCAGGATTTTGACTATCCTGGGTATTGGTCCACTTCCCCGGGGCACCCCGATCGGGGGTGCCCCGCTGTGTGAAACCCCCCAGAAAGCCCCCAAAAACTTACCTCACCGCCGACGGACAAGCCGATTGACAGCGACGGACAAGCAGCTTGCCCGTCGGCGCCTCCCGCGCGTCACTCTTGACGTGTGCGCGCCCGCACCGGCACGTCTAGAGGAGCGCGAGTGAGGCGGCGGCGGCGGAAGCAGCGGCTGGAGAGGTAAGGTTTTTCGGGGGTTTTGGGGGGTTTACACCCCGCGGGACATCCCGATCTCGGATGTCCCGCGGTGTGTGAGGTGATCGGCCCGGGAATCTTATAGATTCCCGGGCCGATCACCTCAGGGTGTTGGTCCACTTTAAAGCTGCTTGTGGATATGGCCGATTTGGGTTTTGTTTCTCTTCTCTGGGGCATCCAATTTGGGCTGCTCTGTTTTGTGAAATCCCCCAGATAGCCTCATTTACTCACCTTGCTGGTGATCCCATGGCACATGCCCAGGCTTTCCTCCAATTAGCTGCTAGTGCTCCACTCAGCTTTACTAAGCCGCTCTCTGTCATATTTTGTCATTTTGGTGACCGCCTTTGGGGAGGGGACCGCAAGTTTGACATACAGGGTTTTTAGCGCAATGCGCGCCACCTTGACGCACGGTGGTGGCCAGGGACAGAACTATCCAGAAAGCCACTTCCGGACTCGTCGGCCCAGCAATCAGGCAGGTTTCCCCGGACGTTTTTTGCCTATGCATCAATTAAAGCAGAACATAACCCGGAAATTCAACTATCCCGGGTTTTGTTCTGCGCCCCAAGTCATCTCGAATTGGGATGCCCCGCTGTGTGAAACCCCCCCCGGAACGCCCATACAAACTCACCTTTCCATGGTCCTACAGCGCATGTTCAGGCTCCTCAGGATTTCACACAGTGGGGTTTGCTCCACTTTAAGTACCATCTTTTCCACAGTTGACACTAACGTATGGGTACACTGAGTAGGTATATCTCTTACTCCCCAATGCAGTGGCATTGCTGGCCACAGAACACATGGCCTTCATTACTATGTGAAGGGCCACCATTGCCAGCTGAGTAGCTCTACTCTCCAGCTTCTTACCCTCAATTGTCAATGTAATGTATACTGAATATACCTTCTATTGGCACAGTGCAGTTGGTTTAGTTTGTAGTATATTTATATTTAGCACTTCAACGTTTTGAGAATTATTTGGATCAAATGCACAGCAGACACGACAACACCCTGAGGAAGTGATCTCTCACGCAACGCGTCGGTGTTCAGGAACGGGCACTTGCAGGGGACCTGGACCCATTTACTGGTGGTAGTATCATGTCTAATTTTGCCTTACTTTGGTAAAGTAATGTACTATATATGCCATGGTGTATTGGTATGACTGTTGATAGCACTCTGATCACTCTTTGCACTTACACCCCCTTTTGTTTTTTGGAGCACCTTTTGTAGGGCCCTCTGCTCTATTAGCATTATTCCTCTCAGTCACAATCTGTGCAATCACGATCTTTTGATCATACACTTATTAGTACATGCTTAATTGCACTATTTTCTCTCAGACAGTCTAACCGTATACACCTGGCATATTTTGAAAGTGTTCATTTATAATTTGATTTTCTTATTGGTAGTCCTATTAACTTCACCTGCAGGGCCCGCTCTTTTATCTGTGTGTATATATATGTATACACATTTTATTATGTCTTTATGT
This sequence comes from Gastrophryne carolinensis, assembly GCA_027917425.1. Lineage (NCBI taxonomy): Eukaryota > Metazoa > Chordata > Amphibia > Anura > Microhylidae > Gastrophryne > Gastrophryne carolinensis. The sequence goes on from CM051240.1 coordinate 238,983,884, forward strand.
GGTTAATGTTTGTCATGTCATATAATGTGTCCTTGATGAAATAAACTTTGATTAGCTATTACAGTGTGTGTGCGGCCTAATATATTGGGTGAGACAATAGCTATCCAACACTGGTGGATGGCCCCTCTTTCAGCACAGCAGACACGACAGAATAGCTTGCAAGTAAAATAGTATATTATAGCATCATATACATAAGCTTACAGGTACTACACCAGTCCGAAAAAAAAGGATACAAGGTGCTGGCTTCTTGGTACAATATTCACAATGTCATCAGGAGCGTTCCTGATAAGCAGTACATAAGGCAAGCTTGCAGCCTTTACAAAGAAGCCGCGAAGGAGCGCGGGCTTATCCATGCGATCACTACTTACCTCTTATCCACTGGTAACCTTTTCTTCTCTTATGGTTATATGAGCATTATTCATGGCGTCATGATTCTAACTTGTGTGTTATTAAATACTATTATCTATGGTGACCTTCTGGTATGATGCAGGGCCTGCGTTTTCTGACTTACTGACCAGAAGCTTTTGTCTACATATTGCTGTCACATTGTGTATCCTGTTTTCCTTAATTTACACTTTACTGGTCAGCTTGCCTTATGTACTTCTCATCAGGAACCTGCTACACTCACCTCAGAGACTGTTATGGTAATGTTTACTTATCTTCATCATAGCCTATGTTGTTCATGCTAGAGTTACATTTGGCTTATTTACTTGTTCTGAGGTCACCAACGCTGCTGATGACATTCTGAATATTGTACCAAGAAGCCTGCACCTTGTATCCTTTTTTTCTGACTGATGTAGTACCTGTAAAGCTTTTGTATATGATGCTTTAACATACTATTTTACTTGCAAACTATTATGTCGTGTCTGGTGTGCATTTGATCCAAATAAGTCTCAGTAGTTTATGTCTTGGGGTGGTGGCAGTGGTGAGACACCCCAAATTCAAATAGCACCCACTTAGTCTTTTCATACTAATCTGGTGTGCTGACTATCACCCATGTTTAATTGATTGCACTTCAAAGTTTTCTCATGGTTTAATTACCAGCACTACACACTCACGTTGATTTATTTGAATAGTTCCAAGAGCATATACTCCTCACTATCATATAATACTTATTGGAATATAAAACATTGTTTGCAACACCATGCAACCACTCTGGCTTATCTCTCTCTTCCCTATCTCGGGCTCCAGACTGTCTAACAGCTCTCTCCTCATTCACGTCCTCTTGCGCTCTCAAACAGAGCATGGACTTAACAGAGCTTATTGTTTTCCCAACATCCAATCTTGCCATCTCTTCAATAACTTTCAATGACTATCACTGCAGCCCCAATGTCTTGGCCTCTTTCATACACGCCTTGCATCCAGTCACTAGCCGCCTCCTGTAGTCCCCAGCTCAGAATCATCACTTGCATCTGTCTCTTCCTCACACCACCATTTTTATAATACGAGTGTACGCCCTGATCATCTCCTGACTAGACTACTGCAACACACTCCTACGAACAGACTGGTACCAATCTCTCCATAAAAAGGAACACACAGGAATTTCACTTTCCCTTGTGTTGTTGCTCCGTGTAGCGGCATCCCAAACTGATATGCCTCCTGTGAGTATTCCCCCAGGTCGCCCGATTAACTCACAGCGCAGGCGCAAGCTGAAAGCAAGAGCGCTAATTGGCCGAGCGTCACTACAAAGCCCTCTACAGCCCAGACCATTTTGGCTAGTTCAGAGAAACCACATCTGCCCGCAGCCTCCTCCTGTACTCAATCTTGATCACATACGCTCACTATCATGTCCAAGTGCCATTTCTCTGGAATGCCCCACATACAATTCGACACTCTCCAACCCTTAAAGTGGATCAAAACCCAGGATTTTGACTATACCGGGTTTTGGTTCTTGCCCCCGGGGCACCCCCATGCGGGATGCCCTGCTGTGTAAAATCCCCCAGGTCGCCCACTCCAACTCAACTTCCCCCCGTTCAACCACCGTGCTCGACTGTGCTGACACGAGCTTGTCTAGGGAATTGAGTGTGCCAGCGTCCGCATCCTCGCTACCCTCTAATAGGGGCATTCACAAATGCCTGGAGTGGGCCCACACCCTGCTAAAGGGATAGCGGGGATGCAGCCGCTACTTACGCATGTGCCGTTGGAACGGGGGAGAAGGTGAATATACTGGGCAACCTGGGGGGTTTCACACAGTGGGGCTACCCAATTCTGAATGCCCCTGGGGGGGGGGGGTTTGGAATCTAGCACCTCGGAAACTTCTAGATAGGCTGATGGCTGTGGATTTTGGTCAACTTTAAAACTCATCTAGGCAAGGCTATCAACTGGCCTAACCAAACCACTTTAGTCTTGCCACGATACTGAGTACATAAGCCCAACCTCATAATTTAGATTGTAGGCTCGCAACGGCATTCCCCTAAAATGTATAGTTTGTACAACACAATGGAAAATGAAGGCACTTAAAAAAATAATAATAATAATAATATTGGATGCATATTACATATCCCCCCCCCCCCCGGCTTTTGTTTTTAACTGTATATGTGCTATTTGTTTAGATATTTAATTATAAACTGATTTTTTTTATACCATTGATATGTATTCACTTTGGGTTGAGTGACCAACTAAATGGGCTGATTCAGCATTGTGCGAATTTTTTTCCTCACTTTTTTGTGAGAAAAAAAATTAGGATTTTTTTGCTTAGTGCAATTCAGCGCCATATTTATATGTGCAGATTTTTTAAAGTGGACCAAAACCCAGGATTTTGAATATCCTGGGTTTTGGTCCTTTCCCCCAGGGCACCCCACTGTGTGAAACCCCCAGATCACCCAAAGAAACTCACCTCTTCCCAATCCTACGGCGCATGTGCGGGCGCTCTTCCAATCAGCGCACTCTGAGCCGCTGACGTCACGCCATCTAAGACGGCGGCTAAGGCCAGTGGCTCCGAGCGTGCTGGCAGACGCCAGGGAACGCACCCTGCTAGAGGGATAGCGGGGATGCGGGCGCGGCCTGCTCATGCTACGTTGGACCGGGAAGCAAGGTAAGCGAACGGGGCGACCTGGGAGGTTTCAAACAGCGGGGCACCCTGATTTTGGATGCCCCGGATGGAGGGAATCGATCGGCCCAGGAATCAGATTCTCAGGCGGATCAAGCTGGGTTTTGATCCACTTTAAATAGTTCACACAGCTAAATATGGTGCTGAATTGAAGAGGGGAAAACAATCAATTTTTTTTCTCTCAAAAATATGTGAGAAAATCTCACATTGTTGAATCAGACCTATGGAGCGATTTCTTCTTTGGGGGTGGTACACACTCTCTCAGTAGTTTAGTTTTCACCCAAGAAGGGCATCATAAATATAAACGTGTTCTTTAAAAGTGTTCCTGGCATGTGCAGCCGTTTCTTTAATTAAAAGCAACCATTCTGCGCATACAAGCAAAGAGGATTGTTAATTGCTTGCTGTGAGTACACCAGGCCTGCAGGAAGATCATGCCAGCTTGCTCTATAACACTCGGTGTGATGCTATTCCATGCAATACAAAGAGGAAAGGTTTGGAACAACACAAAGCACACAAGCAATGACCGGGGCAAGCGATTACCAAACAGCATAGACCAGTGACCACTACTACCATACCTCCCAACTTTTTAGGGTAGGAAAGAGGGACAATTGTTAAATTAAGCAACGCCCCCTCATTGGCGGATGGATAGTATATATCATGCTGCCATAGGATCGATCTTGACCTCCTCATTCACAGTCTGGTACGGTGGGGCTACAGCCAAAGACAAGATTAGGCTGAAGAGGATAACCAGGACGGCCGAGGGGATAATTGGATCTCCCTTACCATCTCTGGATGATCAATTTATGAGCAGAATCAGCTCAAAGGCTAAGAAAATAATTGAGGACTCTACGCACCCAGGGCATTCCTTCTTCAGACTCTTACGCTCTGGATGCAGATTCATGGCTCACCCAATTAAAACCTCTAGGCACAAAAACATTTTTTTCCCTTTAGCCATTACGGCTCTCAACAAATCTAGTGTGAGAGGTTCTTGAACTCAACTCTACCTTGCATCATGGCTATTTTATGATAGTCTTTAAGGATTAACCTGCACTGTACCCAATACCAGCTACTATTTTATTGCATGTTATTGATCGATTAGAGCTCTCCTGGTGTTATCTCCTTGCAAAAAAGCATTCCCTGTGTGTATATTGTACTTACTTGGTGGATTAAAGAAAGTATTTAAGTATAGGATGCTGTAACAATATAAACACTTTGGTGTAGAGTGGGGCTGCCAACACAGGCCCCAGGGCCCACCAATTCAACCGCTCAACAAGGACACCCAAAATTAATCAATCACAAAAACTTTATTTGACAGCCCAAATGTATATTAAAAACAGTTAAAAACACAGGGACTAATGGGGGTGTGTATTGGACTATTTTGCCTCATACCTGATACACTATAAAAACACAATCTTGATGTTTGTAATAGCATATAATTAGTAAATATGCAATTAATATACAATAAAATAATCATTTATTTGTGCATGCCCATAAAACGCTCCGAAGGAAAGTGCAGTGAAATAGTGCTAAAAGAACCTCAAGATTGAGAAAAAGTGCATATAATAGTGGCTCAACAAAATAAGTGGTCAAGTATGACCAGAGAGTATGTGTCTAATCACAGATCTTGTGACCTAAAAAAGTGCAAAGTGCAGAAGGTGCAAGTTCTCAGAATAACGGAGAGTTCCAGGGCATATACAAAAACCAATTACACAGACTTTGCAAACTGCAATTATATCAAAAAAGTGTATCCAAGAAAGACCTACATTACCACATGTTACAGAGTCCTACTACACCGCCATGTCCCGCATGCCCGTACCACTGACGCGTTGCGTGGCAATTGGTGTCTGCCACTTCATCAGAGTCAATATAAAACACTTTGAATAGGCAAATGAATCATTTATTGATGCAGATCTGCATGTTACACCTCAAATAGGGACAAATGAGAACAACGAGGGACAAGGGGGCATGGACTCAAAATAGGGACAGTTCCTCCAAATCAGGGACACTTGGGAGAAATGCTACTACACTCAGGAGACCACCACTGATATTGTAAGAATAGCCACTACTGCCGAAGAACAACTACAAACATTGAAGGTCATGCTAAAGAGCTGGTAAATAAAGTTTACCTTTGAGTGTCCTTTTGGTTGTGAATTGAAACTCACATTTGAGTGAGCTTTTTAGCTTGTATACACTAAAAAAGGTCTAAAATTTTTTTGTTTTAACTTATAAATCGCATACCCTTGCGATGGGGCATTTTTATAGGCGAGGTACTTAATTTTTAAAACGAGGTAAGGATTTTATTTTTATATTTTGTTTATTATATTTTGTACATTTAAAAAAAAATCTCTAAAATGTTTTGTTCTAACTTATAAATCACATACCCATACGATTGGACATTTTTAGAGGTAAGGTACTTTTTTTTAAAACGAGGTAAGGATTTTTTTTTTTATATTTTGTAAACAGCAGCCTATGGGCTGTGGTAGATTCTTTAGCATATCCCAAAGGGTGACATTTCTCGAGATTATCATTACTTCATAGGAATATAATTGTTTATATAGCATCATCTTATTCTATAGCACTGTACAGGGTATAATTACAGACAAGGTAAAACATACTGTACAGGGACCAATAAAAACTAGTTGCTACATAGCTCAAATCAAATGTGAGAATGGGAAACAATTGGAAAGAAAGCCCCGCCCTTGTGAGCTTACAGTCTAAAGGATGGGGGTGGAGACAAAGGGGCGGGATCACAAGTGGTGTGGTATGAAGGTTATAGGAGTTGTTTAAAGTGCTATTGCAGGCAAAAATAATTGTTACACCATTGCATTGGGCTACATTTCCCGCTGTCCTAAACGGTTTTCAGTTTTTAAATTGAAGAAGAAATGGCAGAGAAAAGGGAAAAAAACAACCTCCCTGCAGCTGAGATCAACCCAACAGCCAAAGATGCAGCAGCTTCCGGGCCCCCACCTTGCAACAAGAACAATGTCAGATTCCTAAAGGTCTCCCCCAGAGGGAGCCCTACCTGACCAGAGAAAACCGTGGGGTGGCAGCCACGCTGAATTCGATGCTCAGCCCAGGAGAACAGGGAAGCAGTGCAGGAGATGCCAAGCTATGATCCAGAGATGCAGCAGGGACCTCCGAGCACTGCACAATTACCTTTGAGGTGGGTTTTAGGGCCCCTTTAAAGTGGGTCAAAAGCCTTACTGCTGGGCCCTGGAATCTTTGGCCACTATCCTGCCCCCAGGGCATCTGGATGCCCCGCTGTGTGAGGCCCCCTGACTTTTCTTCAGACCGTGCACGCTCCCGCACCGAAACTTTCAAGATTGCTGGGTACGAGAGTGCGTGCGAACACCGTGCCGGGGATGTGGCCAGCTAGCTGCGCCTCATCACAGGGACATTTTTGAGAGAGCAAATTGTCTCTCAAAAAGTACCACAGGCCGTTGCTTCGGCGGGGGCCTAACGATTGCTCAATGGAACCATTTTTGGTTTTCCACCAGATTTAATGGCTTGGAGAGTGATGAACTGAGCAGAGGAGTGCATTCCAGAGAAGTGGAGAGGCGTGGGTGAAGTAGGCAGAGCGGATCTGGGTTGGATTAGAGATGAGATGCAGGGAGGGGCCTGGTTGGGGCGAGCTTTGTAGGTTAGTGTTAGAAGTTTAAACTGAACTCTCTGACAGACAGGTAACAAGTGAAGGGATTGACAAGAGGGGTGCAGCACTGCAGAAGTAAGAGGAGGGGAGGATGAGGCGATTTACAGAGATCAAAACAGATTGGAGGGATGCCAGTGTGATTTCCGGTAAACCACAGAGGAGGGTGTTGCAGTAGTCCAGTCGGGATATGACCAGGGCATGCATTTTAGCATTATCAGGTGAGAGGAAGGGACGGACGCGGGATATGTTTTTAAATTGGAGACAACAGGCACTGTGTATTAAATTGAAAAAGCTCACAGAGAAGCACGTTTTAGTTCACACCAAAAAGTGCACCCAAAATAAAACAAGACATCAGAAAATAAATAGCATGATCCCTATTGTGTCACAACTACTGACCACCAATACAGTCATTCAAGGAGCTGTATCACGAAATTCTATAATATTTAAAAATCCATATAAACATGTTGGCTAATGAAAGTCGGGGGTCACTTGCTAAGTGTGTGGTTTTCTTCTCCAAGGGTGACAGGTTTGAGTGTATCAGGGAAGATAGAACCTGTCACCCCTGATTTCCTCTTCCATCCAATAAATAAAAAAGCCTGGCTGGATTTTTCTTGATGCCGGGTGTATAAGTGACTCCTCCTCCCGCCATCCAGCATATTTATATGGATTTTTGGGAGTAAGCACCTCTATACTTCACACAAGCACCCAGTTCCCTATATAGTATGTACACCTCTTATAGCTTGGCTGCGTTCACCATTCAATGCCATTTAATATAAAACTTCTTTTTTAAATCTTTTTTTAACCTTAAGAGGTTTACTTTGTTGTGCATACACACAGCTGGGCAATAATAGGCCCTAAACTTCAGATGGAAACTGGACACAACCTCTCAAAAACTGAAAGAGAAATAAAACCCAGAATTTTAAACTACCTTGGGTTATGCTTCATCTTCCCTGGGGCATTCCGATTTCTCTGAAGCAATAGTTCCAAGTTATAGTGGATATGGGGTGAGGAAATTGCCGGCGAGGTAAGTGTACTGGGCATTCCCAGGGTTTCACAGTGTGGCATCCCCATTCAGGATACCCATTAAAGAGGGAGACCACCAGCCTTATATAAAGCTGCGCGCTCAGGCTTAGTGAGGGGGAAATGGGGGAAGAGGGTGCTGAACAGTGTCCAGTTGTACAGTGGAACTCCAATTAAAAATATTAAATCTTGCGCCATTGGATTGGGACAAGGGTGATCTGGGGGGTTTCACACACAATTCAGGAGGCCCATTAGGTATAGAAGAAAACCCGGGATATTCAGGAATTGTTCCGTTTAAAGTGGACCAACACCCTGCCCCCCTTTTTTTTTTTATATGTATTTTTGAAATATGCAAACTATGCAGAACGACCCGATTTACATAGTTATGAAAAAAAAAACGTACCTTTTATGCTCCCGCTGCGCGTCGCTAACGTTATTAATATTGGCCGCCATCTTAATTTTTTGCCAAAAAGGAAGATATCCTTTGACCTCTTCCTGTTAAAATCCCGCGCATGGGCAGTAGATAGATGAAGCGCCGCTTGAATCGGGAGCGAGCGGCGCTTCACCTGACTCAAATCAGCGCTACTGCGCATGCGCGATTTCCGACCAAGGTACTGGGGAAGGTGGGAGCGGGGAGGCCGGCTGCGCTGTCAGCGGGTTGCGGAAGCCGGCTTCCGCTGCCCGCTGACAGCGCAGCCGGCCTCCCCGCTCCCACCAAGCCCTGAAATAAAAAAAAAAATAAAAAATGCCGGCATGGTGGAAGCGGGGAGGCTGGCTGCGCTGTCAGTGGGCGACGGAAGCCGCTTCCGCAACCCGCTGACAGCGCAGCCAGCCTCCTCGCTTCCACAATGCTGTGTGTAGATTAAGCTTACCCTAACTGCCGACAGAGGGAGGAGGCGCTGAGGCAAAAAACAGAAGACACTGCACACACATGGCTAATTAATATTCACTGCACAGGGTCCAGCAGGCTCCAATCATCACCAGCCACGTCACAGACTGAAGACCAATCAGGGCTTAGGAAGCCAGCGCAGCCAGCCTCCCCGCTTCCACCATGGGGAGTCATGCTCGCTCCCGAGAGCAGCGAGAGGCCACGCCCCCCGGATGACGTCATGAGAAGAGAAGAAGAAACAGAAGCAGCGCGAGAACAAGGAAGAGCTCAGCGACGGACAAAATATGCAAATGAACGGACAAGATGAAAATCAACGGAGGGCGGGACTTCCGGTGATGAATTATTAAGATTACAGGCTCAGCGAGGGGCAGACGGCTCCAACAGTCATCAAAAGGTAAGTGTCTTTTTACCTTACAGTGAATAGAGTTAAGTTATTTTGGAGGGTGTTGGTCCACTTTAAAACCCTCTGAAGCGGTTTATGCCGCTGATCGTTAGGGTAGCAATTTACTAAACTTTATTTTGACCTTAAAATCTGTGCACCCGATGCAGATACAGAATCTATTCTTCCACACTGAATACCTTATATTATTTGCCCCCCTTGCTTGTTCCTATTCAGATTTTAATCACTTTCCAACCTACACTGACTCTCAAATGCCCTTCCTACGCATTCATTCTCATTGTATTGTGTATGTTTATACCTCCCCAGCACTTGCAGAATGACTTCTGACATGTGGAGGTTACTAAGTTTAATCCTTTTAAGATGTATTTATGATAAGCGCAGCAGCTTGATCGGAGGGCTCATTACATCTGATTAGCTTTGCAGGCAATATTTAAAGCTGACAGCCATATAAAGAAAAGGTTCCTATATTTTTACTATTTATAACTTTTCATAATATTATGGTGGGAGCTTTCATTTCCACCCATCCCCCAACTAAACACATTGAAGAGACTAACAGGCTGATTCATTACTAACGCCAGGTAGCGACAGATGAGCGTCTGTAGAGCGCCCGCTAGTAGTCGCTGTGCTCTGCCATGGATCATTGTTTCAGCGCCTCAGTCGCTGTCCGGCATTGATGAATATGATATGCGAGTCGCTGTAATACGCTGTATGTGAGAGAACCGTTAACACCAGCTCAGTGCGACTGACTCACACCACATTCATCAAAAAAATAGCCTCAAACATCGCCGGCGCTCAAAATCATGTAGTTATAGCCCATAGTGCCAGAGGCTGTGTGATTAAAAGCCGTTTTCTAGGTCAGGATACATGTCAGAGGTTTAGGGGAAAAGGGATTCCAGGATCGTCCATAGAAATGTATGGGAGAGCGGCAGGTAACGACAGGTTAGACGTGGAGCTCTGCAAGGCTGAACGCCGGTGCTGTACGCGCTGTCCGAGGCTGGGATAATGATGAATCGGACGTTACATGGCATTGTTCTAGTCGCTCACCAGATTCGGCTTCATAAATGTGTAATTGCGTGCCGTCTCCGGCGTTCACCTGCCGCTTTGCAGGCACTACCTGGTGCTATCCCTTCATGAAAAAGGCCCTAATTCTAATTCCCATAATGCTGGCTGTCAGGGGATACGTCTTTCTTTCACCCACACAATACATTGCTTGACCAGCCCTAGCTCCCTTGACAAGCAGGCTAAAGATAAAAAGAAAAAAGCACCGTTTCCCTTACCGTCCACATGCTTAAAGTGGACCAACACCCAGGATTTTGACTATCCTGGGTTTTGGTCCACTTCGGTGGGGCACCCCGATCAGGGCCCCGCTGTGTGAAACCCCCCAGAAAGCCCCAAAAACTCACCTGTCCCCGCTCCCACGTGACCGCTGCAGCCAATCCCCGCCGCCGGACAAGCGAGGTCCGCCGCCAGACAAGCGAGCGTGCCCGCCGCTGTCACTCTTACAGGGAGCGCGCCCGCGCCGACCATTCACAAATGGCCGGCGCGGGTGCGCACCCTGCTAGAGGGATGCGCGAGCGGCGGCTCGCGCATGCGCCGCTGGATCGAGGAGCAGGGTGGGATTTCGGGGCTTTCTGGGGGGTTTCACACCCGATCGGGGGTGCCCCGCAGGCCTTATAGATTCCCGGGCCGATCAGCATCGGGTGTTGGTCCACTTTAACTCCCTGAAGCACAGATCTTGTGCTATCAGCTTTGATGATGACAACGTGATCCCAAGACACTTTTAGAGTATCAGAAATAGACACTCACATTGTACACTCCCTGCTGCCAGTCAACAAGGGAGCCCCCTAGCCGGACAGTACACCAGAGGCACCAGAACAGTACAGGGACCAGACCAATTCAGACTGGGGTAGTGTATAATACTTTTTTGCCTTTAGGAAGCCATTAAAGTGGACCAACACCCACGGGTGATCGGCCCGGGAATCTATAAGATTCCCGGGCCGATCACCCCCCACCCCGCGGGACATCTGAGATCGGGATGTCCCGCGGGGTGAACCCCCCCCCCAAACACCCCAACTCACCTACCTTATCTTCGGCGGCGGCCGGCCGCCTCCCTCGCGCCCCTGTAGGCGTGCGCGCCTCCGCGCCGGCCGTCTGCGAATGGCCGGCGCGGGGGCGCGCGCGTCAAAAGTGACGCGAGGGAGGCGGCGGTGGCCGCCGCCGCTTAGACGTTCCAGTTCTCCCCTTGTACGTCGGCGCTGGGAGCGGGGAGAGGTGAGTTTTTCGGGGGGTTAGGGGGGGTTTCACACAGCGGGGCACCCCGATCGAGGGTGCCCCACCGAAGTGGACCAAGACCCAGGATAGTCAAAATCCTGGGTGTTGGTCCACTTTAAAGTGGAACAAAATTGGCGCGTATAAGACTAGTTAGATACCCTCCCCTGGAGCATACATTTCGGGATGCCCAGTTGTGTAAAACCCTGCCAGGCAACCGATATTCTTACCTTGCCAATGAACCCACGACATGTGCAGCAGTGTCTTGCATATTTCTGTAGCTGTACGTGGCCATATCTGCTGTAACTGAATGGTTGGCATGACCACGCAGAGCCATAGAGGGATGCAGGGGGTGCCACGCAGTGCTATGTGTGCAGCTAAGTTCCCATTTACTTTCTTTTTTTTAAGTTTTTATTTTGCATTGAACACAACATACAGAGACCTGTTATATTATTCTGCATTTAAGGTGGCGCAGGCACCCAACTTCAACATGGCATTCTATCAGACAACAGCGACAACCATTCACACCACATCCACTCCGGACCCAGGTCATATTAGATACAAGCAAATCTCAGGTGGAGTAAGAGAAAGGGTGGTGACCATTGGCCAACCACTGAGGCCTGCCCTGTCATACTCCAAGGCTAAATCCCTGCCCTCACCTCACCAGGCAGCTACCGACCCTCGCCACTATCCCGCCGAATCCTAAGTCAGCAATAGACTGCAGCATCAATGGCGCCCCCCCCCCCTATGGTTCACTCATCATCAGATGCCGACTCCTGACATTGTAGCCACCCATTTACTTTCTTTGACCACATATGAATATGTGCTGTGGGAACGTTGATGAAGTATGTTTATTGGGCAACCGGCAAGGTTTAACACAGCAGGGCATCCCAAACTAAAATGCCCAAGGGGGGCGGACCAAGACCTAGGAAAGGGACAATCCTGGGTTTTGGTCATCTTACAGACCCATTACAACTCCAGCTTAAAGGAGGACTACCAATCTGTAAAGCCAGATGATCTACTGCCCCTGGGACATCCTGATTTTGGATGACCCGCTGTGTGAACCCCTCCCACCTTTCACGGGGGTCCCACACCCCAAGCGCATCCTTGCCATCTCTGCAGTTAAGGTGGGCTTTTGCGTCAAGCCATTCAGATTGGCTGAGCGCAGAAACGCACAGATAGGCCACGGTTGTGGCTGCTTCCCACTTTGTATGCCAAAGCTCTGTCTGAAATAGGGCCATGTGCTGTGGAAACGTTGGCAAGGTAAGTTTAAAGAAAAACTCCCTTTTTGGCAGGTTGTTGGTGTTCTGCCTAACATTTGTGTTAGGGCTGTGCCCCCAGACCTATGATTTACTTATCTGCAAGCGGTTTCCATGATTCTCATATTCCTGGGACTCCCGTTTTGCTACAGTGGGAGTGGTTTTCATGGCCTTGTGTAAAAACAATGGACTGCAAGTCCCACAATTCTTCCAATGTAACAGGTGAACTCCTTAGCAGCTTTGGCCAAGTCTAAGCAGCCTAATGACCTATCTAGCTGAGAATCGTGCCCTTAACCCCTTTTCTACACAACACAAGACTGTGGTACTTCCAAACTGAAGAAGTTGAATTTCAGCAGAATGGGTTAAACCTGCCACTCATGCCTTAGCCCATAAGATGATTAGCAAGCTAGAGTAAGGAGGTCTAAGATAGGTACTCGAAATCACCGCTGTACTTAGCTAAGGTAAACACATTGTTGCTATAGAAGACTGTTTTTTTTCTTGCAACACAGAGTTGCAAACAAATAGAAAATTATAAAATAAACAGATAAGCTTAGTACATTGAATACCATACAAAAGCTCGCAGAAACCCACTTAAATATCCTATACATAAGCCTAAAAGTGGCACTCCCAAGATTGCATCCGCAATACCAATAGAGAACACCACAAAGAAGGGAGGCACACAACTACCCTACTCTGTATACAATCATATTTAATCAAATAAATGCCAAAAAACACAATTACCCAGACATGTTAAAAACATTAAAAACACAGAACATACAGGACATACCAACATAGACAGGTATATAGGCGGTGGGGAGAGACCAATATCCATTAGCCATTAAAATCCTAACGCAAAAGCTGCATATTTAAACAAATAATAAAACCACCTATGAATGTGCAGTAGTGAAAGTGTGTAAGTGGGAAAAAAAAATCTCTTTGTGAAGCGCAAGTGCCCAGTGTGCCGAAATCCTTAACCCAAGGTCATTTTGCCACACAATAGTGGAACATTTTGCCATCAAAAGTGGAATTACCCTTTAAAGTGGACCAACACCCAGGATTTTGACTATCCTGGGTTTTGGTCCACTTCAGGGGGGCACCCCGATTAGGGGTGCCCCGCTGTGTAAAACCCCCCAGAAACACCCCAATACTCACCTCAAAACGCTCCCACGTGGCCGGGTGACAGCGACGGACAAGCGCTGACAGCGACGGACAAGCCAGCGCGTCCGCCGCCGCCTCCCGCACGTCCCTCTGACAGCGCGCGCGCCCGCGCCGGCCATTTACAAACGGCCGGCGCGGGCGCGCGCACGGCTAGAGGGGCGCGCGGGAGGCGGCGGCGGCGGCCGCCACCGAGGAGGTGAGTTTTTGGGGGGTTTTCGGGGGGGTTCCTCACCGCGGGACATCCCGATCTCGGATGTCCCGCGGTGAGGGGGGTGATCGGCCCGGGAATCTTATAGATTCCCGGGCCGATCACCCCAGGGTGTTGGTCCACTTTAAGGGGCAATCTATGGGGTTTTCACACAGCAAGGCGTCCTAAATCAGGATTCCCCAGGGACAGGGACCAAAACCTAAGCCGATCGGCCCAGGAACCTATTGTTTCCTTGGCCAAACGAGTCCCTCCCCCCGAGCATTCAAAATCGGAATGCCCCGCTGTGATACCTCTCTCCAGGTCGGCCATAAACTTACCTCGTCTCCCGGTCCAACTGCGCATGCGCGAGCCGCAGTGGCATCCCTGCTATCCCACTAGCAGGGTGCATGCCCACGGCAGGCATTTGTGAATAGCCAGTACGGCACGCTCCCTGTTGAGGGTAGCGGGGAATGCGGCCATCAGCGCGCTCAGAGCTGCTGGCCTTAGCCGATGTGACATGAGCGCCTCTGAGCGTGCCGATTGGACGAGCTGCTGCGCATGCACCATAGGACCAGGAAGAGGGGAGTTGCCTTAGGCGATCTGGGGGGTTTCACACAGTGGGGCACCCCTGATCGGGTTTCCCCGGGGGAAAAGACCAAAACCCAACAATCTAAATCCTGGGTTTTGGTCCACTTTAAGGGGCAATCTGGAGGGGGGTTCACACAGCAAGGCATCCCAAATCAGGATTCCCCAGGGGCCAGGACCAAAACCCGGAATAGTGAAAAATCACAGGATTTCCTACCTCCAGGGCTCACTCCAGCAAATTCTTTTGGGCACTGGTGGTGACATGAGTGCACATTTGTGATTGTTGGCAACTTAATGGTGAGTTGGCAACGAGGGTGAGTATTAAGTTTGGACATTTCCTGGGCTAAACCAGCGTATGGCAGCCAAACTGGGATGCTTCTACAGAAATCACTCAGACCCACACATAAACCCTCGGACAAGTTGTGTAACTGTGTAAGGAATTTCAGAAAGAGATAACCCAGGCAAACATAGAAGAGGCAACATGTGACACACATTGTGCCTGGAGCTAATCTAACATGAATCATGTCTGTAAAGGTTCTCATTAATCTAGGTCATGGTATATCTCTAGGAATAAATCAAGGCAACTAAGAATTGGGAAAGTCAATCAGATGACTAAAAAGACCTTCAAGATATTACAACAGCAAGTCCAGTTGCATTGATTTATCCCTACTAAAAGGAATGAATTCAAGACAATAGGGTCAGCAAGAGAAAAAAAAAACAATGTTTTCAGTTCTTTTTGCCCAAGAGTACACCTTCAGATCAAATAAAAAACAGTTTTCAAACTATAAGCTTGGAGAACTCTCCACCTTAACACAGAGATGGGTCACCTGATTGGGTTTACTTTCTCCAGTTAAGTCAGTTTTCCAATTAGGCAGAGAGGTTTTCCACAAATTACAAAACAACATCCTACGGCACCCATGTATTTTCTGTAACTTTCTTTGACTAGAATTGGAGACGATCAGAGGCTTTACCCCCTTGCTGCAGCCCTGGTCATGTGGGCATCTCCATTTACTATGGAGTGTTGCATGACCCATCAAATAAAAGCTTATTCAGTCAGCAATTGGGCTGCAGCAGGTGATCCCACACAGAGGTAAGCATTGCTGTGGGCAGCTGCAGATTAATATTAAGTGCCAGGGAAGATCGCTTTAGCAAATACTCCCAAACACACATAATTATCTGGGCAAATGCACTTACCTGCTTTTATCAGTTATTTGCTCTTGCATCATGCGCAACTTGGCAGGTGGAATATAAGCTCCTCCAGTACGGGTAAGGATTGGATCCAAATCCTCTTTCTTTTTCTTTACTGGAGGCTCGGCTAAGGCTGACTCTTCTGGTTTTCCCTCATTCTGCCTGACTGGGGGAGAGGATCTTTTGTTTCGCCTCCAGTCCGATTCTCCTTCTGGATCTCTTCTGGATCGATCTCTCCACGGCTCTCCAGCTGGGTTCCTTCTGGACCGCTCTGTCTCGGACTCACCATCCGGGTCTCTTCGTGATGGCTCCCTCTCAGAATCTCCATCTGGGTCTCTTCTTGATACATCTCGCTCAGAGTCTCTATCTAGATCCCGTCTTGATCGGTATCTCCCATAGTCCCTATCTGGATCTCGTCTTGATCGATCTCTCTCATAATCCCTATCCCGATCTCTTCTATATCCATCTCGATCATAGTCTCTATCCCAATTTCGTCTAGACCCATCTCTCTCGTCGTCCCTATCTCTTCTCGATCCATCTCGCTCGTTGTCCCTATCCCGATCTCGTCTTGTTCCATCTCGCTCGTCGTTGTCCCTATCCCGATCTCGTCTTGTTCCATCTCGCTCGTCGTCGTCCCTATCCCGATCTCGTCTTAGTCCATCTCGCTCGTCGTCCCTATCCCGATCTCGTCTTAGTCCATCTCGCTCGTCGTCCCTATCCCGATCTCGTCTTGGTCCATCTCGCTCGTCGTCCCTATCCCGATCTAGTCTTGATCTGTCCCGCTGTCTGTCCCTCTCGTTTAGTCTGTTTTAAACAAAGAAAAATACTTATAAAAACTAGATCATCAAAATGTATTAAAAAAAAAAAAAAAAAAACTTTCAAGGCTTGCATTTCTTTGGATCGAGGGGTACACAAACTTTTTGGCGTAATGGCCACATTGTCCTATTGCTCCACATAAAGAAGCCGAAGCAGGGAATGTGCAAAACAGTTTAATGCATTAGATCTGCAAAGGTGAGGTGAGAAGAAGTGGGCAGGAATGAGGTGGGAAGAGCTGAAGTGGAAAGAAGTGGGCATAGGTGAAGAAAGAAGAAGTGAAGCAGGGAGAGGTGAAATAAAGAGGGCAGGGGTGAAAAGAAGAAGTGAGGCAAAAAGTGGTGAGGTGGAAAGAAGTGTGCAGGTGTGAGGCTGGAAAAAAAGGTGTGGTATGGTGGGAAGAGATGAGGTCAAAAGAAGTGGGCAGAGGTGAGGTGTGCAGCCATATAGTTAAGGGAGCGATCTTGTTGCAGGATGATTCTTCGTTAGGAGCATGACTGAAGTGCTCGAGCAAGGCACCACCCCCAGATGCTCCCCGGCATTGCTTTGACACCCCCCCACTCCAGGCACGTGTGCATTCACTGGTGGTTTTGTGTTTGTTCTCACTGTACGGATGGTTAAATGCAGAGGACACCTTGCCATGTCTGCACAAGAACACAAAAGGCAAGTAAACATTATTATTATAAGTAATAAGTAGGGATGAGCGAACCGGTTCGGACGAACCGAAATTCGCTCCGAATTTCAGGGAAAATTTGATTCGGCACGAACCCGAATTTTTTTTGGTTCGTGCCGATCGAATTTTCCCTGAAATAAAAAAAAAAAAAAATGCCGGCATGGTGGGAGCGGGCAGGCCGGCTACGCTGTCAGCGGGCGGCGGAAGCCGGCCCGCTGACAGCGCAGCCGGCCTACCCGCTCCCACCATGCCGGCATTTTTTTTTTTTTTATTTCAGGGAAAATTCGATCGCCACGAACCAAAAAAAAAAAAATCGGCATTATTTTGAAAAGCAAACACTTACCTGTATGGTCGGAGCGTGGAGGCCGGCGCCGCTCTCAACTGTCATCAGAGGACGCGTCATCAGAGGACGCGTCATCAGAGGACGACTGAGAGCGTAGCTGGCCTGCCCGCTCCCACCATGCCGGCATTTTTTTTTTCAGATGAGCGATTCGTGAAAGTTCGATTCGGGCGAACCCGAATTTCTTGGGGAAATTCGGCGAATCGAACTTTCAAGAAGTTCGCTCATCTCTAGTAATAAGCTAAGGTGAGGCAGGAAATGGCAAAGCAGGCAGAAGTGCGCAGCTAATAGTGGCCATAGGGCTTACGCACATATGGAATTTTACCCCTGCCTTTTTCTCCATCCATGCATTTGTGAAGAAAGAATCTCTTTGAACACACCAGTGAATAAACACTATATTAGCGACTACACAAAAGGCACAATAAGCAGAACAAAAATAATGTTACTGTCTAAAACAGAACAATTCACCTACTCTGACATACCTATGTACTAATTTTGCATTTGCAACTTTCTAAAATATATGGTGCTGAAGCTTGTTTGGAGAAGGATAACAGGATAAAAAAGGAAAAGCTTGCTCTTGTATCCTAAAAAAAAAGGTACTGAGAACTAACACAACAGCATGTAATCAGAGAGCGCCGACTAGTTGAGTATAGCAATGCTCAAAGACACAGGAGACCTGCATAGTTTGGGCTGGGGGTGGTTAGAAAGGCTTATATTACAGGTTTCTCAGCAGTAAGGTAATCTGAACTAGATTAAATAAGTCTCTGCTAAAGATGTGTAAATAGGAAAAAACACTTGCCTTGTATCTTCTAAACGGTCATATGGCCCATTTCTGGGCCGGTCACCGTCATAATCGTCTCGACTGCGATCTTGTCTTCCATTTGGAGAGAGGGACTGATCTCTCTCTGGAGAACTGTAATGTACAGAAAATGACAATAATATCAAAGACACAAAAATATTCAGCTTAACAGGTAAACATCGACTCACAAAACATAGTACAACAAAGAATTCCAAGTTGTTTTTAGCCAAGATCTCTTGTAAAAGAAAACAAATCTGGTCACAAATATCCATTAGAATTGCTTTGAAGTAAAGTGGACCTACAGCTATAAACACCTGCAGCAGACATTGGGGCTATTGGATCCCCCACGCCAAGGTTTCCTGATTAGAGATGCATATCCGGTAAATAACCCAGTAATCCATCATTACTACTCAAGCCCACCACACTCATGCAGAATGCTCCTTGTGACCACCAGTAACTATGGCTGGCTGGCGATACATGGTATTTTGAACCACACATGCATATCCACCAGAGGAACCTTATTGGCTGCTAGCAGGTACCAGGGCCACTATATGGGTGCTGCGCATGAAGTAATGCATAAGGGTGAGCATGATGCCTAATTTTCAGGGTTTGTTACAATGCAGTTTGGAAGGAGAAAGCCGCTCCAGCCAGATTATCAGACGTTTGGTGCTATGCAGATAAAAGCGTATTTTTTTTATTTTAATTGCCCAAATTGCACTTAGTGCAAGGGAAGGGGTGGAAGAGATTTTGCCTGGGCATTGCTATCCTGGAGTCATCTTAGCCAGACTAGGGTAGGAAAGGCCAGTAAGTTATTTTTTTTCTAAAATTTGATTTGTGCCCTTCTTTTTCAGTGAATGCTGAGGGAGCAAACTTCTATCAGGAGATGACTTCCAAAACTATCGCCAATAAACCAGTGAGTCCTGGTAAAAATTAAAACACATAATTGAAAAGGTCACTTGTCTGCGACCATTAGCAGAAATATCTACAGACAGACAGAGGTAATCATTGTCCCCCTTTCCATTTTGTGTTTACATGTCCTTTAAATCAGTGGTCCCCAACCTTTTTTTCACCGTGGACCGGTTCAGGATTTGGTAATTTTACCGTGGCCCGGTGGGGCACTGGGGGGGGGGGGGCTGACTGCGGGGCGGGGCTGGGGGCGTTGCAAGGAGAAAATGGAAGAAGAAAAAAAGAGGGAACATAGGGTGGGTAACAGAGAAAAAGAAAGTAAGAGGAAAAAAAAGGAGAAAGTTAGGAGGTTGGGAAGAAGAGTAAAGAAAGAAAAAGAGAAAAAAAAGGTGAGAAATAGAGAGAAATAAATAAAAAAAAAAAAGAGAGTAAAGAGACGGGAAGAAGACAGGATGGAAAGAGGAGAGTAGGAATGGAGTAAGAGAAACAGGGAGGGAAGGGAAGGAGGGAGAGAAGGAAGTGAGAACTGAAGAAAAGGAGAGAGAGAAGAGCAAGGACAGAGAATAAGAAAGAGGAAGGGGGAGTGAAAGAGCAAAAGGAAGGAAGAAGGCAGTATGGGAGTGAAGGAGAAAGAGTGAAAGGCAGAAAGGGAAGAATTTAAGGAAGAAAGAAAAGGTGAGAAAAAGAGGATGGAAGGAAGGAGTGGGAGAAGAAAAAAAAGAGGAAATGCAGAAAGGATGGGAGAGAAGGAAGGATGAAAGGAAGGGGTGAGGGAAAGGATGAAGGAAAGAGAACAAGAGAAAGAAAGAAGGAAAGTTGTGAAAGAGATAGAATAAAGTGTGGTGGAGAGAGAGAGAGAAAGAGAGGCAGGGAAGAAGGGAGAAAAAAAAGAAAAAGAGAAGGACACAGGGAGAAAGATAGAGGAAGAGAAAAAGGGAAGGAAGGACAAATAAAAGAAGCAAGAGAGGACAAAAAATTAAAGCAGGGAGAAAGAGAGAGAGATGGGGAAGGAAGGGAGAAAAAAAAAAAAAAAAAAAAAGGACAGTGAGAGAGGGAGAAAAAGATAGAGAATGGAAAGGAAACAGAATAGAAGAGAATGAGGCAGGCTGGCCACAACTAATACATCATGGGTGGGACTCGCCTTTTCTCTCCTTTACTGTTGTGTCCTGCCGAGAACAGCCTCACTCTGCAAGCCCCCTCTCCTGTGCAGTCTTGTGGAACTGACAGTCGGGGGGGGGGGCAGGTAGAGGTAAATCAGTTCCCGGCCCCCCTCAGCCTCTACAAAGCACCTCCTCCAGTTCTGCTGATGCCGCACAGCACGTTATTACCCTGGCCCCGGGCACACCACTCCACAGCGGGGGCAGCTGGGACATCTCTTAAAGGGGCGGGACCACGGGACATGGGGGGGATCCCGCCTCAGGGCCCGGTACCATTTGAGCCACGGACCGGGGGTTGGGGACCACTGCTTTAAATGACAAGTATTTGTGGTATAAATAAAAAAAAACAAAAAACCCAATATTAAAGTGGACCAAAAGATTCCCGGGCCGATCGATTCCCTCCCTAGGGGCATGCAAAATTGGGATGCCCTGCTGTGTGAAACCTCCCAGGTTTTCATCCGCCAGCGGATTCAAACGCGCCGATTGGACAAGCGGGCGCGCATGCGCCGTAGGACTGGAAAGAGGTGAGTTTGTTTCGGCGGCCTGGGGGTTTTCACACAGCGGGGGAAGGACCAAAACCCAGTAGAGTCAAAATCCTGGGTTTTGATCCACTTTAAATGAAGCACATATTCATTGGTGGTTCAGTGAAGTGACACAATGCGGCTTCCTCGTCTGAACAAAGCAAACAAGCATGCCAGCCTTGCTAACGGAGCCTTCTGCTCTCTATAATGCTAACAGGTTATATCTAAAGCTGCCCTACTACCCCTTGATTTCATGATGGAACACTCGCTTAGAGAGCAGAATGCTTAGTTACCATGGCAGGCAGGATTGTTTACTTTATTTCGACAGGGGAGCCATGTTGGGGCTCCTGTGGGGTGGCAGTTGGGTGTTACAGCTACACTTCACTGAACCACCAATGAATTTGTGCTGCATTTAATATAGGATTGAATTTTTTATACAACAAATGATACATGCCGTTTAAAAAGGAAGTAAGTCATCAAAGACAATGCTTGCCATTTGCTCATTCTATTGCATGGCTGCCAAACACGTGCCAGTCTTCAGATCTGCTGGAGTGGCTTGCATATCGCCCCACAAACAAAAACGCCATTGCAAGCCCAAAAGCAATTGGCTGACTTGAATTTAGTTACTCTTTAAATGATGTCCAGAAAATTTACTTTGTCTCAATGATGCCTGTCAAACTGGTTCTGTTTAATATAAAGCTTAGAGCAAGTTTACTTTAATTTCTCTCATTGCAGGATACATTGCTTACCTATCCTCGGAGGAAGAGGAGCTACTTCGACGAGGACTGTGGGACTCTTGTTTGTCGGGTCTTGAAGATGTCTGGAAGTTTAAAGAAAAATCTGCCATTAGTTGGCTTAGAATGCACAGTCCTGCTGACAAATACAATTGCGCACAATATACGGGTGCATCCATGGCTTGCCTGGTTTGTCCCCTGCGTCTGCTCTATCTGAATGAGCATGCACAGCTACAGGGATACAGCCTGCGATTGTGGCGAGGGATCGGAGGCAAGGTAAGTTTGTGGGCAATCTGGGGGGTTCACACAGTGAAACAGCGGTGCCACAGGGGCACCTAGTCAATAACTAGTTTCAAAGACTCCAGTGCCAGCCTAGCCACTGATTGGCCCACATTAACCCTTTCGCTGCCAGCCTACCTGCAGCATTTGCCACTCCCTGTTGCCAGACGATGTTTCACCATTTTGCGCTACACATGTTCAACTGTCATTTTTGAAAGGATTTCCAGGGATTTCCCAGGAAAATTATATATTGTTTTTTTCAACAGAGTCTGGGCTTTAACATGAAATGTCTTGTTTGTATTTTTTAGGTGTATTCTCAATATTTTTGGGTGAAATGTGTGAAAAAAAATAAAAAAAAAATATTTTTTTACAATTTGTAGAGTTTTTTTGTAATAAAAAATGTAAGTTTGTCAATAAAATCTTATTGCGTGAGAAACCCCAATTTCTCCCGGTTACAGCGATACCACATATGTATAGGTAGACACCCTTTCCTGCCCAGAAGCCTTTTATAGCTGCTGGATGACAAATGGTTAATTAAAAAAAAAAATGACATAGGGTCCCCCTTCCCGGGGAGGGGGACCCCATTTTTTTTTTGGATTTTTAAGGGTTAAAAACCCTTAAAAATCAAAAAAAAAAAAAATGACGTGGGGTCCCCCTTACCCAAAGTAACCAGCCCGGGACCAGCTATGGGGGCTTGTAGGCACAGAGTGGGGGGGCCAGCTTTGGTGGCCCCCCCACCCTGCAGCCTACGAGCCCACATAGCCTATGTGGGCCCGGGCTCTTCTGCCCCCCCCTGGCCTTTGGGGAGGCAGGTAATGGGGGTGCCAGGGGTTAATGGCAAGCCACCCTCTAGGGCAGGTGACTTGCCACCCCCCCAGCCTTGTGAACTGGTATAAGGGGTCTCATGGATCGGTAAGTCCTGGGGGGGGATCGGAGGCCCCCCAGGTGAAGAGGAGGGACAGCGGGAGCCAGCGCACACACAGGTAAGTGAATGTCATTTTTATTTTTTTTATTTTTTTTTACAGTTAGCAGCTGCTGCTGCAGAAGCGGGGGGGGGGCGGCCTATTCCGGGGGCTCTCCTGGAGCCATCCGACCCCCCACGGGGGATCGGATGGCACCAAATTAAAGAGGAGACCCGGCCGGATCCAACAAGGGGTCAGGTGAGTATTTTTTATTTTTATTTTTTAAACTAGAAGCGAGGAAAGTCAAGCACGTAACACCTACGGGCTTGGCACTTAAGGCCCAGCCAAGCCAGCACGTAGGTGTTACGTGCTTGGCAACAAAAGGGTTAAAGTGGTTCAGAAAACAGGTTTTTCAATGGCGACCAGGGGGGTGGGAGTGTGTGGGGAATCTCAGATCGGGATGTTCCAAAAACAGGAAATCACCAGGCCCTGGGATAAAAGGGTTTTGGTCCACTTTAATATGCACAGCATAGAGCGCATGCAGCATGAGATCCCAGTGGGGCTCACACACTGGGGCATCCCACACACACACCGAAGATAAGGACAAAAAACTTTGGATGGCATCTTGGTCCACTTTAAAGCTTCTTAAGAAAACTAAATCAGACATGGAGTGAGGTATAACAGGGGACAGGAAATAGCAGCACAATAAAGCATTAGGGGTGTGAATTGGCAAGAATCTGGCGATACGATATGTATCACGATACACATATGATGATACAATATATCCTGATTCTGGCTCAAAGATGATATATTGCTTTTTTTTAATGAATATAGCTTTGGAAAACCTAATCTACACATCAATACAACATTCACAAATACATAACAACGCAGGACGACTCTCGTGGGATCTTGTTTCGCTGCTGCAGGTGGGACAGAGCTACTAAATAACAGGGTCTTGTGCTGTGGGCTGCCAACTAGTGATCGGGAGTAAATATTACTTAGTTTATAAAAGATCGATTCGAACATATTTTGAATCGTCTAATGAAATATGACGATATTTGACAGAATCAGTATTTTCTGACACCCCCTATAAAGCATGAAGATGGGTGTGAATGAACAGCTGTTTCCGGTCCCCCCTTTAAACGGCGCACCAATAGGAAACGTTGAGTATTTTTCCAACGCAGAACTCACTAATAACAGGAGGGTTAGGTTATTGTACCAGGGGAATGTGTAGGTAGGTCTGCTTCGAAGTGGACCAAAAGCAGCCCTGGAGTCAAGAGCTGCCAGTCCCCCCCCCCCCCCCCCCCCCGCAACATCCATGTTCGGGATGTCTTGCTGTGTAAAAGAAAAACACAGGTCACATAGTAAACTCACCTACTCCCCGACCCAACGGCACATGCGCGAGCGACCATCTGCTATACCTTTAAGCATTTGTGAATGGCTGCCGTGCACCCTGTCAGAGATTAATGGGGAGGCAGCCACCGACATGCTCAGCTCTTCCGGGCTAGACTAGGCTCTTAGCCGATTTTGACAAGAGCTGCTAAGTGCACCGATTGGACGAGAGTCAGCGCATGCACCATAAGAATAAGGGAAAGGCGAGTTTTCCGTGGGCAACCTGGAGGGGGATTTACACAGTGGGGCACCCCGAATCTGGGGAAGAGGACCATAACTAGGGACAATCAAAATCCTGGGATTTGGCCCACTTTAAAGCGTAACAAAACTTGCTGGCCTTTCCCTGGGGCATTGCAAATCGGGATGCCCCACTGTGTGAAGCCTCTCGCCCATAACGAGTAACCACTCTGTGCTTCAAAGGCGTCCAATGAGAGCCGTCTGCCGTGACTATGTCATTTGGCAAACAGCTCTGATTGTTTTCAATGGGCAGCGCGCGCTGCAGCATCCCCAGTGGTGTGCGTGCTCCTGCCCCAGCCATTCAGATAGGCTGGGTGAGGAATGCACTCACCACTGGGGATGCAGCAGTGTGCGCTTCCTATTCCAAGTTAGTGAGAGATGTTTGCTGAATGACAGTCACAGCACAGGTTAATGAATAATGGCGTACTGGGGGATTCACACAGCGGTGCCTCCCAAACCCGGATGGCCGGGGAGAACTGAACCAAAACAGTCAAATTCACAGGTTTTATTCCACTTTATAAAGGACTGAAACCCACGCTGATCAGCCTGGGAATCTATAAGACCCCCCGCCCCCAAAATAAGGATGCCTCACTGTGTAAACCCCCCCAGGTTTGCCCCATTCACTTACCTCATTTCCCGGTCCAACGGCACATTCGCAAGCCACATCCCCACTATCCCTCTAGTAGGGCGCGTACCAGCACCAGGCTTTTGTGGATGGCGGTCACGCTCCCTGTTAGAGGGGAGCGGAGGACGCGGCCTCCAGCGCGCTCAGATCCGCTGCTCTTAGACCGTGCCGTAGGAACGGGAAGAGGCGAGTTGGTCTAGGTGTCCTGGGGGGTTTCACCCGATCGGGTGTGCCCCGGGGGAAAGGACCAAGGCCCAGGATAGTCAAAATCCTGTGTTTTGGTCCACTTTAAAGGGTCAACCAACACCCAGGAGTTTGACTATCCTGGGTTTTGTTCCACTTCCCCGCTATGTGAAACCCCCAGATTTCCGATAAAACTCACCTCGCTCCTACTGCACATGCGCGGCCGCTCGTCCAATCAGCGCGCTCTAACAGGGAGCGCGTCTGCCATTTACAAATGGCTGATGCGGGCATGCGCCCTGCTAGAGAGAAGCGCGAAACCGCGGCCCGCACATGCGCCGTTGGACCGGGATTCAGGTAAGGTTAGCGGGCGTCCTGGGGGGGTTTCACACAGCGGAGCATCCCGATTTTGGATGCCCCCAGCGGGGAAGGATCGGGTCGGCCCGGGAATCTGTAAGATCCAGCTGAGTGTTGGTCAACTTTAATATGCACATCATAGAGGGCATTCAATGTGGGATCAGCTGTGAGGCAAGTATACCCAGGGGCTTCTGACATTAGTCAAGGTAACTGGACTTGATGTATTATTTCCCCTCTATGGGGAAAGGGGGGATCACACAGGAATTCCAGTTGCCTTGACTTATTATGACAGACGCCGTTCCCGCACACCTGAGCGCCTGGAAACCTGCCACTACTCACTATGACCGTGGCCACGCTGCTCTTCATGGCGCCGCCGTGTCCTCCTCCTCCAGACGGTAAATCGTTATCCGGGGCTCTGTTTCCTCACTTCTCTCCGGGTCTCTCACAATTCACCTCAGAAATCTCTCCACACTGAACACCCGCCACTTCCGGTCTCCAAGCTGCTACCACGACGTGCGAACGACGTCAGCGGGACGGGAGCCTGCGAGGGACAAACTTCCAGCAGCGCGCTCATACTCATACTTATTGTTAGTTTAGTAGGATAGAACATGATGTGATTTACCTATGGAGTTACCTTTGGACATACCTCCCAAGTGTCCCTGATTTGGCGGGATTGTCCCTTTTTTAGGTCTCATTTGTCCCTCTTTGAGGTGTAACATGCAGATACGCAGTAATAAATGATTAATTTGCCTATTTAAAGTGTTTATAGTGTTGTAACAGTTACACCCTATCTCCTATCCATCCCTCCATGAGGGTGTGTGACCTAATTTAACAAATGTCCCTCTTTCCTATCCTGAAAAGTTGGTAGATATGCCCTTCCCCTCCAGTGTTGGATTTTTTTTTCATACCGCGCAAGCTTTCCTTATTTGAACGGACTGTCCCTCATTTGTCCATCTTTGGGGTTAAAAGAGGAACTACACACCCAATTGTCACTCTTCCGAATGCCCCTCTCGTAGGTCACTCACCTTCCTGACGCTCCCACGATGCAGACTCGGGCGAGATGATTGACTGAGCTCAACCAATCAGCGCGCTCGCTTTTACTCGGCTACGCCACATGGACGGCTAAGCAGCCGAGTGGTACTGAAGGGAGCCGAGTTTTCCTGGCCGCATCCGCCGCTCACTTCCTAGGTGCGTTCACTGCTAGAGATGATACAGCCATGGCGCAAAGATGCGGCGAACGCTTCGGGACAAAGTGAGTGAAATGGGGCTTCGGGGGGGTTACACAGCAGGCATCTTGAATTAGGAGTGGAGTGGAACTCGGGTGGCTCTGGAGATTCCAGATATTCCTCTTTAACATGCAGATCTGCATCAATAAATGATTCATTAGCCTAAGTGTTTATATTATTGTCATACCTTCCAACATTCAAGGTGTAAAAGAGGGACAATTTTTTAATTAAGCCACGCCCCCTCTCATTGGGAGATTAATAGGAGATAGGTTTGTAAGGCAAATGAATCACTTCTTGATGCAGATCTGCATGTTACACCTCAATGACGGACAAATGAGAACGAAGGATGGGACATAGGCTTAAAAGAGGGACAGTCCCTCCAAATCAGGGACAGTTGGTAGGTACTGTTACAACCTATCTTTCAATCCCTCAGTTAATTTAAAGCGGAACAAAACCCAGGATTTTTAAATTTACAGGTTTTGTTCTCGCATTGATTATAATGGGGAGCGTCTGTTGCCACATCCCCAGCCATGCACATGCCCCCATCCCAGCCATCTGGATGACACCCATGATGCCGGGGAGGCAGGGTATGCAGCAGCACACGCTCCTCATTAACGACATTGAAAGCCCTCTGCTGAATTATGTCAGTTCAGCTGGCGGCTCTCATTGGGCGAGAGCCCGCACAGGTGCTGTTAGACCGGAGAAAGGTGAGTATGTACAGGTGCCCTGGGGGGTTTCACACAGCGGGGGATCCCGATTCAGGTGCCCTCGGGGAAGGTGACTGGTGGGTTTTGTTTCCGTCCATCCAGTAAGCGCACTTGCTTTCACGCAGCTTCCTTCGGCTTTGCTGATGGCTAAGCAACTGGGATGTCCCAAGGAGTGGAACTTGAATGGACTTCAGGGCCTGCAAAGTTCCCCTAAATATTATCCCTCTTTTCTACCCAGAAAAGTTGGAAGGTATGTATTCGAAGCGCATGAGGCATTCAATCAGCTGCATTCGTTACATACAGATTTCCTTTACTGCTCAGAGCGGAAATCTGAATAAATGGGCATTCAGTCCTGGTGCAGGGGCATGCCTAGGTAGGGGTATGCTGGGGCGCCCAAGGCGTGGAGATGCACCAAGGGCTTGTGAAATCCAGGGGGTTTCACACAGGGGTATTCCAATTCAGGATGCCTCTTAATGAGGTAGACCAACTCCCCTCCCCAAGAGTCTTATAGACTTGAGGGATGTGTTCCTATTCAAAATATCACAGCAAGTCCAGTTGCCTTGATTATTATAGACCGTTTTGGGATGCCCCAGGGAGAAGGAATCGGCTGGCCCTGATGTCTTTTAGACTCCAGTGCCTGCAGACAGGGCCGGCGTCAGCACCCGGCAAGCCCGGTCAGCTGCCAAGGGTCCCACCCATCAGGGGGGCCCACTGAGAGCTGGCACAATGTGGTTAAAGAACTGCACACACTTCCTTTCTCTGTCTCTCTGCTCCATCCATCCCTGTCTCTTCAGCTCTGCCCCATTGGTTGTATGTCACCTCTGCCTCATCCATCCCTATCCCCTGAGCCCTGACACATCCATCCCTATCCCCTGAGCCCTGACCCATCCAACCCTATCCCCTGAGCCCTGACCCATTCATTCATATTCATTGAGCCCTGACCCATGTTTGCCTATCCACTCAGCTTTTCCCCATTCATCCCTATCCCCTGAGCCCTGACCCATTCATCCCTATCCCTTGAGCCCTGACCCATCTTTCCCTATCCACTCAGCCCTGACCCATTCATCCCTATCCCCTGAGCCCTGACCCATTCATTCATATTCATTGAGCCCTGACCCATTCATCCCTATCCACTCAGCCCTGACCCATCCATCCCTATCCACTCAGCCCTGACCCATTCTTTCCTATCCCCTGAGCCCTGACCCATATTTCTCTATCCACTTAGCCTTGCCCCATTCATCCCTATCCCCTGAGCCCTGACCCATTCATCCCTATCCCTTGAGCCCTGACCCATCTTTTCCTATCCACTCAGCTTTTCCCCATTAATCCCTATCCCCTGAGCCCTGACCCATTCATCCCTATCCCCTGAGCCCTGACCCATATTTCTCTATCCACTTAGCCTTGCCCCATTCATCCCTATCCCCTGAGCCCTGACCCATTCATCCCTATCCCTTGAGCCCTGACCCATCTTTTCCTATCCACTCAGCTTTTCCCCATTAATCCCTATCACTTGAGCCCTGACCCATCTTTCCCTATCCACTCAACCCTGACCCATTCATCCCTATCCCCTGACCCATTCATTCATATTCATTGAGCCCTGACCCATCTTTCCCTATCCACTCAGCCTTGCCCCATCCATCTCTATCCCCTGAGCCCTGACCTATCTATCCTTGTTCTCTTAGCTCTGTCCCATTCATCTATGTTCCCTCAGCCTCCCTCCTCCTCAATACTTCCCCATTCATGTGGGGCCAAACTAAAAAATAGCTCCAATATGGGGTCGGAGGGCAAGCAACCCTTCTTAATTTTGGCCATACAATATATAGACCCCTGACCCGCCACTATCCACCGCAAAGGGGCCCACTGAGACCCTGCTGCCCGAGGGCCCACATAAACCTGGAGCCGGCCCTGCCTGCAGATATGACTTTACAGGACTTCTGCTTTAAAGCTGATTTTAAAATATCTTAGTGGGATGGAGTGCGCAGGAATTACTGAGGTTGGCTTTACCTTGAACAGCTGCAGCAGCTCTATTGAGCTCCATCAGAGGAACAGGAACAGCGAGTCCTTAGTGAAAGCCGATTGATTTTCCGGCCTGCCTGCGAAGTGCGTCGCGCCTTCAGAATTTTGCCCTTAAATTGAGAAGAGTTTCAGAAAGCAAAAAATAATTCTGATGATCACAGCAGAACAGTTTAAATCCTGCGTCTGTTCAGCGTTTGTGTCTCGTGCCCAACCCCTGCAGATGCTTCACAGCTGAGATCTTTGTCCTTCTGTATCCTTCTGCTCTAACGTAAGGGGCTTTAGTTTCCTATTGTTTAAGCAGCTGCATTGCTAATAGAGATCATACATTTATATAAAATAGGTCATGATCCAGAAATAGATAAATCACAGCTTCAGAAGGAACTTCACCTGGTACATTAAACAATAAAGCAGACTTAAACCCTCCCCGGCAACTGGCAAGTAGGATTCAGGTCCATAAACCGAATCCGCATTGGACTGGTCCATCAGAGCACAAGAGGACCCTCCTGTGGGCCCCAGGTACTGACCTAGGGCCACCATCAGGGCAGTACAAGAGATCCAGTACTAAAGCAGTGCTTCTAGTTTGCCTGGAGTGTTCTCTGGCTTTATTCCTTCATTAAAGCGAACCAAAACTCACTGAACTTGTGATATACATTTGGCCAAAGCCCATGCCAATACTCCCTTTTTCAGGTGTAGAACTAGAAATGGATATTTCTGCTTTTTGAATCGTCCTGGAACACTGATTTTTTTTCTGACCTCTCTGTAAAATGGCAGGTGATCAGTAATTGCATAGGTGTGGTAATGACATCATTGCCACACAGAACAGT
The DNA here is from genome assembly GCA_027917425.1 of Gastrophryne carolinensis. Taxonomy (NCBI): domain Eukaryota; kingdom Metazoa; phylum Chordata; class Amphibia; order Anura; family Microhylidae; genus Gastrophryne; species Gastrophryne carolinensis. The sequence goes on from CM051240.1 coordinate 239,014,224, forward strand.
GGCAATGAATGGAGGAGGAGGAGCTGTATAGCTAAAACAGGCGCCATTTTCTGGAATTAGAGTGAAGCAGAAAAAGTTGGCAAAAGGTGCGCCTTATGGGAGGAGCAATTTAGGGGATTCTAGTTAAAAATGTGGGTTTTGGTCCGCTTTAAGTTACATTATTTATTTGGACAATATTTTATATTATTACAATCTAATTGTGTCCACAGTCATGATTTCCTCTGATGGGCTGCAAGAATGATTTCCTATGGTGGGCGCTAATGATCATTTCCTCCAGTGGCTCCAAGAATGATTTCCTCTGCTGGGCCCTAATGATAATTTCCTCTGGTGGGCATCAGTGATAATTTCCTCTGGTGGGCCCCAATGATAATTCTCTCTGATAGCCCCAAGAATTATTTCCTGGCATACCTCCCAACTTTTCAGGGTGGGAAAGAGGGACAATTGTTAAATTAGGCCACGCCCCCTCATTGATTGATGGATAGGAGATACATTGTAACAGTTACAACAATAGAAACACTTATAATAGCAAATAAATCAATTATTAAATCACCCATGAACCCCCAAATTTAAAGACTATAGCACTCTAGGGATGGTGGTTTTCGTCTTTATGTGGAATCCTGATTTTGAGAGCGCCAATGCATGAAACCCCACCGATTGCCATAAAATGTACGCTCCTGATGATTCCATGGTGCATGTAGGAGGTGTGCTCTGCCAGAGGGAAGTAGTGACAGGGATGCTATGGGATATTATAGGATCCCAAATCAGGATGCCCCCTAGGGACAATTGTTAAATTAGTCCACGCCCCCTCATTGATTGATGGATAGGAGATACATTGTAACAGTTACAACAATAGAAACACTTATAATAGGCAAATAAATAATTGATTGCTGCAGATCTGCATGTTACACCTCGAGGGGGGCAAATGAGGGAAGGGGACATGGTCTTAAAAAGGGACAGTCCCTCCAAATCAGGGACAGTTGGAAGGTATGCTCTGGCGGGCCCCAAGAATGATGCCCTGCCTTGCGCAAAGGGTCATCCAGATTGCTGATGCCCCCTCCTGGGCATCACAGCACATCAACCAAAAGAAAGCCACAGATACGCCCAAGCATACACAGTGGGATCACCGCCTAGGTGAGTATACATATTGTTATGGAGCATTTCACAATCCTGATTTGGGATACCCTGCTGTGTTAAATTCCCTAGGTCGGTTTAAAAACTTACCCTTCAGTGATCCCATGGTGCATGTGTGGCCTTTTCTTCCTTTCAGCATGTCACGTTCCAAAACAACACCCATTTTGCTAAATGCCCTGGCCTACACAAGGGCACAGCACATTAGCTGAAAGAAAGCCACAGATACGCCCAAGCATGCACAATGGGATCACCGGCTAGGTGAGTATGTGTGGTGATCTGGAGAATTTCCCACTTCAAGGCAAGCAAAATCGTGATGCCCCAGTAATAGAGAATCACACAGCCCTGGAGCCTAAATGCAGATTCTTGATTCTTCCTCTTTAAGGAAGCAATCACCTTTTTTCTTCTGGAGCTTTGTCCGGCAGAGAGGAGGAGTTAAGCTGCTTCCTGTCCCCCACTGGATGGCGCTCAGATAGGGAAAGATGAGTATCTCTCTAATGCAGGTACATACTGGTAGTATAAGGGGCAGATAGGGTTGGGTTATATGCCCTAAAAACCATGTCCCTCCCTGGCACAGAGTTGCCATAGAGGGTCTAGGTCCACCTTAGGTCACAAAGGGCTTCCAATTTGGAAATGCCCCCCATGCATACCATTTCTGCATTCCTCCGCCGCTCCTGCTACTCATGAACCCCCAAATTTAAAGACTATAGGACTCGGCCCCGGGGAGACCGAGTATGCCTGTCCTGGAGTCTCAAAGACTCCAGGGTGGGTTTTGGTCTACTTTCAACCCCTCACCTAACCTCCCGTCTGCAGGCGCTCACCCAAATCACTTACCCACCCTCCCCAGCTTCTGAACTAAACCCCTTAACTAACCCCCACCATAGCCACTGGTTCATCATTAAGTTAAATCACCATGTTGGCAGTCTGCAATAAATAACTGGGTTTGGGGTTGCAGTTTGGGCGCTGGGTCTCACCATCACTGCCTTAGAATGTAAGGCTGCGAGGGCAGGGCTCTCTTTCTTATTGTCGCCTTTCTCACATTTGGTCTGACTGTTGTAGAACCTAGTTTGTAATAGTCTTTGTGTTGTATGTTTTACCTTGTCTGTAATTTTACCTTGTACATCACTACGGTAGAAGATAGCGCTATATAAATAACATGCCTTCCAAGTGTCCCTGGATTGGAGGGACTGAAGGGACCTCTTTTAAGTCCATGTACCCCTGTCTCGCTGTTCTCCTTCTCCTTGCCCCTCTTTGAGGTTTAACATGCAGATATGCACCAATAAATGATTCATTTGCCCATTTAGATGTGTTTATATGGTTTTTGACTGTTATAATCTTCCATCCCTCAATGAGGGGGTGTGGCTTAATTTAAAGTGGACCAAAACCCAGCTCGATCGGCCCGGAAATCTATAAGATTCCCGGCCTGATCGATTCCCTCCCCCCGGGTCATCCAAAATAGAGATCGGGAAGAGGTGAGTTTCTTCATGAGATATGGGGGGTTTCACGCAGCGGGGCACCACAAAACCCAGGATAGTCAAAATCCTGGGTTTTGGTCCACTTTAACAAATGTCTCTCTTTCCTACCCTGAAATGTTGGTAGGTATGAAATAATAATAATAATCCAAAACAGGGTTTTATTTTTTTAAAGTGGACCAACACCCTGGGGACCGATCAGATCCCTCCCCGCGGGGCATCCGAAATCGGGATGTCCCGCGGGGAGGAACCCCCCAGGAGGCCCACAAACCTTACCTCAGCCCCGTTCCATCGGCGCATGCGCGAGCCGCGGCCGCGTCTCGCTCTTCCCTCTAGCAGGGCACGCACCCGCGCAGGCCGTTTGTGAATGGCAGGCGCGCTCCCTGTTAGAGGGAAGCGCGAGACGCGGCCTCCAGCGCTCAGAGCCGCTGAGATGCTATGCGCGTCCAAGCGGCCTTGGACGCGCGCTGTGATTGGCTGGAGTGGAAGCGGGGAGGGGTGAGTTTTTGGGGCGTTCTGGGGGGTTTCACACAGCGAGGCACCGAATTGGGGTGCCCCACCGAAGTGGACCAAAACCCAGGATAGTCAAAATCCTGGGTGTTGGTCCACTTTAAGCAATAATCAAAATCGGGATGCCCCGCTGTGTGAAACTCCCCAGGTCACCCTGTTCACTTACCTTACTTCCCGGTCCAACGGCTTATGTGCGGGCCACATCCCCGCTATCCCTCTAACGGGGGATGGAGCCGCTGGCCTCAGACGCCAGCTTAGATGGAGTGATGTCAGCGTCTCCGAGCGAGCCGATTGGACGAATGGCCACGCATGTGCCTTAGGACCGGAAGAGGTGAGTTTCTTCAGGCAATCTGGGGGGTTTCACGCAGCGGGACACTCCAAAACCCAGGATAGTCAAAATCCTGGGTTTTGGTCCACTTTAACAAATGTTGGTAGGTATGAAATAATAATAATAATAATAATAATCCAAAACAGGGTTTTATTTTTTAAGCAATAATCAGAGCTGCAGTTTAGGAATGTTCTTCATACTAATAATTTCCCGTTATGGCTGATTAGATGATTAGATGGGGCATATGGTTGGAGCTGTATAGAAGGTGTGTTAACAAAACGGTTCTGATCTAAACAGCAGATGGGATGTAACAAGCCGCATTGACTTACACAGCATTTCTTTATCAGTGCGCCGAGCTTTGTGTATTATATGCAGTCACTGTGCAAATCACTTTCTTTTTTGTTCCTTTTGTTTTGCAGGTGCTAAACTGCATGCGTGGAGAAAGACAAACCATCATTTAATGTGCCTAAATCCAGCCGGAACAAAAGATGTATTTTGTACTGTCAAAAGTATTTTCAGAACAAAATAATGAGGATATTGGAAACATTAAAAAATGGTGTAGTGTACGCAAAAGAAGAAAAGAAACAAATTGAATAAAATAACTTTATGCCTAATATAAATATCAGAATACTCACTTTGCCATGCCCTGGTAGGGAGTCGCCCGTGTGACACATGCGTCTCTCCTAATACAGCGAGCTGGGCACCAACTACATGTTGATCTATGGTTTTTAAGCAGAACAAAACCCGGTGTGGCCAGCCCTGGATTCTAAAAAAATTCCAGGGCCGTCTGCTGGCCTTTCCCCGAGCATCCCACATTGGGACTGCAGCACGGCCACCGAAGCATCCATCAAAAATAATCCTCTACCCATAAAGGAAATTTATGTCCTCACCTTCTATCCCCTGCCCAGTTCCCCAAAATGGCCCGTGTTTCTTTTTTACTAAAGTCTTTGCCCAATATTCATATAAACAGTAGCAGGAAGCAGTATGATGTCCAAATGGCAGCCATATGCTAATTAATACAGTTACAACTAAACTTTCACTTGATGGAATTAAGTTGAAGTGCTCCCCAATGCTGAGCTATGTTTACTGTAACTGAATGTATCATCGCTGGAAAGCAATCAGCCAGGGAGCAATATGCTGACTGCATCTGGTTCATGTTGTTATAAATATTGTGCAAAGGCTTTAGTAAAAAAAGAAACACAGGCTGTTTTGAAACACATGGCTGGGGGTAGAAGGTGACTACATAAATTTCTCTGAGTACAGGATCACTTTAAAGGGTAATCCCACTTTAGATGGTATTTTTAAAAGATTTAATTATCATGTGCCAACATGACGTGGTCAAGGTGCTGAGTTTATCTGTTTTTTTTTTCTTTTCTTTGTTGGAAAAGAAAGGTAGCGGACATTTTGGAGCTTCCTCTCCCAACTGACATAACTGACAATGCACAGTAACAGGAAGCCCAGCAGCACTTCCTGTTTACAGGTAGCCTGCAAGTCCTTGACCCGTCATCTTGTTTTTAAAAGCAAGCAAGCAAGAGTTAGAAAAAGGTAAATGGATTTTTAAGTGCAGCAATCTAAATTGCCCTGGGGAGGGATGCATATGAGCACTGTTTGTTGTGTTGGTCTAGTTTAAAGTGAACCAACACCCAGGATTTTGACTATCCTGGGTTTTGGTCCACTTCGATCGGGGTGCCCCGCTGTGTGAAACCCCCCAGAAAGCCCCAAAAACTCACCTCACCACGCTCTCACGTGACCGCGCCGTCCAATCCCCGCCGACGGACAAGTGAGTGACAGCGACGGACAAGACAGCGCGTCCGCCACCGCCTCCCGCACGTTACTCTTACAGGGCGCGCGCCCGCGCCGGCCATTCACAGACGGCCGGCGCGGGCACGTCTAGAGGGGCGCGCGGGAGCGGCGGCGGATAAGGTAAGGTTTTTTTTGGGTTTTGGGGGGGTTTCACCCCGCGGGACATCCCGATCTCGGATGTCCCGCGGTGAGGGAGCCGATCACCCCTGGGTGTTGGTCCACTTTAAGTCATTTTTGACTATTGGTCCGCTTTAAAGTGGACCAAAACCCAGGCTTTTGACTATCCTGGGTTTTGGTCCTTGTCCCTGGGACACCCCGATTGGGTATGTGAAACCCCTCAGGTCGCCCGAACAAACTCACCTATTCCCAGTCCTACGGCGCATGCACGGCCTCTCATCCAATCTGCAGCGCGCTGGCGGCTGCATCCCCTCTACCCTCTAACAGCGAGCGTGCCTCAGCGTATGCCGCCTTTGGTAGGAAGGTATTACAGACTGTAGTAAACTATACGGTTTTGGAATGTCTTATTCCTGATAAAGGATAAGGTTTTTGGGGATCCCACCAGAGTTCAGGGTACTTCTTCTGGAGATCCCTATCATTACTGAATTACTCTGATGGCCTGAAGTATCCCGATTTTGGATGCCCCGGGGGGGGGGGGGGGGGGAATCAAGCAGCCATGGAATCTTCTAGATTCCCAGGCTGATCTCCATGGCTTTTGGTCCACTTTAACCATGAAATGTGTCAATGCTGTCGGGCTGCTCTGCTGTCCAATCTGTTTCACGTGACAAGTGTATTCCAGTGGGAACTTCTCATTACCTGACGTCCACAGGTTGAAGCTGTTGCTAGCCATTGTTTGGATTGAAAGCTAAGCTTGTTTTACTCATGGAGAAGTCTGTAAGCGCAATCTTAAAAATCTTAAAGTGGACCAACACCCTCCACTGATCGGCCCGGGAATCTATAAAATTCCCGGACCGATCAGTCCCCTGAAACTCCCCAGAAACCCCTAAATCCCTACCTGCTCCTTGATCCAGCGGCGCCAGCCGCTGCCTCCCACGCATCCCTCTAGCAGCGCCCTGTAAGAGTGACGCGCGGGAGGCGGCAGCAGGTGCGCTCTCTTGTCCGTCGGCGGGGATTGGCAGCAGCGGTCACGTGGGAGCAGGGAAAGGTGAGTTTTGGGGGCTTTCTGGGGGGTTTCACACAGCGGGGCACCCCCGATCGGGGTGCCCCACTGAAGTGGACCAAAACCCAGGATAGTCTGGGTGTTGGTCCACTTTAAACCCTGTTCTGGAAAGCCTGATTATTATTTAAAGGAGAAGAAGTGAATTTCATGTAGATCTGAATTCACTTACTGTGGATATGCCTGGCAATCTTTGGGGTTTATTCATCAAGGGATAGCGGCAGGTAGCGCCTCGTAGCGGCAGGCAACATCTGGTGAACGCCGGGCACTGTACGCAATACCACATTTATGAAGGTGAGTTCTGGTGAGCGACTAACAGCGCCATGTAGCGTCCGATTCATCATTACAGGCAGCTCAGCGTATAGCGCCTGCGCTCTAGCTTCCAGTCGCTACCTGTCGCTCTCCCATACATTTCAATGGACGTTCCTTTTCTTCTGTTTAAACAGGGTTTTTTTTTTTTCTCAAATAAATGTGTGACCTCTCCTGGCCTAGAAAAAGTCATTTTTTTTAAAACTTTTTTGCTTTTTTATATTTTTATGAAGAATCGTAATTACAGGTCTGGCATTAAAGTATTAATGTCAAAATGACAATGTCATTCCATGTGTTTTCGCTTTGTTACTGGTGGATATGTGTTCAAAAACAGACTTTAAAGTGGACCATCACCCAGGGGTGATCGGCCCGGGAATCTAGTTAAATGGGGATAGTTAAAATCCTGGGTGTTGGTCCACTTTAATCACACATCGTCTGCTGCTCTATGCTATAGCGACCAGATCCAGATCGCCGACGCTGTGTGTGTCTGTATTTTTGTTGAATATAGTGTGAGTCGTTGAGAGTCGGTCGCACTGAGCTGGTACTACTACTTTCGCTCCCTGCAAGACTCTACTGGTGTTAGAACGCCCAACATTCATCACATTCATCAATGCCGGCCAGGTTACTACAGCAACTGAGGCGTCCTGTTACAGCGCCCAATAGCCGATCACAGCGTATACTAGCGGTCGCTCTTAGCGCCTCTGTACAGACGCTCATCTGCCGATGGCGCTAGTAATGAATCAGCCTGCCACTCTTCTGGTATGTGGCCTGAGTGATTGATGCTAATGGTGGAGGATTAGATTTTGCAGATGACACAATTTATTGAGACTTTTTAATTAGGGACGTTTTTAAGAGGCTTTATGAAAAAATGTAGAGCTCCGTGCTACTGTGTACTATTTAATGTGTTGTATACCTGTTACTACAATGTTTATTGCATGTTTGAGCTGTACTAAGGATATATTTTTAAGACTTGTTTATTCCTAGAGCAATATATTTTTGGGAGTGTTGGTTTAAAATGATTTACCAGTATGATACAAGTTTCCCCCATTCCCCACAGCTCATACCCAAAAATCGTATTACTGCCTGCCAAACCATTTTTGTTTTATACGGACATTTCTTTACATCAGAGACATATAACAGGACCACTTTTTTCCTTTAAATGATAAATTAAGATATCATGGCCTACTATAGTACCCAAAGCATGGGATCCCACAAGACCCCCAAAAAAGAATGCCTAACCAAACAACTAGCACCACCACACTATCTGATATCAAAATATATTCAATTTATTCTTTATCCAATACAAACAAAAGTTTAAAAGCAATTAAAAAACACATCTCATGATGGGGAGGACTACAAGGACTAGTGTTTGCCTAGTGAATCAATATACATACAATTATTAAACCCATATTATTTTCAAAACATCTATATACAATAAAAAGACTTATCCTAAATACATGATAGTGACTACAAATTGTACTATATACTACTATATTTTACCACAATATACATCAGTAAAGTGCAATCCAGTGTTATTCCTATTATTCCACCCCCCTAAAAACACCGAGGGGGAAAGAAATTGAAAAACAGTGCAAACTCATAAACGTGCTATGCATACTTCACCAGGGAAACACCCGCCGAGTACCTCACCCCGTCCCAGCCGACGCGTTTCGTAACGGACCTCCCGTTACTTCATCTGGGCCACGGGTCATGGCCTACTGAGATTTCTTCTGATGTGTCACATCACATTGATCACAGTGAGTTCTTAGCCACATTCAGAGATGTGTAACAGAAGTGTTGAATGAGTGTAACAGCGCAGATTTTATCACGTATCTTCCTCAGCAGCTGATGGTACTCGGCTTGTTGTTGGCAAGTGATAAGTGCCACTTTAGATCCTTTGCGAGAGAAGGAAGCTTCTGGCCTCTATAAACTCCAGATGCATTCCCACCTGTGACATTTTCACACTACATCATTTAAAACCTAAACAAATGCAGTTATGACATATCATTAAAGTGGCAGTGTATTGCTCTTGGGGAATGTACATTTTAAACCATAAACACTTGTTCTGATCACCAGAAGAAGGTGACATTAGGGCCAATTCAGTGCACCCTTTTTCTTGCGTAAAATGCATTTTGACATCTTCTTTAAAGTGGACCAACACCCAGGATTTTGACTATCCTGGGTCTTTGTCCACTTCGGTGGGGCACCCCGATCGGGGGTGTGTGAAACCCCCCAGAAAGCCCCCGAAAACTCACCTCTCCCCGCTCCCACTGCAGCCAATCCCCGCCTGCGGACAAGCGAGGGGCAGCGCCGGACAAGCAGAGCGCGTCCGCCGCCTCCCGCGCGTCCCTCTTACAGGGAGCGCACCCGCGCCAGGCATTCACAAACGGCCAGCGTGGGGGGACGCGCGGGAGGTGGCGGTGGCGGACACGCATGCGCCGCTGGAACGTGGAAAAGGTAGGATTGTGGGCTTCCTGAGGGGTTTCACCCCGTGGGACATCCCGATTTCGGATGTCCCGCGGGGAGGGATCTGATCGTCCCGGGAATCTTATAGATTCCCGGGCCGATCCCCCCCCTGGGTGTTGGTCCACTTTAAATAAAAGGCTACTCACCTTTTGTCCCCCACAAATGATCAGTGCTAGTTTAACAATCAGCAACTCATCAGCAAATCGGCATCAGTCACTAGAGTGCTGTCATGCAGCCTGTGTAACCCTCCTGCCCTGGAGCTTCCTGATTTGGAATGATCCTCCGTTGGAAACAATAAGTAGGAAACACGAAAAGGCCTGGGTAATCTATGACAAACTGGAAATGAAAATCAACTCTGGTCCAGGTGGACCAACAACCATTTCACACGTAAAGGCTGATTCACTACTAACGCCAGGTATTGCCAGATGAGCGTCTGTATAGTGGCGCTGTAACAGAGTGTCTCTGTCGCTGTAGTAACCTGGCTGGCATTGATGAATGTGATGTGTGTTGGGTGCTGTAACAACAGAGAGAGGTAGCTCCAGCTCAGTGCGTCCGGCAATCGGTGCTCCACACCATATTTAACAAAACACTAGACACACACAAAGCGCCAGACGCTGTGTGATCAAAGTCTGATTTTGAACACATATACACCAGTAACAAAATGAAAACACAGGGAATGACATTGTTGTAGCATTGTGACATTAATACTTTAGTGCCAGACCTGTAATGGCAATTCTGCATAAAAATATCGAAAGTCCCCAAAAATTCATAAGTGTTTGTTTGCAGCCTGGAGACTTCACACAATGATTTGAGCAAAGAAAAAAAAAATGACATCGCCAAACACGCTATTTATACACAACTAATGAAACCCCATTGAAATGTATGGGAGAGCGACCCTGAGCGACAGGTACTACATGGAGCTCCTGAGCCTAGAGCGCCGACACTATACACTGAGCCGCCTGGATTAATACAAGTGACGCTACTTGGCACTGTTAGAGTCACTCACCAGATTCGCTTTCTTAAATGTGGTTTTGTGTACAGCGTCCGGCGTATAACAGACGCTTCCTGCTGCTACGAGGAACTACCCCTTCTAAAATAACCCCCCAAATGTGTGTTGGTCCATGTGCTTTCCCCCATGCAAACCCCAGTCCTGTGATTACCCACCAGTAGTCAAGTCAAGTGGTCTGGACTCTTTTGCCAGCCAATCAAAAACTACTTTAGGTCTGGTTAAAGTGGACCAACACCAAGGATTTTGACTATCCTGGGTTTTGGTCCACTTCGGTGGGGCACCCCGATCAGGGGTGCCCCGCTGTGTGAAACCCCCCAGAAAGCCCCGAAAACTCACCTCTCCCCGCTCCCACGTGACCGCTGCAGCCAATCCCCGCCGGCGGACAAGCGAGAGGCAGCGCCGGACAAGCAGAGAGCGTCCACCGCCGCCTCCCGCGCGTCCCTCTTACAGGGAGCGCACCCGCGCCGGCCATTCACATACGGCCGGTGTGGGAGCGCGCCCTGCTGGAGTGACGCGCGGGAGGCGGCGGCGGACGCGCATGCGCCGCTGGAACGTGGAAAAGGTAGGATTGTGGGCTTCCACCCCGCGGGACATCCCGATTTCGGATGCCCCTCGGAGAGGGATCTGATCGGCCCGGGAATCTTATAGATTCCCGGGCCGATCCCCCCTGGGTGTTGGTCCACTTTAAGCCCTTCTACCATGGATTAATGGAGCATATTGATTTGGATTTTCTGGGTGCCTATGCCTTGATTAACTGCACATCACCATTCTGGATAATTTGGGAGGAGTGAAAGCAGTAGGGTGGCCTGGGTGATTAAGCTAGCCCATTTTTCTACCTATTTTTAAACAAAGATGCATGCCAAATTGGATGCTTTAAAGAGGAACAAAATCTAGAAATTTCACTATTCTGGGTTTTGTTTCTCCTGCCTGGCAACTCTTTGTATTACCCTAAATAGCCACTAAAGTCACCTTTCCTATGCTCCCACAGCCCATGCCCGGGTTGTCTGCCAATCAATGTTAAATGGAAAGCGTGCCACTGGCCACACCTTCATTCCTCAGCATGCACCTGATCCAGGCTTTTCTGAAAGCCTGAAGGGGTACTCACAGATATAGGTAAGAGGTAATGTGGCCGCGGTGCACACACGTATCTTGGGATGGGTGGAAACATTCATTTTGCAGGTGATCCAAGGAGTTTTACACATCAGGGCATCCCAAATCTGCTCCACACAGAGGGGGGAGGGGGCACTGGGCCTTAAATTGTTAGAGACTTTAGGCCAGTAATTGCTTTTCTTTCATTCAAAAGATGGAAATTCAAAATGAAAATCTGCTCCGGACAAACCATTTGGTGTACAATGTGTGCATGTTTCACCGGCGAAATCCGGCACTGTGTATGACCACCATCGGGGTGGTCATGTGGACCAGATACCTTGGATGGCCAACCACAGGGCTGGAGGATTCACTTAGGTAATGAAAACGAGGGGTTGTGTTGCTGTATGTGTGGGAGAACATGAGCAATCGGGATGCCCCCTACGCACAGACCAGCACCCATCTGGTGTAAAATGGGTGTTGGTCCATATTGAAAGCATGCTGCTGAATCATTTTACTACCTGGACAAATGATGCATGTACAAAATACAGTAAGATATAAACAAAAATGTAAACATTTTACACACATTTGAAAATAATTACATTTTAAATTGAAATTTCCCCTTAAGACATTTCCTTAGAAGTGCCTACAATGTAAATTGCTGCATGGAATGTATTCGTGCCTAAGAAACCGTTAGGGGGACATATAAAATAGTTTGTTGATCAATGTAATAATTATCTATTGTACCCAGTTATTCCAACCCCAGGAGCCTTTTCACATTCGAAGTATTTTTAACAGTGTATTCTCTGATATTTCACAAGAAGCCTTTTTGGTCCTGTTCTCATTTCATACAGTTAAATAAATCCCTGGGACTCAGGAGCAGGAGTCATGCTGTCCTTTTGATTTGTGAAAATAAATGGCAAGCTTGAAACACCGGTGCTACTTAATCCCATTGTATTCCATATGTTCCAGAATGAATGGCCATACAATTATAGGAACGGCTTCAAACTCGCTTAGAGAGCTGCCATTAACTCCAAGATCAAAATATTTCAGTCGGCCAATTATCCTCAAAATGGTGAGTACAGTGTTACTAAAAATAAATCTTAATTCTGCAAAGGTTACAAAAGGTCAAAAAAGAAAGGTCACAAACTCTAAAATTTCGATGTACCGTTTGGAGCCCTGCGCAGTCTTCTCCAACACAAAGATCCCAAAGATTCTTGGGGTCTGGCCAATTCATGTGTGACAGTGATGTCTTATGCTCTCCGAACCCCTCTTTCACAATTTGTACCTAATGAATCCTGACATTGTTATCTTGGAATATGCCCAATGTGCCATCAGGGAAGAGAAAATCCATTCATGGAATAACCTGGTCGCTCAGTATATTCAGGTAGTCAGCTGACCTCATTCTTTGGGCATATAACGTTGCTGTATGTAGACCTAAGCAACCACAACAACCCAAGATCAAAGTTTAAGAAATAGAGAATTCCCATGAAATATAAAATACTAGAGATATAAGTTTTAACTGGCTAAACTAAGAGGCCGATTCATCAATAGCTCCAGGTAGCGACAGATGAGCGACTGTAGCGTGATTTTTTCAGCGCCAGCCAGTATTCGCTGTGCTTGGCCGGCATTAGCTTGATGACAGCGACTCAGTCGGTGTGCGGTAATGTTGAATACGGGCTGGGGGGTCGCTGTTTCACAGGTCCAGCGTTGTATGTGAGCGCCTGACAACGAATGGCCAGAGCGAACGGCTAGCTTCATATTCATCAACAAATCACGCTCCGAATGTGCTGTCGCTGTCCATTCCTTGTTTAAACCCCAGAGCGCTGGCGGCGATCTGTATTAACTAGTTTTTAACCCCTAAACAACCATATTTTTTGAATGTAACATTATACATGTTGTTAGAATCATTTTGTAATATGAATACATTAATCTCAGACCTGTTAGATCAATTCTGCACATATTTTTTTTTTTTTTTTTTACTTAAAAATAAATCCTAACATTGCAGAAGTGTTCTCCGATTTTTTGACATTAAAAAAATAAAAAAAAAAATTATTACCAATTAATTATGAATTATTATAGATTGCTCCATTGAAATGCATTGGACATCGCCAGGGAGCGACAGCTCATACCTGGCGCTGTGAGGGAATTTGCAGCGGCGCTGTTCGGTCCAGGCGGCTTCATGATGAATGCCGCGCTAGCCGTCGCTCTCGCCGGCGCTAGCCTCATTTTGCTTGATAAATGCGTCATTGTGACCGCCGCCGGGCGTACTTCAGTCGGTAGTCGCCGTTAGCTGCCGCTACCTGGCGCTCGACAGACACTACCTGGCGCTATCGCTTGATGAATAAGGGCCTAGGTCTCCAAGTATCTGCCCTAGCTAGGATGTTAGGATCTTAGATACTAATTTGGTATCAACCCAGACATCTTGGCTGCGGTTGGGTGGACACAATAGTTTTGGGTGTATAAAGGATTCTTAACTATGTAATTTAAATTATGTCAATACCTGCCCATGAAATCCTTTTGTGAGTAGATGGGCTGGCTAAAGGGATGGGCTAGTCCTTTCCAACAGGAAGTGAGGTTTCCTAAAAAGATTGGGAGTAATATTTGGGAAGTTGGGAGAGGACGAAGGGGGAGTAAGGACGTGTGTGCATGAGGGCCTTGCATTGGTAACTTTGAGCAAGTAATTTTAGGCCTAGTTGGCAATTGTAAATAGTAATAGTACATTTTAGGCCAAGTTGGCAATTGTAAATAGTAATAGTACATTTTAGGCCTAGTTGTCAATTGTAAATAATAATAGTACATTTTAGGAATTGTTTTATGTAATTGTTTAGTTATATAGTTATACTGTCTAGTAAATGTAAGTGTTTAAGCCCTAATTTTATAAATATTTAGTAGTATTTTTACGTATGTACTGCTGTCCTGTATCATACGTCTATGCACAATATAATCTTTTTATACACAATCATTGGTGTGATTCCTTTTGTCACCCACAACCTAGAATCTATAGTGAGTAGTTATTGTTATATTAATCAATAATATTTGTTTGATGTTTTTATAATAATAATTGTTTACAAAAGCACAGTACCCCCCACCAGTGTCAGATTGGGGAGTCTGACGCCCACCAGTAGAAATTACTCTGGTGGCCCACCCCACATTTAGATAAAATATTGCCTCCACTGTATTGTAGACTGCATTGTTACTGTGTGTCTGTGTACTTGGGATGGCAGAAGTAAGCTATACATAGGTCAGTTTTGGTAGTGGAGGCCCTCAAATGGGCCCCTGGAACTGGGTCTTTTCCCAGTAACCCTGTGGGCCAGTCCATGCCTACCTCCACAGTAGAGTAGCTACTACTTTACTACTAATACTAGGCATGATGGAGGAAGCACTTCAAGTGCCTCTTTTCTTACCCTGATGCACCCATTATTCTGGAACAGGATCAATCTGGATTCATCAGACCACATGACCGTTTCCATTGCTCCAGAGACCAATGTTTATGTTCCATAGAAATTTGAAGCTATTTTTACAGATTAGCCTCACTGACCAGTGTTTTTTTAAGACTAAATGGCTAGTTAGTCCTAATCCCTTGAGTTCCCTTTGCATTGTGTATGTGAATATGCTCTTACTTTCACTGTTAACTTTAAAGACAATTTACAGGAAAAAAAAAAAAAAAAAACGCTATACTCACCTTATGTCCAATGCAGACCATCGCTCCTAGTCTGGGGCTCCAGCCTCTTACATGATTGCTGGCTCCCACACTGCCCGTTCCAATCGCTCGTCGATAGACGTCACCCATTATCAGTCACTGTGAGCTGGCATGCCCCCCTCTATTCACTGCAATGGAAAGGGGCATGTGAGGATCTAACACACCCCTTTACATTGCAGTGAATGGATGGTGGGGGGTGGAGGGAGGGAGATCTGGAAATTGTGTAAATGCACGATTTCAAAATTCCACAATACAGTATCAATTACTGTAATATATGTCTGACCTAAGATCCAGATCTAGTGCCAGATCTAGTGCCTGAAAAAAAAATAAAAATAAAATAAAAAATATATATATATTACACTGATATCAAAACGGAGTGCAAACATGCATCATATTTTAAAATATATCCAAAGTACATCAATGCTTGAAAACAAAGCAATACACAAAGTAAAATAGGAAATAGCCCCCCAAAAAGACTCCAGGAGGACACATGGGCTCATACAAAATCTATACCATCACCCATAGTAAACTGATTCTCCCCTAAAAAGACATCACCTCACCAAGCACTGGCCACTCATTCCATAGGGCACCTTACTTACTTTATCAGGCTACCGGAGTAGTACAAAAGTTCACCATTTATGTCCCCCCAAACAATTAATTTCAGGTGGTAATCAAAAACGTACACCTGCCTATGATCTGCCCCCACGCTGCTAAAGCCTCAGCTAATGAATACATTTGTTGACCAGCTGGGAAGGACACTGGTGGGGTTCAGCAGATCATAAGCTGCTTATGGGCTTGCTGAGGACCAGTACATTCCCAAGCTGATTCCTGGCCTCAGTCTGCCACTGCCTCTAAGGCTGATGCTATAGCATTGCATGGACAGGTCAAGAACAGGGATGTGTTGGATTAACTCAATGGTTAGTATTGCAGGGGCAGATAACCTGGCAGGGGTAGGTATGCCCCCCCTCACATCCATGATTCTGAGGCTAAAGCAATGGGGGCAGATTATGGACTGGGTATTCCTGGCTGGAGGGTACCAAGGGGCAATTACAAGCGTGCTGAGAAGCATACTAGGGAGGGTGTAGGAAGCAGCAACCCAAATGGTACCCCACCCTGGGGAAATCTCCTGGGTCTCCCGATAACCAGTCAGCCCTTGGCTGCGAGGAGCAGGGCTGTTTCTAAGAGAGGGCAAGCAGGGCGATCACCCTGGGTGTCAAGCCATTAGGGGTACCTTCATCTCAGCCATCCCAGCCCTTCATCTGCAGATGAGTCAGGATCACTGTTGGTGGTACAGGCCATAAGACAGGCCCTGCATCCCCCATATGGAACTCAGTCATGGGGAGGTGGCACTGCCTGCTGCACATAGCACATACCTGTATGGGTCAGCAGCAGCACCATAGGATGGGTGAGGATGGGGCAGCATATTTTTCTTCTGAACTGAGCACTATTTTGCCTAGAAACTGCTCTGATAGCTAAGATGATGAGTCAAGCTTTTATATTTACATCTTCTGTCCCCAGGTGCTCCTGTTGTTCTATTACAAGTACCAAATGTCTGGGATTTGGCAGGTTTAGGACTATGCCCCATCAGCTGGCCAGATTTCACTGCATATGGCCACCTTAACCATCTTTTAAACCATTACATGCAATATTAGACCCTGACTGTGTAATAAGCAAAATCAGTTAGCATTAGACTAACATTTTTCCATTAAAATGCCATTATTTTAAAAGCAGACATATTATTATGACACAATGTGTCTGTTTTAGTCTGAATCAGCAGCCCGGATGGGTTTAGATGACTCATACAGGCTGGAACAGTACAGCTTTATGGAGAGGTGCACCTTGGTGAACTGAATGGAGCGCAGATGGCAGAGACGTGGGACAGCATGCAAAGGATTTCTCTGGCAAATCTCGCCGCTCTGGCCACATAAGTGCCGCTCACTGCCAACGAATGACTTATCAGATGCTGGGCTTGTTAGTTTCTTATTTTAAAAGCTTTGTGCTCAAAATTAATGAGTGTTTTTTTGTAAACTTTTTTACTGATCCAACAGACGTCCCTGTAGCATTAGAAATATTATTCCTGTAGACAGGGCAGTTTCTGGGCAAAATAGCTTTTCTATCCATCCTTATCCATCCTATGGTGCTGCTGCTGTCCCATACTGGTGTGATGATGTGCCATGCTGTGCCTAAGTGGTCTGGCACATGGCAGTTCCACTAACAGTGTGCCCTCCCCATGAACCCAATATGAAGGGATGAGGGGCCTGGCGTATGGCCGACACTACTAACAGTGGCCTTGACCCAAATACGTAAAACCAGATGGCTTGGATCAAGGGGGTCCCCTTCATACACAATAGCCTTGACACCCAGGGCGGTCGCCATGCTAACCTACCCCTAAAAACAGCATTAAAAATATTATTCCTGTAGACAGGGCAGTTTCTGGGCAAAATAGCTTTTCTGCCACCCCTCCTTATCCATCCTATGGTGCTGCTGCTGGTGTGATGATGTGCCATGCTGTGCTTTTGAGCCCAACATGTGGGGATGAGTGGTTTGGCACCTGACAGTTCCACTAACAGTGTGCCCTCCCCATGAACCCAGTATGAGGGGATGAGGGGCCTGGCGTATGGCCGACACTACTAACAGTGTCCTTAACCCAACTACGTAAAACCAGATGGCTTGGATCAAGGGGGTCCCCTTTATACACAATAGCCTTGACTCCCAGGGCGATCGCCATGCTAACCTACCCCTAAAAATAGCATTAAAAATTTGATTCCTGTAGACAGGGAAGTTTCTGGGCAAAATAGCTTTTCTGCCCTCCTCCTTATCCATCCTATGGTGCTGTTCCTGTCCCATATTGGTGTGATATGCCATGCTGTGCCTTTGAGCCCAACATGGGGGGATGAGTGGCCTGGCACATGACAGTTCCACTAACAGTATGCCCTCCCCATGAACCCAATATGAAAGGATGAGGGACCTGGTGTATGGCCGACACTACTTACAGTGGTCTTGACACAACTGCATAAAACCAGATGGCTTGGATCAAGGGGGTCCCCTTCATACACAATAGCCTTGACACCCAGGGCGGTCGCCATGCTAACCCACCCCTGAAAACTGCTCTGCCTGTAAAGTGCTTCCAATGACATGTACAGGCAGTAGATACCCCATTTACTTAAAGCGGAAGTCCAGTTTCCATGTAACCCCCCCTGCCCTTTCCCACTGTGATGGAGGAGGTAAGTCTGTTGTTTTTCTAACTGTTTCAGGGAAAAATTTGATAGCCTTGAATCTCAAGAAGCGCAGATTTATGCCAAATTAATTTTTCCCTGAAATTTAAAACATGTTTCGATTCAAACAAATCGGTTTACTCCAGTGACAACAACTCCAAGTGAACCTAAGTGATATCATTCATCCTATAGCACTGTTTCTCAGACTGCGTACCCTGGGGGTTACTTCAAGGGTGCACCTACAGAGTCGCTCCGATAGGTCTGGTATATTATTTTAACAGTGAAACGTTACTCTGTCTTGCTTCAGAAAGTGCTTCATGGGAAGTGTACTACTTATTGGTAACATTAAACATCGATTCCCCCCCTTTTTGGGGTACTCGATTGCAACTGCTTGTCGCTAGGGGCTACTTGGCATCAAAAGGTTGAGAACCACTTTACTGTGGAACAGTATCCTATCAGATATGGTCACAATATGTTTAGAAAGGGTTTGCTTTATCAAGCACTTCAGCCAGACAGTGCCACATGGTGCAAATTAGAGTTGTAAAAAATATAATAATTTTTTTCTCACTTGCGCATTTTGCATTTACTAAAACATTAGCAGTGCAGAAACATGCTGAAAAATGTATAAATCACATTTCGTACTAGTCTAATTAGCACTAAAATGGTGTGGTCTGAAGTGCTTGATAAATCAGGCCCAAAGTGTATGTTAATATAAATTTTACTTGTGTACCATCATCTAAACATCTGATTCCTGCTACAGCCCCATCATGTACAGAGCACGGTTACTTGTATCCATGTTACTGTATATATGTATATTGTTTATACATGCACTTTCTCGAGCATTTACTAAAAAGCACTTGGTGTACAATTTCTAAATCTATTGATTAGTTATGTGGGAATTGGAGAAATTCCGGTAGCAATTTATTATTGCTAACATTTTGTTTGAGGTGTGCAAAATCCATATTAACTATGGACAATGGAAGGGATCACCGCTGTGTGCAGTCCTGTTCCACATTTCAATACAGCACTGGATCGCCGCTTGGCAAGTTCGGGGGTTGGGGCAGGGGGTTTGGCAGTGATTCTCACCGTGGGGCATCCCAAACAAGATGGTCCCGAGGAATCTTTAATACCAGACAAAAAGTAAATAGAATTTTTGGTTCAATTTAATTTCAGGTAGCGTATTTTTTGTTCCATAAGATGAAATCTGACGTAACTGATCCCTGCCTGCTCAACAGCCGCTGCTGCTACCGCTCACATGCAAATAGACACACAGACATTCTTATCAACACCTCCCACATTGCTGCTAATGCCGCGCTGGTTCCGGGCGGCCGATGGGCTATACAAGCCATGCCCACCGGTCACCAGAAAGAATGACTGTTTAAGTAAGTGCGTGTGAGCAGCAGCAGCAGGTATGCAGACAGGGATCAGTAACCCTGCCTGCCTGCTGCTTGGCCATTGTCTGGCGTTCTGGGGGGGGGCTTCCTGTAATGGGGTATGTCTGCACATTGTCTTTAATGGGGGGATTCTGCATGCTGCCTGTAATGGAGTGATTGGGGGGATTCTATGCAAACGAAGGCCCCTAGTTTCTGTACAGGATTCATATGCCTGTTTGCTGAATATTATATAGTAATGAGAGGGTTAAACTGGGCTGTAAATTGGTTCCCAGGCCCTGATTAATAATTTTGTATAAATAGTAGAGATCGAGCGACTCCCACCCCCCCTTTACTCAGTTGAATTGCCATGAGCACACACAGGGAGGGATTCAGTCAATATGGATCTCTCCCTGTGGAGTGTCCTAAAGGGAGGCTGGCAGCTTCCCAGGTGAGGAGCTCTGAAATTTTCAATTGAATTGCATATCCCAACTTTGGGGACTCAAAAATAAGAGTAGGGACCCCACCAAAAGGGGCACCTTAACGTGGCGGGGGGTTTAGTACATGCGATTGCAATTGTATGCAAACAAAGGCCCCTAGTTTCTGTACAGAATTCATATGCCTGTTTGCTGAATATCATATAGTAAGTGAGAGGGTTAAACTGGGCTGTAAATTGGTTCCCAGGCCCTAAATAATCGTCACACAAATTGCACCGCTAATCTAATATCAAATAAGGATGTGCTGCACTGTACAATGAAAATGTTATACACAGTGGAATAGAATAGAGAGTGCTAATCACCCTCTTCACCCTAACACAGGAGCACCAATAATCATACAAACAATCTAGAAATTATGTCTGATTTTATTGAAATGACACAAACCACATACAGTACATAAAAACAACAAGTGAATTATAAAGCACTGCTTGTCCCCAAATGCTTCCAGTGCTGGCAACAATCCACAAAGCACAGAATACCTGGGAAACTCCTTTAGTGTCTAATCACAGGACCAATAATAAGAATAAATATTTTGTGCCGGCACAAAAAAATCTTATATATAATATTACAATATACCTATAGCCAGAACCTGGCCAAAGCCCAACACAATATTAAAGTGACAGTGCATAAAATCTGTGGCTAATACCACAAGCAAATCTAACAATCAATCTGTTATTAAAGTGACAGTGCTAAAGGAAAATTATGTTATAATTAATCCACACAATCCTTCCAAAAACATAAAGTGCATAAGACTAACCACATTTTATGGATATAAAGTGCGTAGAGATGAATAAATATGTATATGTCAATGATTAGGTAATAATAAACACCGTGAACAACTGGTCAACTGCCTGTAAGTGCGAAAGATCAACAACAATGACAAGATCAAATATACAATCAAAAAATAAAAATTAAAATGAGACCCAAAAACCTGGCAACCTGGTCCTGGCACTCAAATTGGAGTAGGGGACAAGTAGGAGGGACACCTGCGCATGCGGCCGCCCGTGCCGCTTCGCTGGGTGAGAGACAATAAGTAAAGTGTCCTATGCAGCCTTTTGTACTTACCTGCCACCTTAGGGTGACCAACCGCTCTACAGTGTGTGGGCGGAAGTGATGTCATCCATTTACCCGGATGTGATGTAGTCAGCGTAACGCCACATGACAGGACTGTGCAAATAGAGAGGAAGAAGCGGCGGCGTGTGTCTCATGCATGCTCCCTGCCCCGTTGTAGCTCCACATCCCCAGACGCAGGCAGCTAGAGGACGCGGCGTGTCCCCGTCCCCTTCGACGCGTGCATCCCTCCGCAGCCCGAAATCGGGCGCAGAGCGCATGAGCCTTCGGCTGCGGGACACGGGCAGCAACCCGACATCCCGCAACCGAGGGAGGGGAGGCCACAACGGCGCACAGCATCTGGTGATCGCTGCCACCCCAACTACATCACCAAGCAGACAAATCAACAACAAAAACAAGATGGCTCGCATAACAAAAAAGGATGCATAGGCACTTGCACATTAAAATCAAATCTACTGTGTCTTTTGTACGTCTCGTCTACAAAGGCTTATTAAAGGAATATCTATATCTATCAAAAATATCTACATTTATACACGATAGCCATACAGTGAAAATAATTTGCATAGTATATAAGGACCTTCAGCACATAAAAACTGTTTACAGGCTAGCCCCAGATACATGTATATATGTCAATATGCTCCTCAACTTGTATTTACATATAATAAACATATTTCAGGAGGCCTCCGGGTACTCTCTTTCCACAAAAATACTCCAGATAAAGCGAATAGTTGCAACAATTGGTATATGGGCTCATTCTTTCTGGTGAGGAAAAACCAACCGGCTTCTGTTTCTTCTGTTCTAATTAAGCCCTTACTGTCATCCTAGAGTATTATGCAAATTAGGTCAGATGTTATCGATCTGAGTGGTGCCAGAGCATGACTATATGTTGTCCACTGTTTGGGGTTAGACTCCAACACTCCAATTACTGTGAATTCATTCAAAGAGCGAAACACAAACGTGCCAATATCACCCACACCACAAGGTGACATATCTGAAACATAAAAGGTGAAAAAGCACACAATGCAAATATGAATGACATCGAAAAACAAATAATATCAATAAACCTGCAAGAAAAAGGTGAGGAGCACCTGCCCCACACCCCTGCACCACATAAACCCCAATAAGATGAACCGAGGTCCAATTGTCCTCATCCATTATATATATGGGCCAGAAATCCCCATAAACCATATCTACACCAACCATTGTGAAAAACAGTGATCACAAACCCCAACAGCATAGAGCCTCCCCTCACATAAGCTCACTTAGAAACAGACCTATATATACAAACAGTAGCTAAGGGTGGTCCTAGTCTAACCCAAAAATGGGGTAAAGGCCCAATCATCATTCAGGCCTCTTGGGCTACGTGTGTCCAACTGAAAGATCCATCTTAATTCTCTTTGTTGGAGATGCCGTTTTAGGTCGCAACCCCATGAGCCCAGACGGACTTTCTCTATTCCCACAACTCTCAAGGAGCTGGGGTCCCCCCCCATGTTGTTCCAAAAAGTGGGCCGCCACGGGGGAGATGATCTTACCTATCCCTTTGTCTCTGCTTGCCAAGCGGATATTAGACAGGTGGGCCTGGAGTCTAGTCTTGAGGGCATTTTGGGTTTCCCCTATATACACCAAAGGGCAGCCGCAGTGTAACAAATAGACGACAGAACGAGTCCTGCAATTAACGAAGGAGTTGATCTTAAAAGTACGTCCATTCTGTAAATTCCTAAAATGTGTGGTTTTCTCAATATGACCACACACTGAGCAATTCCCGCATGGAAAACATCCTGACATTTGTCTATCCAAGAGCCACGTGCCTGCCAGCTCAAAGTGACTCTTGCAAAGATGGTCCCTCAAGTTAGGAGCCCGGTGGGCCGTCATGTGCGCTCTTGGACCTACTAGTTCCAAAATCGGCGGTTCTGAGGTAAGAATGTGCCAATGCTTAGACAGTGCACCATTAATTTGTCTCCACTGTTTGTTGAAGTCCGTAACAAAACGGACCACCTCCATAGTCTTATTAGTTTGGTTCGATTTTATGGAACGAGGCGTCAACAAATCTGATCTTTTGGCTTCTTTTGCTCTGGTGTATGCTTGTCTAATAATTTTATTTGGGTAGCCTCGTGCCAGAAATTTGTTGGCTAGATCGATCGCCTCCTGTTCAAACTTTTCGGAGCCAGTACAATTACGGCGAGCCCGCAGGAATTGTCCATAAGGGATGCCATTTTTAGGATGTCGGACATGGGCACTATCATAGCTCTACAAACTATTTACTGCTGTAGGCTTTCTAAAAAGGCAAGTCTCTATCATGCCATCCAGCTGCAGGGCTAATATGACATCCAAAAATGTTACCTTAGATCAGGAAATGGTCGTCGTCAAAGTGATATTAAGCTCATTTTCATTAAGTCGGTCCAGGAACTCTTGGCAAGAGGATTCTGTACCCTGCCAGAAAAACAAAATGTCATCAATGTAGCGGTACCACCCCAAAATTGCAGGGTGGTACCGCTCCAGATCAGAATCAAAGACAGTACACTCCTCCCACCAGCCCAAAAATACATTTGCCACCGAGGGGGCACATTTAGCCCCCATGGCTACGCCTGAAATCTGTTGGTAATATTGGCCATTAAATGTAAAGAAATTATGGGTAAGCACATATTCCAAAAGACTTAATAGGAACCTATGAAGCTCCACCCTATCTGTCGATTCCTTGTTCAAAAAGGAACTTGACTGAAGAGATAGCTAACCGATGAGGTATAATCGTATAGAGGGATTCGACGTCGCAGGTCACTAACAATGTATTTGGTGGCAAGTGAATACCCTCTAATTTCTTGAGCAAGTCCATGGTATCACGAATGTAGGATTGTAAGCTCAATACATGCGGTTGTGAAAACAAGTCCAAGAAATTGCATGCAGGTTCCAAAAGGCTCTTAATAACCGAGACAATTGGTCGGCCCGGAGGAGCCGTCGAATTCTTGTGCGTTTTCGGCAGCCCATAAAAGGTCGGCGTGACAGGGTGTAGAACTGTGAGAAATTTATGTTCTTGGGCACTGATAATACCTTTCTCCTGGCCTTCACACAGGAGGGTATCCAACTCAATTTTGTACCTATTGCCCGGGTTCCTCGTTAGGGGCACATAATTCCGTGCATCCCGGAGTTGGCGATTCACCTCCTTTAAATAATCTACAGTTGCCCAAATCACTACATTCCCTCCTTTGTCAGCCTCCTTAATAGTAAGCTCCTTATTTTGTTTGAGGGTGATGAGTGCCTGTTTCTCATCTGGTGTTAGGTTGTCTTTGCCATAAGCTTTTGGCAGTGCCAAGACATCCCCAACAACCATATTGAAAAAGACTTGCACTGCCGGAGAGCTACTTAGAGGGGGACAAAATGTCGAAGGCCATTTAAGGCCATTAGTGGTCCTTACCAGGCCTGAATCCATAGGTAGCATGGGATCCTGCTTCTGAAGCAACAAATGCAATTCCATTAAGGCTGCCCGGTCCTCTGGGCCCAAGGTAACTAGATCGGTGTTCCTGTTGGAAGTGCCAAATTGTTTTTTAGGAAGAATCCTTCTGCAGAAGAGATAGACATCTTTAATTAACATGAACTTGTCAACATTGTTTGTGGGTGAAAAAGATAGACCCCGTGACAATACTGACTTTTCTGCGGGGCTTAAAACGTGGTCAGAGAGGTTAATAATCTGTAACTGGTCAGTGGTTAGCGGAGTGTCCTTGCAGAGAACCGTTTGTAACCCCAGCGGTCCCTGTTTCTCAGCGACCTTTGGTCCGTGTCTCCCACCCCTCCGGGTTCTTCCTCTGCCTCGCTGCCCGCTGCCCAAAGATAAAAAATGGGCATCATTGCGTGAGCTGTTCTGGGAAGCCGGTATATGTTCTCTGTTAGAAGAACCCCTCTGATTTACTCTGCTGCCCCCTCTCCGTGTGTTTCCCTTATGTTGCCACCTATAGACCGGTTTTTGTGTATAGTCTGACATGTCCCGTTGTAGTTTTTGCCTCTTGGTGTCCATGACCAGTTGTTCATGTTTATCCAAATCTATGGTAAGAGATGCCAAGAAAGGTTTGACCTGAGAGACCTGATCATAAGTTTCTAATTTTAATCTAAGTTCCTAATCGTTTTTAGCTCTTGCAAATGGATTTTAGTCTGTCTAAGCAGATCCTTATCATGATCTATAAGCATCTGCAATTATAATATGTGATGCTTTGAGTAGACCCTGCTCCCAGGTCTCCCTAAACTTGGCATCAACCTCCCAATTGGACCCGTAGGCCCCGAGGACAAATGTTTTGAGTGACATATGTTTGTAGGCTATTGATGTTCCACCACAAACGGGTGTAGTCTTTGTGGCCTTGCCTGATCTGCCTAGTCAAATTAAGAAAATCATTAGAAATGTCAAAAGGGCGCTATGTTGTACGAAAGAATGTAATTGATTTGCCCAGAGGGACTCTCTATTGACAAGATCAAAAGCCATCGTGGCGTGCACACCCCTCCAAAAAGAGGGGGGCCGGGGGTAATTGGGGGTAAAATTTCCCCCACCACCACCACTGCTCCCCTCACCAACCAAACATCACACAAACTGGAGGTGCACCACTAATCTAATATCAAATAAGGATGTGCTGCACTGTACAATGAAAATGTCATACACAGTGGAATAGAATAGAGAGTGCTAATCACCCTCTTCACCCTAACACATGAGCACCAATATTCATACAAACAATCTAGAAATTATGCCTGATTTTATTGAAATGACACAAACCACATACAGTACATAAAAACAAGTGAATTAAAAAGCACTGCTTGTCCCCAAATGCTTCCAGTGCTGGCAACAATCCACAAAGCACAGAATACCTGGGAAACTCCTTTAGTGTCTAATCACAGGACCAATAATAATAAGAAATATTTTGTGCTGTCACAAAAAATCTTATATAGAATATTACTATATACCTATAGCCAGAACCTGGCCAAAGCCCAACACAATATTAAAGTGACAGTGCATAAACGCTGTGGCTAATACCACAAGCAAATCTAACAATCAATCTATTATTAAAGCCCAACACTTTAATATTGTGGCTTTGGATTGGACAGGGCAATCGTCCCACATCTTGGTTTGGGATGCCCCACTGTGTTATTAAGCCCAGGCCAGCCAAGTCTGTTTACCTTTTCCACGATCCAGTTACTGTGGGATGTGCAAGCTCTCTAACAAAGCGGCGTTCTATGCGTAAAATTGATATATTTTATGTTTTTAGTTACTTACTTATTATTCTTTCCCCCGCTGGTTTGCAACTCTGTTCAGGACTCTAGGATACGGACGCCGCCATCTTGCCTCAGAAGCACCACATACTGAGGAGAGAGGAGGGGGCAGGGAGTGCAGGGGGGCAGGTTATAGCTGTTCCTGACCTGGGGTCCGGAAAAGGACAGCAATCCCAGAATGCAGAGCGGCACAGTCAGACGACACTTCCTGTTTGCAGGCAGCCTGAGACTCCACAGGCCACCATCTTGGATGTTAAAAGGTTCAGAAAAGGCAATAGATGCAGGTAGAATGATTTTTAATGTGGGAAATCTGTATGTACAGGGTGTGGGAAAGCATATAAGATAGACTCTTATTTAGGGTGAAGGTCCGGTTTAATGACCAACATGGGAATTGGAGTGGCAAGCACACCTATGCCAGCCATTTAGATAGGCCTGGCGCGCGTGTAACTGAAAGGATGAAGGGGTTGCTACAATATTCAGGGGTATAACTTGAGGTAGTGCAGGGGGTGCGACCACACCGGGGCGCAGAAGGTCAGGGGGGCCCCATCATTGTTGCTCCTACACCTTATATATCATATTTGTGCTCATTTGGAGAAAGAACGCACCATTTGTTAATGCTTTTTCAGTCTTTAGTTATTTAGTTGCATCCTCATTTAGTGATTGCACCGAGGGCCTGTCACATTTAGTTATGCCCCTGGCCATGGCGAACTAGGGGGTTTCACACAGTGGGGCATCCTAACTCAGGATGCACATCGGAGGGGTACACCACCAACCTTAATGTCTAGGCTGATTGTTGCTCCTCCTTAAAGAGGAACATTAAAGGCCCTGGAGTCTTATAGAGTCTTATCTGCGTTCCACTCCTTGGGGCACCCTGAATTGGGATGCCCCACTGTGTGAACCCCCCCGATTGCCAGTTTCACTCACCTTCTCCTGGAGCCCTCACCGCATCTGTGTGCTCTGCCCGCATCCCGCTTACCTCTAGCCATTGAGCGCGGCCTTTCTGAATTGGCAGCGGCGTGGGCACACCACGGATGCAAGGTGAATGGGGTATGTGGCTGGCAGCACTGCTTGGCTATCTTCGGCGCTGCTTGGCCGTGGCAGAAGGGAGCAGAGTGACCGCGAGCATGCTGATTGGCTGAGTGTGCCGCACAGCCAATAAGTGCACTTGCTCTAGCCCAAGTCTGTGACGTGGGAGCGTAAGGAAGGTAAGTTAAGCGAGACCACCTTGGGTGAGTAGGCACAGCGGGGCATCCCAATTTGGGATATAACCGCACAGAGAAACACATGGGAAAGTAAAATGACATTGTGTTGTTCCTCTTTAATGCTTACAGATGCTCTTTACGTACCTGGCTGAATGAGTATATCCTTATACCTGTATATTAATTATTGGATTTCTTACATTTTTGCCTTACTCCCATCATACCAGAGAAAAAATCCAGTGAATTACATTTGAATGACATGGCTATTAAATAATTGCTCTTTTGTCACAAACTTTACATAAAACTATTTGTTCTATGACAAGTTAAATTCGCCTTCCTAATGGCGTGAAAAATATTTATTTCATAGGAGGCAATATGTCTGTGTAAATTATATACCTACAAAGTGACATTTTATTCATTTTCTAGAAAAAGCCTCTGGCATCGGCTAAAGAGGAAAAGAAATTGGCTTTATGTCTGAAATCTCAGAGGAGTTTGGAAAATGATGACTGCGGCGAGGAAGTAGGTTACGACTGCATGGGGCTTCCATTAATAGACCTGACAAGGAAAAAAATCAAATTATCAAGATGTCCTTTAATGACCTGGAAATTAATCATATACGACAAAGTAATGGAAACAGAATATGAAGGAAAGGTAAAATCTAAAATCACTATCTCCAATGTGCACGAGAAGCTGGTCTCTGTTGGGTTCCTTTGCTTTATTTCTGACCATTTTAAAGAGAAGTACTGTACAATGTGCATCATAAAAAATGTAACAGTGGCTTCATGAACTGTGGGATAGAATTTCATGCCATGTGATTGATCCTGTGATATAAACAACACTGAATCTTTATGGAGCGCCCTGATCTCAAAGTGAATTTCCGCCTTTTCATCCAGCAAAAAACTGGAGGCTTTACTTCTTACAGAATAGACTATCCTAGAAATTCGGATTCTTATGACTTTATTCCAAGGAGGGCTCAAGATCTTCAGAAGGAAAAAGGTGGTACTTTGTTCACCTTACAAAATTGTTAAAGCTTAACTCCAATTAAAACCCTTAATTTTGGAAAGAGCTAAAAATAGTTAAAAAACACTTACATGTTGTTTGTAACTACAGACAGGGCTGGATTATGAGAGGGACGCAAGGGTCTCCACCACTTGCACTGAAAATGGGGCCTCCACCAACCTTTGGTTATGGTCTGGTCCAGGAGGCTTTTCATTTTTTGGTCTGACGGGCTGCGGGGCCAGCAACAAACCTATTGGTGGCAGTGGGGGCCTCCCGCTTCTAGGCAAGCATTTTTTTTGTTTTTGCCAACCTGCAGCCAAAGCCACCACAAGGCAGGACGGAGAGTCTAGAGCAGCAAAGCCGCCGTCAGCAATGCTACAGCGATGGGTGCAGAGCTGTCACTGCACATAAGCCACCAAGCACAGCCGCTGGCAGTTCAATGCAGGGAACTGTTTTCTGCTACACCCCCCCCGCTCAGAATGGCAAAGCAGGAGTTCCCGAGCAGCACGCACCCGCACAAGGGTGGCACAAGGGACTCGATCTGACGCTCCAGTAAGTAGGCGGGTGCCAGACAACCACCAATCAGATACTTGGCTGGACTATTATTTTAAAGGAAAGAAATACTGTATCTAGGGCCTCCACCAGATTTTGTGCCCAGGGGTCTCCACCACACTTCATCCAGCCCTGACTAGAGATGAGTAAATCTTCCAAGATTAATTTGAGATTCATCCAAATCTAACCATAAAATTAGTTTTGGGTCCGAATCAATTCAGACCAATCGAACAACTTACTTTAAAAAGTTTTAGATTTGTGTGAATCTGACCTAAAGAATGTCTTGAATCTCTTGAAATTAATCTCTTTGGCTGAATCGTCCGATAGTTTAGTTTAAAAGTCTAAAAATGGTGCAGCTATGCAGCCATTGTTACCCCGGACCAAAACCCACCCAGTTTGTTAAATACATCTGGCCAAAGCTCCTGCCGATACTCCCTTATTAGGGTGTAGAACTAGAAATAGATATTTTTGGCTTTTCGAATTGTCCTTGAACACCAACTTATTGCTGTCCCTCGGTTTGAGATGGTAGGCGATCAGTCTTTGCATAGGTATGGCAATTACATCATTGCCACACACGACAGTGTGTGACAATGGAGGAGGCAGGGCTTTCCAGCTAAAACAAACAGCATTATCTGGTATTAAAGTGAAACAGAAGCAGTGAAAATTGGCAAAATTTACTCCTGATAGGGGGCACAATACAGGGGAGCCTGGTTAAAAAGTGGGTTTTGGTACGCTTTAAGTAGACTGATGTTTACAGGAAGATCACGGACCTGTGGCTTATTCTTTTCATATCTCAAGGAATTTCAGGGCCTTCATCCTCCAGTATTTGTGGTTGGGAGGCTCCATCAATAGGCTTTAATGTTGAGGATCATACACTCCCAACCCCCTTTTTTCGATGTTTCCTTCCTTTTTTCTCCTCTATTTTTCTTCTTTAATTGACTTACTAGGTTACTACAGTTGATGAACAAAGCTTTTTAATTGTTACCTGGATTCACAAGATCATGTGTATGATAGGTCAGTCTTTATGTGCATTATTTATTTTGTATTAAATGTTTATACGATTCAATAAAAATAGTTTGAACCAAAAAGATATCTATCCGATTTGTCCAAATCTACCTATGAGATTAGTTTTGGGTCTGTATCTATTCAGACCAATCAGCCAGCTTTTTATCACATTAGTTTAGTTTCCTCCATGTGCCAGAAGAATTGAATCGTTAATTCAATTGATAGAAATATTAAAGCGGACCTCCAGTCAAAAAATTGAAGCTCAGTAAATTTCTCCCCTAAAGCTCCCCCTGATGATAAGTGATGTAATCTATTTGAGAGGGCTTAACCCCAAGCAAATGTTATGGAATAGCGGAATAGAATAGATTCTGTGCTCCTGAACTGCATGAGAGTGGCCATTTTGATTTATACCAGAGAGCTCTACTCCTGAAATACTCTAAATACTCTATACTCAAATCTGCCTCAAATCTCTGTACAATCATCAATTATTAGTAGTAATAGTAGTAAAAGTAAGCCATTAACTGTGAAGAAATGCAGGACCTCCATGGGGGCTACATTCTCCCCCTCTCTTGCCAACCTATATATGGATTGGTGGAGTAAAACCGCATCTTTGGGGGTGACTGTCCTCCCCGAGACCATCTGAGGAATTATGAGTGATATATAGACAATCTCGTTTTCATCTGAGATGGCGATGATGAGAGCTCTAACATGTTTGTCCAACACTTGAATTCGAACAATATAAATTTAGTATTGACAGGACACACTGACCCCACTATTATTGCCTTCTTAGACCTGGAATAAGGTGTCTCCTGTGATTTCCAACGAGTCACTACCAAAACATTAGGAAAAAGCCTTAGACAACAGCTTATTAAGAGCTGAGTTGTTACCCTTTACACACAATCTGAGCGATCCCTATCGGGGGGATGATTAAGGCAAGAAAGGATTGCTCGGAGCAAGATACCTTTACACAGGAGATAGAAGTAGTTTTCTCTACATTAAAGGATCAGAGTTATGGGGAAGACCTAATAAATAAAGCTAAGGGTGGAGCACAAGGCTTTAAAGTGGACCAACACCGAGAGGTGATCGGCCCGGAAATCTATAAGATTCCCGGGCCGATCACCTCCCACCCCGCGGGACATCCGAGATCGGGATGTCCCGCGGGGTGAAACCCCCCCAAAAAACCCCAAACACCTTACCTGATCTTCGGCGGCGGCCGGCCGCCGCCGCCTCCCTCGCGCCCCTGTAGGCGTGCTCGTGCCCGCGCCGGCCGTCTGCGAATGGCCGGCGGGGGGCGCGCGCGCGCCGAAAGTGACGCGAGGGAGGCGGCGGCGGCGGCAGCCGCTTGGACGTTCCTGATCCCCGCCTGGACGTTGGCGGGGATTGGACCGTCCAGTCACGTGGGAGCGGGGACAGGTAAGATTTTGGGGCTTTCTGGGGGGTTTCACACAGCGGGGCACCCCCGATTGGGGTGCCCCGCCGAAGTGGACCAAAACCCAGGATAGTCAAAATCCTGGGTGTTGGTCCACTTTAATAGAGAGGAACTTCTGTCTAATAAGAGGGATAGAAGGAGGATTAAATAGCAAATAATGCCCATGCTCTACAGTATTAAATTTACTCAAATCAAGAGGATAACTGTTCCAATTGGGTTATAAAGTCATGAGTCGCAGACCCCCACTCTGCCACAAAAACTTTCTCTAAGTTTACTTGTTAAAAGGGGGCTGTACCATCCCAGACGTGGTTGGCAACAAGGGAAGTATATTAGTGAAACAAATGGCAAGGGTTAGAGGGTTAAACTAGGCTGTAAATAGGTTCCCAGGTCCTGAATAATTTTGTATAAATATTAGCGATGGATCAACTCCCACCCCTTTATTCAGTTTGAATTGCCATGAGCACACACATGGAGACATTCGGCCAATATGGATCTCTCCCTGTGGAGTGTTCTAAAAGGAGTCTGGCAGCTTCTCAGGTGAGTAGCTCTGGAATTTTTGATTGCATTGCATATCCCAACTTTGGGCACTCAAAAATAGGAGTAGGGACCCCACCAAAAGGGATGCCTTAACGTGGCATGGGGTTTAACACATGTGATTGCAATTGTATGCAAAATAAGGCCCATAGCTTCTGTACAGGATTCATATGCCTGTTTGCTGACTATTGTATAGTGATGAGAGGGTTAAACTGGGCTGTAAATTGGTTCCCAATAATTTTTTGCATTTGGGAAGAAGTTCTCATCATATAATACTGAACTCTTTGGTGAATGACTTTGTTGAGGTGGCATATCCTCAGGCCGTGCATGGTATCTGGATCTCTGGGATTGGAAGCTTGGGAACTAATCTCTTTGGCTAACTATTTATTAGCTGTGCAAGACCTTGAACCCCAAAAGAGTAGAGAATATCAAGAAGCAGGGAGTGGTCAACAGTGTCAGATGCTGAGGATAGGTTCAGAAGGATAAGGATGGAATAGTGACTTTTGGTTTTAGCAGTGAGAAGATCATTAGTGACTCTGGTGAGGGATTCAGTCGAATGGTTAGGGTGGAATCCAAATTGTATGGGATCAAGTAAGTTGTTGGTAAATAAGTAGTGTACTAGTTCTGAGTGGACATGTTGTGCAGTGCAAGAAGTTTGGAGGAGAAGGGGGGTAGTGAGATAGGCCAATAGCTGGAGAGGGCAGAGGGGTCAAGAGAAGGTTTCTTGATTATCGGAGTATTAACTGCATGTTTGTAAGAAGAAGGAAAGGTACCCGTGGAGAGGAAAGGTTGAATATAGAGGTTAAGGCTGGAGTGAGGGATGCAGACAGTTGAGGAATAAGGTGGGATTGAATTGGATCGAGGGAGCAAGTAGTTAGATGGGCCCTAGAAATGGGAGAGGTTAGTCCAAGTTCTGTTATTGCAGTGAAGAAAGTAAGAGAGTAAGGCGGGGGGGGGGGGGGTGTTTGGAGTGGTTATAACTAGGAGCACTGACAGGAGACAGAGAAGCCTGTCCTTAGGTGAAAACACCATATTCTGAACTGTGAGTAGGCCTGAGAGTTTGTGTTAATCGGAAACTTATGGCAAGAGCCTGTTCAGCTGAACTGGACTTTTGTTTTGTACTATGTTGATGGAAGCTTGTTCAATTTGAATGAAAATAAACAATTTGAAGCCAAATCCCCCATGCTGATCCTGTTTTTTCGACCGAGAAGATCCGCAGTCTCACAATATATATTTATATATGCAAAAGTGTTCAAACTAAAGTTAATACTTTGATGAGATGTCACATCCTGTACTTTTGAAAATGAAGAATAAAAAAGCTTGATAGCTGCCACTTCTGTAATTTTGTCCCCAAGTTGGGACATTTTCAATTTTCTGCTGTCACTCTAATTCTCTTGTATGCTTAAAAAAAATGATATAAGGGATTTCCCGGCTCTGGCGGGTAACGATTTTAATAGTTGTCTCTCTGACTATGACCAGTTAGAATTATAATAAAATTGCTGTTCTATAACAGAGCTGAAATTTCTTTCCGCAGAACAAATTTGGGACCCTAATTATTCTTCTCTCTTGAAACCAGACCTAGGCAGC
The DNA here is from genome assembly GCA_027917425.1 of Gastrophryne carolinensis. Classification (NCBI taxonomy): domain Eukaryota; kingdom Metazoa; phylum Chordata; class Amphibia; order Anura; family Microhylidae; genus Gastrophryne; species Gastrophryne carolinensis. The sequence goes on from CM051240.1 coordinate 239,047,914, forward strand.
CTATTTTCCCTCAATTTTTCCACTATCACAATTATCTTATGGAAAAGTGCTTTTAATGGACACTGAAACATTGTTGCTTGACTATGCTTTTCTTCAGTTCTAATGCAGTTTGGCTTAGTTGTTCCAAAAATTCAGGAGGGCCGGATCCGAATACCAATCAAGTCTATGAAAGTTTTCAATGCCATTTTTAAATTATATATACATTTTTAAATTATACATATATATATATTTATATATATATATATATATATATATATATATATATGGAGGATATATATATATATATATATATATATATATATATATATATATATATATATATATATATATATATATGGTATGTTTTTCTGGTCTCTTTAGCCCCCTATATTAAGCCTAACATGGGTCTCTCCACATACTGGCTTGTGACTCTGTCTTGGTACTGACCAAGTCTCACTCCCCATACAGCCAGAAACATCTGCCCTAGTGCTGATGAGAGCCTAAAGCTTGAAACACGTGTATACTAGTTGTATGTGTTTGGCTGTGTAAATTTAAAGCTAATCCTTGGTATTGCACCCTTTATAAGGGCCTTGGATGGCACAGAGACATAAAGAGATGATTTGCATAGCTCCGCCTGCTACAAGGATTGATGGGTAATGCTATCAGTCCTTGTATTGGGTACTGTACAAATACTTTCTGTTTTCCTTTTTCTTTAGCTAAGTAGATGGTTTTTGGTCTCTTTAGTCCCCTCTATATTAAGCCTAACATGAGTCTCTCCACATACTGGCTTGTGGCTCTGTATATATATATATATATATATATATATATATATATATATATATATATATATATATATTTGGTGCTCTCAGTATGTATGGTATTTGCACAGTAACTAGGGATGCGCAATCTGGCAGAACTATCTTCTGGCAGGCCACTGACATCTTCAGTGGGACGGAGGACACAGAACCTCTACCCCGCACTGGGCTCCTGCCAGCTCGCTCCATGACACAGGGAGGGGCTATTTATAGACGAAGAGTGAGCTAGTTTTGAAAGCCCTTTAGGCCCCTTGTCACTCACAGTGACATCAAAGGAAATTCCTAATAATAAAATGGGGTGGAGTCCTCCCGACCCTAAAGGCTACCAGCCCACATAACCCAGACACACATGGGCTCTTATGCAGGTAATCAGGTAACACTCAGGCGGGGGGGGGGGGTCACCTTTTCGACAAGTCACATGCTTGTCGACAGGTGACTTGCCGGCCCCTTCTGCACTTTAAATTGGTATAGGAGTCCCAAGGACCCCTTACCAGTTCACAAAGGGTTAAAGTGGACCAAAACCCAGGGTTTTGACTATCCTGGGTTTTGCTCCTTTCCCCGGCTGTGTGAAGCCCCCTAGGACGCCGAGACCAGCTCAACTCTTCCCAGTCCCACGGCCCATCTAAGAGCAGCAGCTCTGATGCCCTCATCCTCCGCTTCCCTCTAACAGGGAGCGTGAACGTGCCGGCCATTCACAAATGCCTGGTGCAGGCACACGCCAAGTTAGAGGTATAGCGGGATGCGGCCGAGGCTCTTAGATGCGCTGTGGGACCGGGAAACAAGGTAAGTGAATGGGGTAACCTGAGAGGTTTCACACAGCAGGCCATCCTGATTTTGGAAGCCCCGAGGGGGGGAATTGATTGTGTGCTGGGTTTTGGTTCACTTTAAGTATAAAAAAGACACCACACCATAGAAAAAGGTTCTTCAATAATTTTACATCAATACTCACCCCCTTCCTTGTTATCCAGATCCTGGAGTAATTTCCACTGTGAGTAACAGGGGTTGTGAAGGACTTTCCCAGAAAGCTTACTCCCCTACAAATAGCCCCTCCCTGCTGCAGATGGCAGCCCAGAGCAGGGTGGGCCAGTGCAAGGTAGAAGGGTCTGTGTCCTCCATCTGGATGGCGAGAACGTTGTCCGCCAGTGGAATGGGGAGAGATGTGAGCTTATTTTTTTCATTTTTTTAAGAGCGATACGATTAAAGACAAACCATATTTCTCAAAGGAAATAGGCGAATTGTCCAAATCAAGTTTTAAAGAAACGTGCTCATCTCTAACAGTAACCAAATTCAATGTCACAAGTGAAATGTCATTGCACAATAAACAAACAATAACTATGTATTGCGAGTTACACAATTTGTCCCTTCTCATATGTCAGCATCCATATTTTATTGAAAACCTCTTGACACTTGATTACAGTTCACTGATGAAGATGGGGCATCGCCTGTCTTGACTGTATTGCCTTCTCATTAGCATCACCAATCTGGTAACCTGCTACCATGTATGTTACTCTATATGTTAAGAATGAAAAGTAGATGCCAGGCCAGCCTATCATTACAGCTCTCCTATCTCCATGTATGCTCCCTTGCTACAGCACTTCAATTAAATGCTGCTTTCGAGTAACTTAAACTTTGTCTTGCATGGAGAGGAAGATATAGTATCTCTGTATATTGTGTTTCAAACAACAACACTAATCAAATCCGCAGCTTCACAAAGAAAAGGGAAGCATCCAGTTACAGGAATAAGAAAAGCTGTATCCTTTACTAGTTGCTCGTGACATCTCAATTAGTCACACCTTTTACATTATCTTGGGATTTTCAAGTATCCTCTGATGCAATGTATCATGTTATGGAGCACTTACAGTAAATGGATCTATACTGGCATGCTAGGGCCATCGGCAATTTTAGCCTGAAACATTTCTGCGGATGTAATTCATTCCAAGCAGGGGGTGGGATGCACATTTTGAACAACTGCCTCCTATACATGTGGAGGCTGATTCATTACTAAGTTATGAGTTATTATGAACCATCTACAACTAAGAAGTAATGTTGATTTGTTGATCCAGAGTGGAAGATAGCTAGAAGGAAGTACAGAGCAGAAAGAAGCAGCAATCAATGACCTAAAGTTTAGGAACTACAGGATTGAAGTTTAGGACAGTGCTAAAGGTAGCCCGAGACAATGGAACAACCATCGGGCTTGCCTTTAGTATAATTTTAAGACCAGATAGCTAACACAGGGACCTGTGAAGGAAGCCAATGCCCAGGAGCCAGAGGACAGAAGAACAGTTTGTTCTGAGACCATCTCTAGCCAGAACTTGGTGCTGTAGTGGGATGAGTTTATCCTACAAGTGTGCTGGAAAGCATCTGAAAGAAGTGGCAGGACTCTTGCTGCTTGGATGCATCTGTTTCTGAGTCCTTGATGTAGAAGACCTCCTTTAGGCTCCTGGAGGCTGCTGGATCCTGTTCTGGGCCCTGGCCACTAGAAGGAGCGCTAGCCAAAACAGCAAAGCAAAACAGCATAAATAGTTTGGAGAACCGGTGGCAGATATAGATTATATTGACGGTACTTGGAGATTTTAAGCTATTACGGCTTGTTGTCGGGGGATGGTTCCAACTATACCCTATACCAGCCGTACTCAACTGGCGGACCTGGGTCCGAATGCGGACCTCGGTGTCAGATTTCTGGACCCCTGCCCTGAAAGCCCTGCACTCAGTTGCTTCTGTGTTGTCCCCTTTACTTAAATTTGGGCCCCAGTTCACCCCTGTACATGGCTTTCACAGAATGCACGTGTGCCGCGGGCCAGAGCTGTAGGTTCTGTGGGGCCCCCCCAAAAAATGCTGTTTTCCCCAGTGCCCAGTAGGATTTTTGGGGTGGGGCAAGCAGCCTTTTTAGTTTTGCCTGTGGAATCTATATCTCTCCCATGCTGATTTCTAACTATCCACCCCTACGACAGCCCCCTGCCCAGACCTTCACCTCTCACCAGATGCCTGTAATGGACCTTTACAAGAAGTGGTTGAGTACCCCTGCCCTATACCATTGGATCTGATTGTATGAACGCAGATATAAGGTGGCGGGCACACGATGGTGAAATATGCATGTGCTTTGGGATGCCTTTGATCATTTTTGGACCTCTTGTAAGCTCTGTGTTTTTTTTTCTCTTATTTCATCTGAAAGAAGTGTATTGGAATTGTACTGCTGAACAGTTGCTGTGGAAATTAGTTCTTCAAAAAAGTAAATGAGATGTGTACCTCCGTACCCGTGCCTGAATGTAAAGATAATCTGTCAGAATCCCAACCACACTTGCACCTACAGCAGGGTCGGCTCCAGGTTTATGTGGGCCTTTGGGCGGCATGGTCTCAGTGGGCCCCTTTGTGGTGAAGAGTTACGTCACACCACCAAGGGTTGTCCCAAATCTGGATGCCCCCTAAGAATCATGCTACTTGGTCCAAAACTCTAGTTTTGGTCTACTTTGAAGCGCACCAAACCCCTTTGAACCTGACCTAAACAAATCTAGATTCTTCTGATTTTGGATGCCCCTGTGTGTGACCCCCCTCCCCCCCTTTGTTCATAACTTACCTGGACCTGGTGAATGCACGGTGGGATCGCCAGTTTGAGTTAATGGCCAAACCAGAGGGGTTCTTTCACAAACAGGGACATCCCAAATTGAGATGTCCCTGTAAAGCGGACCAAAACCCAGGGGCAGAATTGCTCGCATAACGGGTATGCCAGTGATCCCAGGAGGTTTTACACAGTAGGGTATCACAGATTGAGATGCTCCAGGAATAGGAAATCAGCTGGGGTGGGCAACTTAAAAGCAGAACAAAACCGAGCACTTCCTCCCCTGGAATCTTAATTGAGATGCCCTTTTGTGTGGAACCCCAGCATTCAAGGAGATGTGGGCACCAGCTGTGGTGGTGCTCTCCCAGTCCGCTGCCGGTCAAGCACTGGCACACCCCCCAAAGGCCGGCCCTGTCAGTGGGCCCCCCTGGAGGGTGGGGACCCCTGGCAGCTGCCCCACCTTGCCGGCTGCTGACGCCGGCCCTGACCTACAGGGCACCTCAGGGTCCCAGAAAGAATATGCTCCCTGCCACACTTCCCGCGTAACCTGGTGTGTGTTGAAAACACATGTTTTGGTTTGGGGTGTCTTTAAACTATTACCAGAACCTAGCCCAGAGATTACATCATTGAGGAGTGGACTGGAGATTTGATTTTGGTTTCAGAAAACATTACTGGTGTTTTCCTTACGCAGGTATTTCCAGCGTTTAGCAAATTTCCTTTTCGGCTGTTGTGTACGCGGCTAAATCCCAAGCTGCGGTTGGAACAGCTGCGGCGAGCAATAGTCGAGGTTATTGCACCTGCTGGCACAGCTTCCACTGCTCTGGATCCCACTCAAGTCCGGCCAGCGCAGCTGCTTTCAATTATGCATTAAAGTCTTTCAGATCTAGAGAGACGATAAGTTACTTAACACCCTGCTACGAGCCAGCTTATAGAATAATGGCGTACTTACACAGACGCACTCGCTTTATGCACCAGCTATTAAAATTCTAACTGAAACGCGTAGCATTGAACAGCCATTTAAATGTAATGTTTTCTCTGAATGCCAGCCTTGCCATAGGAGATGACTTTACTGTTCTCTTCTATTGTTTAGTTGATATATTGTTGCTCTTTAATTCCAACAGTGTTGCTTTCATTTTATTCTACCTATTAGACCTTTCTGTAGCAGGAAAGAAAGCTGTTTCCTTTCATTAGGTTAAGAAAATCTAAAAAGCGGCTGAGGCGCCAATCAGAGCACCCTGGACATTAGGGTTGATTCAGAGACCCTTTCTCAACATTTTTTTGGAGGTCTTGCTACCAAACAAAAAATCACACAAAAAAGAAAACATTTCACATAATATGCAGAAAAAAAGGCTTTGCTGAATCAGATGAGGTGGAAAAATGCTCAAGAACAGACATTTTCAAGCAAAAAACTGACGAGAAAGGGGCTCTGAATCAACCCTAAAGTCACAGCTAAATTTGAAGATAGCTTTAAACCTTGACCACTAAATGTTACACAAGAAGGTTTATAGAAGCCATTTGGCTGTGCAGTAACTTTATTTCACGACCCTTAGAAACAATAACACTTGGAACCCCAAACAATGCCCTCCCTACAAATATCCCCCCCCCCCCCAAACCAATAAAACCCCACATGGGCCCCACACACCCATCCCCAAACACAGCACTGTCTAATATCAAATTCATAAATTGAAAAAAATCTGGTTGATCAAATGTGGTATGGAGATATAATCGAGGAGTCCATTGTCTGAGTCAGGTTCATAAATGGATCCTGTTCCCGTTCCTGTTCAAAGTGCAGAGTGCCTCCAATATATTTGGCTAGATGGCTATCAAGACCACCCCTGTCATTAAACAACATAGCATTGGGGGGAATGAAAGCAGCAGCAGAGGGGAAAACTACATATATGGGACCTCCCTAGGGACCACAGCCAGAAAATTCTCGTGTCCTTGTGAGGATGTTCTTCAATGGGCGGGAACATCATTGCCGCTGGAGTCAAAACAGTGGGGATCTCCATTCTCTGTTCCTGTGCAATGGGCCTACAGAGATAACCAAGGAGTAGACTGCACCCAGATACATAGCTATTACTTTTGTTTTTTGATATATTATATTGTCTATGTTTACGCAAGGGTGTGCAACTTACCATTTTGTAAAAATTGCCTTTGCCTTTAAAGCGGACCAACAGTCAAAAATGAACCATACCGACACAACAAACAGTGCTCATACGCATCCCTCCCCAGGGCAATTAAGATCGCTGCACATAAAGATGAATTTACCTTTTTCCAATTCCTCCTGAGTCAAAACAGCGGGGAGGCTGATGCACTCCTGTCAGCGTGAGCACCTCAGCGGATTGCGTCCTGCCCCCCACCTTCGATCACTATCTCAGCAATTTCAAACTGTTCCCTTTATTAGGTACCTGGTAATAGGCGAGGTTGGGAACCACTTAGAGGAGGAGGTTGGTTGCTCCAGGACCAGGTTACAGCTTGCCTTCATGACATGTAGATTTGGGATCCCCTGGTTTTTCCCCCATTTTACCATATATGCACCTTGATCTAGTGATCCTGCAATGCTTGTGCAGGCTTCTGGCGGCATCCATGCTAAATGTGCACACACCAAACAGGTAAACTTGAGTGACTACCGGTGGGTGTGTGCAGCCAGCGAGAGAGCAGACATGTCGCGAGGGAACGCTGCACCATCCCCTCACCCCCGAGTATTCTGATTTGCAATGTCCATACACTGTAAAAGAAATAGGAATGCCTAAAAATGCCTACTAAGTTTAAGATGATAAAATTACCCTTTATTTTATACATATTGGTTTTTTTATGTTTTTATCTTTTACATTTTATAATAAATAATAAGATAACAGGCCAAAGAAGAACTTTGGCCACCCTGCATGGTTAGTATCTAATAACTCCCCCTTCGGTAAGTATAACAAATTGTATCTTCATGCTTTATTTTAGCCAAGTGTCTTTCAGCTCTTGTTTGATACATTTTTACCTGTTGTTCCTTGCAAAATTCCTGCAGTCCTGTGAGATTCCTAGCTTATCGTGCCTGCCCTGCGCTTTTAAGTTCTATCCACAGATGCCTGCAGGGGGAGGTGTGCGGGCCTCGCCTCAGGCATCCTCTGGTGGCGGCGCTTCCGCGTTCCAGCCTGGAGCGCGAACCGCCAGCTTCCTGCTGGGGCAGCTGACGTACTTCCGGCCGGAGTGCATTCAGCAATCACCGGCAGCTGGCGCGGGTGGGGGAACGGGATTAGGTGAGTATAAACAATGTGTTGGCACTTAGCGATCAGAACATACTGCCCTGAGGAAAGGAAGGAGGGTGTCATGGAATAAGTGGGTCTGCACTCAGGGGGGTGTTTGGCCACTGGAACTGATGTCCGGGTGCCTCCCACTGCAGGGGAGAACGCCTGAACGTGAGGTTGAAGGGCGCATGCACGCGCCGCACTCCGCGTCCGTAGCTTGTGCGCTCCATGGCTGCGGGGAGGCGCCGGCCAGCTACGTCACCCCTACGCACTGCTGGAAGTGTGTGCGGACGGGGAGTGGCTTGGCGCGCTGCAGCCTCGCTGACCGTGCAGCGTCAATCATCAGCTGAGGGGCTTAAATAGTGGATACCAACACTTTGTAATCACATCCTGATGAAGTGGGACGGCTAGTACCCACGCAACGCGTCGGTGTGTTTTCGGGGATACCTAGACGGGACTTCTAATATACGGTGATATAACATTTATTCTCTTGATTTTCTTTTGCCCTTGATATTATGACTGTCTGATTATTGTCATGTCCACTCTGGCAGTTTGTGTAGCATTCATGCATCATGTTTTTTTCTAGCACTTAGCACTTTAATAATGTTTGAATAGCTTTTGTGTAGCTTTTGGTGCAGTTTTTATATGATTATAATTAGATCTTAGGTATGTTTGTATAATTATTATAGCACATGTTTTTATGCACATTTAATGTTTATGAATTTTTAATGACTATATGCACTTTAAATTTCACTTTAATACTGTAATGTTTTTGGTGGCTGTATACTGATTAGGTCTTGAACAGAAGGGTTTCTCAAAGCGGACCAACACCCAGGGGCGATCGGATCTATAAGATTCCCGGGCCGATCAGATCCCTCCCCGCGGGGCATCCGAAATCGGGATGTCCCGCGGGGTGAAACCCCCCAGGAAGCCCACAATCCTACCTTTTCCCTGTTCCAGCAGCGCATGCGCATCTGCCGCCGCCGCCTCCCGTGCGTCCCTCTAGCAGGGCGCGCTCCCGCGCCAGCCGTTTGTGAATGGCCGGCGCGGGTGCGCTCCCTGTAAGAGGGACGCGCGGGAGGCGGCTGCGGACGCGCTCTGCTTGTCCAGCGCTGCTTCTCGCTTGTCCGTCGGCGGGGATTGGCTGCAGCGGTCACGTGGGAGCGGGGAGAGGTGAGTTTTCGGGGGTTTCTGGGGGGTTTCACACAGCGGGGCACCCCCGATCGGGGTGCCCCACCGAAGTGGACCAAAACCCAGGATAGTCAAAATCCTGGGTGTTGGTCCACTTTAATAATAATATTTATCCTTGATAATACATCTAGTCCCTGAGTCCTTGGTTACCCTTGTATATATTTTTAATTGGTTTTAAATGTATATGTCCTCTATGTATGAATTGATCTCTGTGTAAATGAATAAATACTTTGTATATTTTTACATAATATCTTGGTGTGCGGCTGTACATTTTTGCAGAGCCATTTTTGGGTTGATCTGGCGGCCCTTTTTGCTGTGGTGTACTTTGTATGGCACATTTGTGTCTTGGCTCTGTTCACAGCCAGCACCCAATCAATTACTTTATAATTGTATTAGCTGTGCTGAGTCCTAATTGTTGTGTTTATAACGTGTTGGCGCTTGGCGATCAGAACATACTGCCCTGAGGAAAGGAAGGAGGGTGTCACGGAATGAGTGGGTCTGCTCTCAGGGGGGTGTTTGGCGCTGCTGGGTTCTATAACCATCTAAGATTGATTGTATATTGTGTGAGTATGTACCTACTTGAGCACTTTGAAAGTAAATGCAACCACAAAATTTGGATGGATTATTGTAAATTGATCCACTGTTTTGAGCACACGCACTTTAAGGATTAATGCATTATTATCATATTTTTTTATAATGTTTAAAATGTTTTTTTCTGGGATATGAATAATTTAATACACTGACCATGTAATAATAGGTGACTGGCTTAGGAGTGGGTGAAGCGTCCCCTCCCCCTGGCAGATTGTGTTAATAGGTGTTAAACATTTTTATTATGCAGTGTTTGTCTTTTGGCTAAATAAAGAATATGTTTTATGCAATAATATTGACTACCTTGGTAGGTTGGTGCAGTGTTAGTCTCTGGCGTGTATACAGACTTGTGTTGGGGGGTTTTGGGCACCCACTTTTACTGTTTGGAGATAGCAGATCAAGGGAATGTGAGTAGCATGGTTAATCCTTTAGCTTGCACATTTTGAGGTAGTCTACTGTGGATTTTGAGGTGTGTTTAGGATCGTTATCCATTTGTGGAAGACATTCCCTTTCTTTTCAACCTCAGCTTTTTTACAGAATTTGCTGTAACTGTATTAAATGAATTCTTCCCTCTACCCATAAAATGTTTTCCCTGCCATTAGCTGCAACACAACCCCAAACACGATTGATCCACCCCTATGCTTAATGATCGGAGTGCTGTTTATTTCATTAAATTCTGGCCTTCAAACATACAAAAATACAATTCTGTGAGTACTCACCTGTAGAATTGTTTTTGTAGTATACAGCACGTCCTGTTTCACGTATTCCTTACGTCTGGGTTATCCGCCACAAGGTGGCGGATAACCCAGACGTAAGGAATAAGTGAAACAGGACGTGCTGTATACTTGGAAAATGGCCGCTACTTATTCCAACTGTGCCAGGCTGTTGGTCCGGTTTAAAATTCGTACAATGGTAAATTATAAATAATGGTGCTTCTTTATTAAATAGGTTACATCCATAATTAGGGATGAGCGAACCGGTTCGGACGAACCGGAATTCACTCCGAATTTCAGGGAAAATTCTATTCGCCACAAACCCGAATTTTTTTTGGTTCGTGCCGATCAAATTTTCCCTGAAATAAAAAAAAAAAAATGCCGGCATGGTGGGAGCGGGCAGGCCGGCTACGCTGTCAGCGGGCGGCGGAAGCCGGCCCGCTGACAGCGCAGCCGGCCTGCCCGCTCCCACCATGCCGGCATTTTTTTAAAAAGCAAACACTTACCTGCATGGTCGGAGCGTGTAGGCCGGCGCCGCTCTCAGGCGCCCTCTGATGACGCGTCCTCTGATGACAGCTGAGAGCGGCGCCGGCCTCCACGCTCTGACCATGCCGGCATTTTTTTTTCAGATGAGCGATTCGTGAAAGTTTGATTCGGGCGAACCCGAATTTCTTGGGGAAATTCGGCGAATCGCCCGAATCGAACTTTCAAGAATCTTTCGCTCATCTCTATCCATAATATATACCAATATAATTATTATATTGTTGTATGTAAACTATCATTTGTACCTAATATCATATAGTTTTACATTGCCATATTTCATTCATGTTACTACTGAAGGGCATATAAATCATGTTAGCAAGGTCTTACTATGGCTGCAGAATGCTATTAAAATAGTGCATTGGTGACATCCTGTGGTCTCTTTGGATATTGCACCCTCATGTAGTCTAGGGCCCTTATTTATGAAGGAATAGCGACAGGTAGCGACTGGTGAGCGGCCGGTAATGACGGGCACCGCCACGGGAACGCCGGCTCCCCACCACAATCACACATTTATCAAGCCAATCCTGCTTAGCGACTGAGATAGCGCCATATAGCGACTCATTCATCATTATTCCAGCCTCAGCCCACAGCGCCAGCGTCCGACCTTGAACAGCGACAGGTATGACCTCTCGCTACCTGGCGCTCTCCAATGCATTTCAATGGAACAATCTTTAAATATTAATAATTGTTATTAATGTTTTTTTTTTTTTTTTTTTAAATGTGAAAAATTCTGTGACCACTTCTGCCATTTTAGATCATTTATTTAAGGGGAAAAAAATGTATTTTACAGGTCTGATATTAATGTATTCATATTACTAAATTATTTAAAATATATATTTTTTTTTGTTTCCAAAAATATGGTGGTTTGGGGGTTAAAAAACTACTTTTAACACATCTCCTCCAGCGCTCTGGGGTTTAAACATGCATTTCACAGCGCTTGAATTTTTTGAGCGTGATTTTTTGATGAATATGGTGGAAGCCGGTCGCTCTGACCAGTCGCTATCATGCGCACCCATACATCGCGGAACCTGTCAAATAGCGACTCGTAACCTTGTATTCAACATTACGCCACACCGACTGAGTCGCTGTCAACAACCGAACAACGGCCAAGCACAGCGACTACTAGCGGGCGCTGTGAAAATACTGCTACAGTCGCTCATCTGTCGCTACATGTCGCTATTAATAAATCAGCCTCTAGGTTTCTTTCTATAGCCTCGATTCACAAAGAGTTGAAAAAAAACTCTCATTATAATAAAAAATTAAATTCATGAGAAAAAAGCCTGAGAATGTCACTGTTAGTGAATTGCAGATAAGAAGACAATGAAAGTCAATGGCCGCTTTTTACTACAGGTAAAAAGGGGTAAGAAGTTCAATACTTTTTTCAGGAATAAAAAAGTGCCATTGATTTTCATTGTCTTTTTATCTGGTGATTCACTAAAAGGGAAATTCTCAGGCTTTTTTCTCATGAATTGAATTTTTTACTACCATAAGAATTTTTTCCAACTCTTGGTGAATCAAGGCCAATGTTAGAAAAAATTTAATGAAAGCATGCATATATATTTTGTGGTGCTGATTTACTAATGCTCTGCTGGACTGCTCCAGACCGGCATAGGTTGGCATAGCATGCACAGCAGACAGGCAAAGCTATTTTTGCCCCTGGGTGCTCACACACTGAAAGAATTCCAGGGGGCCTGATTTTTTGGGAGCATATATGCCCCCACACAAAGGCATATAAGCCTCCATAAAAAGGCATAGATGCCCCCAAACAAAGGCATATAAGCCTCCATAAAAAGACATATATAAGCCTCCATGAAAAGGCATATAAGCCTCCATAAAAAGGAATATATGCCCCCACACAAAGGCATATAAGCCTCCATAAAAAGGCATAGATGCCCGCCACACAAAGGCATATAAGCCTCCATAAAAATGCATATATGCCCCCCACACAAAGGCATATAAGCCTCCATAAAAAGGCATAGATGCCCCCAACACAAAGGCATATAAGCCTCCATAAAAATGCATATATGCCCCCCACACAAAGGCATATAAGCCTCCATAAAAAGGCATAGATGCCCCCCACACAAAGGCATATAAGCCTCCATAAAAAGGCATAGATGCCCCCCACACAAAGGCATATAAGCCTCCATAAAAATGCATATATGCCCCCCACACAAAGGCATATAAGCCTCCATAAAAATGCATATATGCCCCCACACAAAGGCATATAAGCCTCCATAAAAATGCATATATGCCCCCACACAAAGGCATATAAGCCTTCATAAAATGGCATAGATGCCCCCCACACAAAGGCATAAAAGCCTCCATAAAAAGGCATATATGCCCCTACACAAAGGCATATAAGCCTCCATAAAAAGGCATATATACCCCCATACAAAGGTATATAAGCCTCCATAAAAATGCATACTGTAGATGCCCCCCACACAAAGGCATATAAGCCTCCATAAAAAGGCATATATACCCCCACACAAAGGTATATAAGCCTCCATAAAAAGGCATAGATGCCCCCCACACAAAGGCATATAAGCCTCCATAAAAAGGCATAGATGCCCCCCACACAAAGGCAAAGGTGCTTTGTTCAGCGAGTGAGCAACTCTAACAGCGCCATGTAGCGTCCGATTCATCATTACAGGCAACTCAGCGTATATCAGGCGATCTAGCTTCCAGAGCGTCAGGTATTACCAGTCGCTACCTGTCGCTCTCCCATACATTTCAATAGACATTCCTTTTCTTCTGTCTAAACAGGGTTTTTTTTTCTCACCTCTCCTGGCCTAGAAAGAGTCATCTGCCGATACCTGACGTTAGTAATGAATCAGCCTCTAGGTGTTGAAAAAACATTTCATGGTAGTAAAAAATTTAATTATCGAGAAAAAAGCCTGAGAATGTAACTTTTAGTGAATCACCAGATAGGAAAACAATGAAAGTCAATGGCACTTTGGCCGCGCAGATTGCGCAACTTCATAATTTGCATCTTGAAGTGGAAACCCCCCTCTGGGTGTCCTTGGAAGCCATGGCATGTGACCCCATCCCCATAGATAGCCTAATCTGGATGCCACCGCAGTAAAGGCCTCGCATCACGTGTCAATTCTAAACCATTCCCTCCGTGTATGGGATGGAGTGAAGTACTCGGGGAAGTTGATTTCGCCGCACCTCCCAGCAATGTGACTGTTTAGAAACCCCTGGTTCCCTCCAGGGATGGAGATTTCAGAGGCATTTACATGGTGGAGACAGGCGGGAATTAGCAAGGTCCATCATCTAATCAAAGGGGAGGAATTAGTTGCTTGGCCCACCTTAGTGTCTAGGGTAAATGCACCACCTGCTGAATGCTTCAGGTACATCCAGATCCGCCACTGGCTAGCCCCCCCACTGAAGAATAAAGCCCCGATAGATAGATAAGACAACATTTGAGAGGGTGTGCCTTTGGGGGACACCGACACCAGGCCTCATCTCGATGGTTTATACTCATCTTACGGTGCTACCTACCAATCAAAAGCATGGATATATGATCAAGTGGGAAACAGACCTGAACTCAACTCTAGATAGAAAAGACTGGATGGATATCTGGGCGGGGATTAACAAATGTTCAATAACCATTACCACGCTGGAAGCGGCATATAAGATGCTTACGAGATGGTATCTGGTGCTGTCACACGTAGCAAAAGCAGTCCCAGGATTTCCGGCAACATGCTTCCGAGGTTGTCCTACGGAAGGGACGGTCCTCCATATTTGGTGGGAATGCCCTAAGGTCAAGAGGTTTTGGTCTCGGGTCTTTGGCCTATTGCATACTCTTCTGCACAATGACCTGCGACGAGACCCCTGGGTTGCCTTGCTACATGCGAAGCCAGATGGCGTTACTAAGCTTCAACATACTCTACTGTCCCAAGTTATGCTGGCAGCAAAATTAGTCATCGCAAGCTCACGGAAAAAAGGAAATGTCCCTTTCCAGATGGTGAAAGAGAGGCTGAATGGCATTTTTATTAACGAAAAACTGACCAGCATCCTGAATGATTCTCATGAGAAATTCATGAAGATTTGGGACCCTTGGGTGGAGTACTCGTTTCCAGAGCTGAGAGAGGTTTTGTTGCAGTGAAGAGTGGCTTGCAAACCTTCTCCTCCAAAGATGCATATATATATATATATATATATGTACTTTTCCCCCCTTTTCTTCTTTTTTTTCTGTTCCCCTTCTTCTTCCTTTCTCCCAGTCCCCCCTCCCCCTTTACTATCCATCTCCCTCCCTTGCCCAGTTCCCTTAGCGCCCCTTTACCCCCTACCCTGGCACTAGAGGGGAGGCAGTGCAGGGAGCTCAAGGCAGGAGGAGATAATCCTCCTGTCCGTCAAATTGAGTAAGGATGAACATGAGTTATTAGGCGATAATTTTAAGTTGCTCATGCTCATGCGCAATTACTCCCTAGAAGCCTCACAATACCCTAAATGTGCCTTAGCGGCTTACTCATGATGACACATATGTATGTGAAAGTGTATTAAGCATGACAACTTTTACTCTGTGCTCTCTTTATTTGTAAAACAACAATATGTCATATTGTCTAACTATTGAACTTTTTACTCCTTTTTTACCTGTAGCAAAAAGTGCCATTGACTTTCATTGTCTTCCTATCTGGTGATGGGAAGCATGGTGTAAAGAAGAAAGACAAATGAAATGTTAGAGGTAGGAAAAGAAGCTTGGTGTTAGTCTGCATACAAAAGACATGGCTTAAATGTACAATACAGAGACCTGCGGAGCCAGCTGAGATCTTTCTCATTGAAGGGGTGCGTGAATAGTGTCTCCTGGTTCACCCTTTTAAATAGAGATTGAAATCCTGTTCAACCAAACAGCTTGCACACTCCAAATACTGGTCATGGTAATTGGTCTTTTTTTTTATCAGCAATTGTGTTTGTGACATATGTAGCAGTCATGTGAACCTCATATACTAGGGTAAATAATATAGGGAGAACACATGACATGTTATCAGCTCAAAAAAAGCAGTTAAAGCGGACCTTCACCCTGAATAAGAGCCTATCTTATATGTTTCCCACACCCTGTACATACAGATTGCTCACATTAAAAATCATCCTACCTGCATCTACTGCATGTTATGAGCCTTTAAATATCCAAGATGGCGGCTCATGGGGCATCAGGCAGCCTGCAAACAGGAAGTGTCTTCTGACCATGTCGCTCTGCATTCTGGGGTTGCTGTCCTTTCCCTGACCCCAGCTCTGCTCTGTCTGTGCAAAGCAAGGATATAACCCCGTCCCCCTGTACATTATCCTGCTCTTGCCACGGACCAGGTGCGGCGGCACAGGTGTGGATCCGCTGTGACCGTGATTCTGATGGTGAGTGCCGCGTCAGGGGAGCGGAGTCTAAGAGGCCACTGGTATTTACCAGAGCCTGCCGCAAAGCAGGTTGGTCTTGCAGCGGCGAGTGACCCCCAGGTCGCTACCCCCCAACAGCGGCTCAGCCACACAGTCAGCCGAGGTAATGCGTGGTACAAAGGAGGCAGGCAAAATGTTCAAGCAGAGGTCAGGGCTGGCAGCACAGGTTCAGAGTCGGGGACAGGCAAATGTCTGTACACGGGTGAGCAATACTGAAAACAACAGACTTTCTGCATACAAAGGAAGACCAAGATCCAGCACTGATGGAAAAAGGAAGTGCCCCTTAAATAGGGGAAGTGGATGCAGGATTGGATGACCAGGCACCAATCAGTGGTGTGCAGGACCTTCAAATTTCAGGAATCCAGCGAGCGCGCCCTCTAGTGGACGGGGCGTGCGCGCACGGAACCATGCAAGGAAGCAGCAAGAGGAGGAGGAAGACGGCTGGGAGCAGCCGGCGCATGGCCAGCCACCGCGCCGGAAGCCGTGGGCCCGCCAGCAGGAGCGGGTAAGGAGAGGGACTGGGGAGAGCTGCGAGATGGGTGCGCAGCGCTCAGGGCAGCGGGAGCAGCAACGGAGGTGCGGGGAGTGCTGCGAGATGGGCCCGCAGCGCTCGCCTAACAGCTCTCCTCTCCTCAGTATGTGATGCTTCTGAGTCAAGATGGCGGCGCCCATATCCTAGAGTCCTGAACAGAGCTGCAGCCCAGTGCGGGAAAGAATAATAACAGGCTGATTCATCACTAACGCCAGGTAGCGACAGATGAGCGTCTGTAGCATTCATTTCAGAGCGCCCGCTAGTAGTCGCTGTGCTCGGCCATGGTTCGCTAGTTCAGAGCGACTGTCGCTGTGCAGCATTGATGAATACATTGTGAGGAGTCGCTATTTGACCAGTACAGCGCTGTATGGGAGCGCATGTTAGCGACTCACAACATATTCATTAAAAAAACAGCCTCACAAAACTCTGGCGCTGAAAAATGCTTCTCTGAAGCCCAGAGCGCCGTAGTCTGTTTGATTAAAGTCTGTTTTTTAGCATGTATCCACCAGTAACAAAGCGAAAACATATGGAATGACATTGTAATAACATTGTAACATGAACACATTGTCAGACCTGTAATGTCATTTCTGCAGAAAAATATAAAACAGAGATTTAAAAAAAAAACAAAAAAAACGTTTAAAGGGAAGAAAAGGATCGTCCATAGAAATGTATGGGAGAGCGACAGGTAGCGAGAGGTAATACCTGGCGCTGTGCAAGGCTGAACGCCGGCGCTGTTCGCTGAGGCTGGGATAATGATGAATCGGACGCTACATGGCGCTATCCCAGTCGCTCAATAGAATCTGCTTGATAAATGTGTAATTGCGTGCCGTGTCCGGCGTTCACCTGTCGCTACCTGTCGTTTACAAGGCACTACCTGACGCTATCCCTTCATGAATAAGGGCCTAAGTAAGTGACTAAAAACGTAAAATATATTCATGTTAGATGCTGGGGAGAGTTTGGGCTTTTCATTAAATCATGCTGAAGGTCCGGTTTAAGCAATGTTATACAAATCTTCAAAACCACAATTGACATTGTATAACATGCAGCACTACTTGGGGGGGGGGGGTGGTACTTTATTCTGACAAAACAGGATTTTTTGACCTTCATTCTGCTTTAAAGGCTGCTAATAACATGCAGCTTGGACTAATTACCCAGGAGGGAGCCTGAGAAAGCCAGTGGAAACCCTTAATGAGGATCTCCAATCAAAAATGAGTAGCGGCCTCCCCTATAAAAACATCAACCCCTTACATACTCCCTAAACCGTCACCTCAGTCCCTCTGCAAAATTCGATTTCATGATTGCCCAGCGGTGGTCACATGTCCTGTTCCTGAGCTTCTGTTTGCCAGCTATCAGTCGACCAATCATGCGCCCACATTTCACTGGGGGAGCGAGGTGACAGGTAAGATTTAGAGGGTAAAGGGGGTGGGAGTAGCTCTATCACTATTATTTATACAAAATGATCATCATTATTATTCAGGGCCTGGGAACCAATTTACCGCCCAGTTTAACCCTCTCATCATCGGGCAGGCTGATTCATCATTAGCGGCAGGTAGCGACAGATGAGCGTCTGTAGCAGGCATTCTCAGAGCGCCTGCTAGTAGTCGCAGTGCTCGGCCGTGAGTCGCTACTTTATATAAATTTGCATTAAAAAAGATAAATAATTAAATAGCCACACAATAGCTTCTAACATGTGTATAAATAATGAGGCGATAGAAAAAGGAAAAAATATCTGCCTTTCTTTTAAATGGTATAATGACAATGGCTCAGTCCATTTGCTGAATAGGGGGATCTGCTGGGTTGTATTTAGTGAGCTGCTTCATTTAGCCCACTGGTCTCCTAGCAACACTTTACCTCAGAGGCTGACACTGTAATCAGTGGTAATGGCTGTGTGTGTGTGAGCTGCTGCTTTTGTTATGAGACCAGGTGACTCAAATGTGTAAAATCTATACAAAATAAACTAAACTGACTGAAAATAACTGAAATTCTTCTTTGAATAACTGTGCAGGAAAATCTAAAGGTATTAAAGTGGAACAAAACCCTGAGTGGCCGACCCTGAAGTCTATAAGACCATTGACCTTCCCCCTTGGGCATTCTAAATCAGGATGCCCACTGTGTGAAATGACCCCTGGATAACCACAGATCCCCCCATTTTTCTGGCGCGCTC